>OW203770.1:21538799-21857487 GCA_934045905.1 Leuctra nigra
GTGAAGTATTTGAAGTATTTTTCTATTTATATTCCTCAAGAAAGAAGAACTTTTCACTAAAATAGAATTTACTCTTTCCTATAAAGGCTGAGATTCAATTGCATAATGATGCATCGTTTTTGCTTTTGATTGCGACAAATCAGTCGTCGAGTATAAAAACCCTCTAGTCCAAGACCTATATCTTGACATAGGCAATCGAAAGCGCATGCATTAGTAATCAAGCACATAAAGAACACTTTCTTGATTTGAAGCGTATAATAATTCAAAGCATCTCCAAAAATGTATTTTTGAGCGTGATACGTATATGAATACTAGGAAAACGCTCTTTGTAACGCGTTGATGAGCGAGCCTTCGTATTGCATGCGAATTGAAATGCGTTTGTAAGTCTCTGCTCTAAAGCCCTAGGAACTGTAGCATCAATATAGCATTCATTGATAAAATAACTGAACATTCTTGTAATACATTTGCAAATATATCAAGATTTTCGCGTAAAATTTTCGCAAAATTTCAATATCGTTTAAAGATAACGTCAACTTAGTCTCAAAATTTCAAAATACCTTAAATGTTGGTCAAAAGGAACATGCCAAGTTTTAAGTTAATCGGTCAAGCGGTTCTAGATTAAATGTTTAAAACCACAGGATCTTGTACGAAAATGATCTAAGAAAGTTCTAAAGATTCGTTGATTCGAAAGATTCCTTCGCTTTCAACATTCCCACATCCACAATCTTCGGCTGTCAATGAAGTCAATAAATTTCGATTTTCTCTTTTCCTTACGCTCAGTTATCACAACAATATAATATGCATGCCCAAAATTATTTGAGCCATATTTAAATTGTTCTGCCTATATTCTAACTATTTTTAAAACCAATTTCAGGGATTTGGCGGACAAGAATCGAAAATGAAAACATGATTTGGCGCATGATCAAGCTTACAATGCTTTGGCTTTTGCTTGCTCTTAATACGATCTCTGCCTTCATCTTGCTCCCTCTGACCGCTTTCTTCTACCACGAAGACATATTGCTACTTCTTGAGTCAATCACAATGGCGTTTGCATCCTCGATGCTTCTTGTTAAAGTTGGTTGCTTGATGTGGAAGAGCTCCGGCTTTCAGAAGTTGGTACACGACATTGAAGCTATGTTCAACAAGGGAATGCAAGGAGAGGAATGGAAGAAGAAAATGATGATGTCCAATCTAAGAGACAGTAAAATGGCGGTGAAAGCTTACATATTTCTCACTCACATCGGAACATTGAATTACGCTGTAGCTTTGTTCCCTGTTTGCTGGAATCAGAGACAGCTATATCTAAAGTATGTGTAAATCTTACTTACAGCCTTACAGATTATGAAATTAATTCTATGTCATACATACATTTAGCTATTCCATTAATAATAATATTATTTTTCGCATTTTGATCAATATCTTTTACCAAAGTAATTGTTAATGAAATAAGGCTTTGTACGAGTTTTCAGAACAGATTAATAAAATTAATTTGATATAGTTTGGAATGGGTAATTAGTTTTATTTTGTCCTACAGTTGTTTAGTGCCATATTTTTACTAATTTTCAGGCACTAAACATCTGTAGGACAAAATAAAAATAAAAAATCACTCCAAGTTATGAAATTATGTTCATTAAACTGTTCTGAAGACTCGTAAAAGCCTTATTTTATTACTAAATTACATTCGTAAAAGATATTGATAGAAATCGATCAAAAAACTCTTCAAGGTTAAACTCACTACTCGGCCGTCTTAAATTAAAACGATTTAAATATTTCCGTGCCAGAAATAATGGGAATTAAGAATGATGTTAAAAACGCTCGGTGTAACACGTTGATAACGAGCTTCATGCAGGCATGGATGTGCTCATTGTTGTGATACAAATCTGGTAACCTATATTAAGCATGTTTCTTTCAGCCACTGGTACCCTTACGATACGACGATTTCGCCAAATTTTGAAGCTTCTCTCATTACGCAAGCAATTTTGTCCTCAATGCTAACAATCTATATAACTTATGTCGATTGCTTGATAATAGCAATGCTAATGCAAATCATTGGCCAATTTAAATTACTTCGCCACACTATGATCAACATTAAGGGCATTGCTATGAAGACGGTACAAAGCAAGACATTCCAAGGAAGCAGAGGTATTATGAAATTGAGAATGGTTTCCTGGACACTGATACCACAGACAATGACAGATCTTCAAGGAACTGTCAGATTGAGATGTGAAGGTGGCAACAAGCAAAGAGTCAACCAGAAGGAGGTTGACCTTGAGATGGAAAAGCTCTTGAAGGAATGTGTTCAGAGCCACGTGGAACTCATCAGGTAATCGAACCTTCTGAAGCTCATGGACCAAACAATAACGACCACACAATTACCGAGCGGTTTTTGAGGGAAATACGAAATATAAATTGCCATATTTGGCAGACGGCTATGAATATCAAAAAAGCAAGAAAATCATAACATGTATTGAACCTTTATCTACATTTTCAACGCTTATACTCTCATAACTTTGCTCCTACAATGTGGTCAGCATTAGTCGGGCACGAAAACGCTCCGTCGCTCGTCCGTCGCTCACACGGAGCGTTTTCGTGCCAGACAAATGCTGATCACATAGTAGAAGCAAAGTTATGACAGTAAGCGTTGTAAATGTAGATAAATGTTCAATAAATGGCATGCCCTTCTTTCTTTTTCTATATTCAAAACCGTTTGCCAAATATGGCAATTTGTATTTCGTATTCCCCTCAAAAACCGCCCCAAAATGACTTTTAGTGGGAAAAAATATATGACCGGTCTTAAAGACATACATTTTTGAAGTGACTAGAAAATACATTTTTTATTGAAAAACACGTACTCCTTGACAAATGTTTGTCACTGAAGATAACTCTGGGTAATAAATTCAGTTGTATACCTGGATTGAAATTTCGATGAAAATGCGATTTTTTTCTCTCAATGATGACAAACGTCACTTGATATCATGTTACAAACTTAATCTAATGGATTACGAATATTTTTTTTCTGTCTAGTCGCCTTAATTTGTCCACGCGTTTCAAAGAGCGATTAATTATCTACTTCTCTGTGGTTCAACATTTTGTCAGTCTTTAGTGAGACTCACACACAATTTGGTCCTTCAGCTGAACTTTTACACGCCAAACTCATGGCACTCGAAATGAGAAGAAAATTTTTTAATTTCAAACAACAGCAATTACTGAATATGTCTTCTTACTTTCAGCCACGTTCAACTGCTTGAGAAGGAGCTTCAGTTCCTTAACATGAACCAGTTTGTTTGCAATCTAATTGGAATTGGATTGTTGTGTTTGTATTTCACTCTGGTATGAAATATCCTCTCAATTGGCTTACCTTTAGTTCCAAAGAGTAAACTTTTACCAAACCATCGTGTATTATTTCAGGTACCATCTTGGACAAATAAGGAAACTTCGTATTTTGCTCTTCTTGTTGGATGTTTGGTGGAGTTGTTCATCATGTGTTACTTATTCGATGAAATTGCTCAGGAGGTGAGTACTTTAAGACATCATCACCATCTTTCTTCAAGGTGCTGTAAGCGCAGCGATTTTGCTACTTGTTGTGGACACTTATTTTTGGATATGATTGGATGCAAAACGTGTGAAAGTAACTATTTGAATGTTTAATCATGGCTAAATGAAGCACAAAGTTAGCGTAAAGTTACTTGGTACATTTTTAATTGTTTGCTTCCTTAATTAGTACGTCCCGCGTGTGATTTGACATTTGAACCCGATTCATGGAAACCGGGTGACATCGTATTGCTAACTCGTGGATTCCCACAGTTGAGGAATAATGCTTAAAGGTTCCCTACAAATAGCCAAGCCACCACCATCCATCCATTCTTCTTCTTCATCATCTCCCAATCATCATCTTACTCATTCATCCGTCGCCATTAGCATAGTTGCAGGACAGTGCGACAGTGCATGTTGAATCATGTTACAGAGTGAAGCAGTGAGAGACGCCATCTTCGGCTGTGATTGGTTGGAAGCGTCAGAGAGTTTCAAGAAGGAGATGAGGATCATGATCTCAAGAGCCAATGATCCAGTCGTCGTGAGAGTCGCTGGCTGCGTTCCGATGTCGGTGCAGACGTTCCACAGTGTAAGTCCTGAGGGAGGAATAATACGACACAAGGAGATTTAAGACGGCTGAGTAGTGAGCGTGGCCTTGAAGAGTTTTTTAATCGATTTTTATCAATATCTTTTACCAATATAATTGTTAATAAAATAAGGCTTTGTACGAGTATTCAGAACAGTTCAATGAAAATAATGTGATAGCTTAGAATTGGTAATTAGTTTTATTTCGTCCTACAGACGTTTAGTGCCATATTTTTACTAATTTTGTCTGTAGGAATTAAAAAACATTATAAACCACTCCAAGCTATGCAATTATTTTTATTGAACTGTTCTGAAGACTCGTACAAAGCCTTATTTTATAAAAGATTACATTGGTAAAAGATATTGATAAAAATCGATTAAAGAACTCTTCAATGTCAAAATCACTACTCAGCCGTCTTAAAGAGTCGTTTGAAAATGATCATTGATCATATTTTCAACACTTCTTCTGTCCACAGATCACCAAGCTGACGTACACCTACTACATGTCCATGATGACTATCATTACGAATAACAAATCTCTTACAAATCAGTAGACAATTTTTCTGACTAGCTGGTGGCTGGTTCTTTTAGCAAAAATACAGTTTGTGAGATATGAGAATTTAAGTACAGGACTCGGTTTTTCAGTTCAGTTGATTAGGACTCGATGCAATGCAACACAGAGTGACTTGCCGAATTATCACAAAATGACTGTTAAACTTAACTACTCAAGTTAAACCAACTTAAACCTACTTCTAATCCACTTCACCCTCTTATTTATACTTCTAATTCTTTTCACCCACTTCTAATATTGAAACCTGATTAAATTATTATTATTTGCTATTTTTAATATGAACTGTTTTTGTATTACTATAATGTGTGTTTTATCCTTTTTTCTATGTAGATTTGTTTGGAACTCGTTCTATTATGCGTTCTATTAATGTTATTAATGTTATTAATATGTTATTAATTATATTAATGTTCGTAATAATGCGTTCTATTATTGTTACTGTTTTTATTTGTAAGAATAATCTCCACAGATGAGTTAGACTAGTAGCTTTGTGGAATGTATGTTTTTGTATTATTTTCTGGTTTTCAATGAAGGAGTTTAAAAAAACTCAAACCTTTCGCAGTTAAAACTGAACGAAGAGAGAACACGTTGTTGCAGAACAGCACCATTTTTCTGATTTACTTCCGTAATGACAGATCTTACAAGCTGATTTGAAAAAAGGAGGTGATAAAACTTTACTTGTGGAACAAAGTTTTATGTTAAGTTTTGCCTGCGCAGACTAAAGTGAGTCGACAAGACGGAGCATGTTGACCAAGCTTTGTGTTACAACCTGCACTTATACCTCAATGTAAGATGTGCCAATTGGATGTTGTCTAATGTTCCATTTGATGTGAAACTGTATGTATACATCTATCCCCATAAAAAACACTCCGTGTAAACATACCAGCCAAGGCTCTTCAACTATAAAAAAATAAAAGAAATCTAAAAATTCAGCACTGAAAAGTAGTGATATCAAAAAATGGGCCAAGTCAAAACTTCATTTTAAAAACCAAAATATACTTGGCGCATCGTGTATATAAATAGTAAAGAAGTATATGCCAGAAATTTAATGTGCCTAAATTATAGAATATGAAAAACGATGCGCCAAGTATATTTTGGTTTTTAAAATGAAGTTTTGACTTGGCCCATTTTTTGATATCACTACTTTTCAGTGCTAAATTTAAAGATTTCTTCTATTTTTTTATAGTTGAAGAGCCTTGGCTGGTATTTTTACACGGAGTGTTTTTTATGGGGATATCATTAATTTTTTTAGTTTATTTACACAACTTGTAACACATATCGGAGCAACAGTGACTAATTCCTCAAAAAAAATACGCAGTTTCCGAATTGGTTACTACGAAAAATTGTGTTTGGTGCTAAATATAAGCTTAAAATGATATTCCATGAAGAATTGCGAAAGCATCGTTCCAATAGGTCCAGCCGTTTTCGAGATATGGCATCACTTCCGGTTTTCAAAATGGCGGCTGAAATTACGGCTACCTAGAATTTATTTCTATAAATGTTATGTATCATTATAAGCCTTCTGAATATGTAGTTATGTAGTAAGAGGCGATTCAATTCTTATTTTTCATTTTTATGACGTCATTTCCGGTTTCGGTAATAATAAATGTATATTTTGACTATTGATATTCCATAAAGATGAACGTCTGAATCATTTGGCGATATTTTTATTCCGATCGGTGTAGCCGTTTTCGAGATATGACGTCACCTTTGGTTTCAAAATGGCGGCTTCCGGTTGGGTTTATAAAAAGGCACATCAGACGCCAAAAGTGCACATGTGGTAAAAATTTTAAGTCGATCGGCTTAGCCGTTTAGGCTGTGGCGGTGATTGCGGTGATTGCGGTGTTTCCTGATATCATCATCATCATCATCATCAGATAGGTTTTAAAAGGGGTGTAATTTCACTATTTTCACGGCCCTCTAGCTCGCAAAAGGCATAACCTGTTGTTCCTAAATTTGGTATATGGTGTAGGGTGGGCCATAGCTCAAAATTAAGATATTTCGCAACAATGTGAGATTTTTCAATTTTGAGATCCAGTAGGCCGAAAATGCTATGTTGTTACTTACAGTAAAAGTTTTTGGTCTGCTCCTCAGTTTATTGAGCGAGCGAAGCGAGCGTCTCCTTTTGGCTCTTTTGGCACGGACCTCTGTTTTTTTGTTTTTTTGTTTTTTTTTTTCCGTTTACTGACGCTATACAGGTCAGAGTTTTTCTTCGATCGAGCTGAAATTTTGCACACATGTGGAGACAACCTTTTCTGTTTGCTGACCCCTAATTTTTTTGAAAAAAATTGATTGGGTAAAATTTAAATAAACATCTCCTGATGGTAGGTTGAAAAATGAAACTGGTCTTCGATAAATCTGATCAAACTCATATTTTGGCTATACAGGTCAGAGTTTTTCTTTGATCGAGCTGAAATGTTGTACACATGTAAAATTAACCTTCTCTGTTTGCATACCATAATTTATTTTGAAATCCATTCATTGGTTAAAATTTAAATAAATATCTCCTGATAGGCTGAAAAATGAAAACGGTCTTCGATAATTCTGATCAAACTCATATTTTGCATGATCATTAAGACCAATATTGTCTCTTATTTTAACAAAATTTCATCCCAATCAGTTAAGAACGTATGAAGTTATTTACATTTTTAATATCTGTCAGTAATGAAGTATCGAAATGAATGTTTTCCAGTGCCAATTGAAAATTGATTCTGATTTGCTTTATGAACCAGGTGCTTAGATGCTATTTTAAAGTTTCGATGAAAAGCATACACTTTTAAGTTGATATGATAATCAATTCAATATGGATGTATATTATGTTTTCTGTGCGTTGTGTACGCATTTCCGGTTCGAGAATTTGCACGTACCCGTGCTCGCTCATCAACGCGTTATACTGAGCGTTTTCCTAGTATTTATAACAATGTTTGATATTATGCTCAGTCTTGCTTATACTTAATAAGTTACTTATTCTACTTATACTTTCTTTTTGTCTTCTTGTTAAAAATTAAAAAAATATGTCCAGGATATTATACAATTCCAAATCTAAGTATCTAACACTTTATTTAGTGCATCTTGAAAGAGTCATTCAGGGGAATTCATGGAATTGTTTGTTAACGGGATATACAAATATAATTCTTGGTTGGTTTTCAACAACATTTTTCTTCGATCAAGCTGAAATTTTGCACACATTACTGACCATTTCCGGGCGTTGCAGACCCTAATTTTTTTGAAATCCCCTGATTGGTTCAAATTTAAAAAAAATATATCTTTCGATTGGTTAGTTTGATCAAATTGAAATTTTGACAAGTCATAACCACTAACATTTTACCCAATCATACAAAGTTTTAGCCAAATCCTCCCTTCAGTTAAAATTTTAAACCCTCTTGACTGTGATTTTTGAAATTTTTAAACTAGAACCGTTTGACCGATCAACTTAAAACTTTGCATGCTCATTGGGACCAACATTATCTGTGTGTTTGACAATTTTCAAACACATCTGTGTTTAAATCCAAAAGTTATTGACATTAAATCCAAAAGGTATTGACATTTTACGGACATTTTGCTTGTTGCTATGGATCACGGCAACATTGACGCCTCAGTTCCAATGTTCCAAGGTAGTTAGAACAGAAACTTTCAAACGCATAATTATGACACTTATAATCAACAGATTGATCTGATATTGTGTACACACTTATATCATATGAGTGGTCCCAGGTATATTTTTGGAACAAGATCCTGTGATTTTTGAAAATTAACAAGGAGCCATTCAATCATAAAGGTTCAATCGATCGACTTAAAACTTTGTATGGTTATTGGGACCAATATTTTTGGAATTTTTGAAGATTTTCATACAAGATTTCGGTTCGAGGTGTTGCGCGTATCCGTGCTCGCTCATCAACGCGTTACTCAGAGCGTTTTCCTAGTATACTTAATAGAACTTCATTTTTTAAAAGGAGAATTGCGTAATCATTCATCACAATTCGCCACATTTCGCCACAATGTAAGATTTTCTAATTGTAAGATCCAGTAGGCCGAAAATGCCATGTTGTTGCTAACAGTAAAAGTGTTTGGTCAGCTCCTCAGTTTATTAGGCAGTAACAGTATGTTGAGTGAGTGTGAGTGTACAATAAGACTTGGCTGGGTGGAGCGACCGCTCCACTAGATGCGTCTGAGAAATGATTGGCAGCGCCATTAATTAATTCCCAAAAAGGAATATTTTAGTAAATGGAGTGCTTGTATCTCAGCTCAGCATACTGGTTTAGGCACTTAACTTATTTTCCGCCTCACTCTCTCATTTCATTACGTAGGAAAACAAACGGATTTCATCCGTAAAGTCACTAAATAATAAAACTAATTTCCTTGGTAAGAGTGACAAATAACCAAAATAATTATAATTATATTAAGGCATTGCCAAAGAAAAGAAAACACTTTAACGGGACGACAAATTAACCTGGAAACTAATTCATTGGGGTGACATCAGTTGAACAACATGGATTTTTATAACGCCGTAAAACCTCTTCTAACAGCATCCCAACTTTGTGGTCTAGCTCCGTACATTTTAACAAAGCATTCTGGTTCGTCAACATATTCTGTGTCCAAACCAATGGGTTTCTATTCTGTAATGATCTGTGCTGTCCCCTTGGCAGTCTTGGTTCTCACAACACAACGAACAACTGAGCATATGGCAACAAGCATGTCGTCCGTCATGGCATTTACAGCCTATATTGAATCTTTACTGTGTTTAATCATATTTCTCTGCTCACATGTTAGTTGTCTCTTATGTCGTCACAAGAAAGTTGATATGTTGGAAGAAATGTCTGCACTTTGTGACGAGTTTGGATTGAAGAAATGCTCGCGATTCTCGTGGGTGACTGTTCTCCAACTGCTATCTGTCATTGCCATGTGTACTTTCATGTACAGCTTATATTTGTATCTGTGGCATTACAACACGGAAATAGCAATTCCAATTGTTATCACATGCTTCGTAGAAATATCAAACAACATTTATGACTTACATTTCATCAATTCCATTTTCCTTCTTAAATATCTTTGCGGTCAATATGTAATCAAACTATCTGATTCCGACTTTTCATTAAATATAAAACAACACAAACGTATCCAGAAAGTGAAATGCATTTCTGAGCCATCCTTCAGTACATCATTATTCGGTAAGTACTTCGCCCAAGAACCATTTGACGTATCTCGGAGGTTGCACAGCCGTCTTTACGAACTCGCCAGTTCTGTGAACTCGATGTACGGAATCCACAATCTCATGTCGATAGCATTGGTGTTCATTAACATGGTTCAAGCAATCTACTTCAAAAGTGCAGAATTGCTTGCTTTGTCTGGCGAGGCAAAGGAGAACACACTGATGTCGTCTGCTTTGATGCTTGACGCCTCGGCAAGGTTCGCCCGATTGCTGATTTTGGTGTACGCATGCGCCTCGCTGAAGACCAAGGTATGTTTCTAAATCAGACTCTGTATATTCTAATATATTAATTCATTATACAGTATCATATTCCCACTATTGTGATGTATGGATTAGTATTGCAACTCAATTTCTATAACAATATAATCGAATTATTCCAGTCGAATGAGTTGGCGTACGTTGTGTCTCAAATGCAGACAACTTCAAAAAGTGCCCATTTAAGAAGTTTGGTGAGTATTCTCTACAGACATTCCAAACAAGCATAGATATCTGACATAATCATTGATATCAAACGAAAAGTTTTCTTTCCTACACAGAATAAGTACTACACAAAATGGTAAATAAACACCAATTTTCTATTAAACCATTGACTTCCGCTTTATGGGATTCGTGACTACTATAGCTACAGCAATGAATGCTTTCGCCGATGTCGGAGGCTCCACTGCTTTATCAGATTCTGGCTTTGTACAGACATATACTAATTAATTTTGTTTATGACCACGTCGTGTATTCATTGAGCGAGCGAAGCGAGAGTCTCCTTTTGGCTCTTTTGGCACGGAGCTCTGTTATTTTTGTGTGTTTTTTTCTGCTACCTGAGGGTTTACAGGTCAGAGTTTTTCTTCGATCGAGCTGAAATTTTGCACACATGTGGAGACAACCTTTTCTGTTTGCAGACCCTAATTTTTTTGAAATTCATTCATTGGTTAAAATTTAAATGAACATCTCCTGATAGGTTGAAAAATGAAAATGGTCTTCGATAAATGTGATCAAACTCATATTTTGCATGGTCATTAAGACCAACATTGTCTCTTATTTTAAATATTTTCATCCTAATCAGTTAAGAACCTATGAACTTATTGACATTTTTAATATCTGTCAGATATGACGTATATCGAAATGAATGTTTTCCAGTGCCAATTGAATTGAATCTGATTTGCTTTATTTACCCGGGTGCTTAGATGCTATTTTCAAGTTTCGATGAAAAACATACTTTTATGTTGATTGAGTGGATCATATTTCAACGCAATATAGATGTATATGTTTTCTGTGCGTTGTGCACGCATTTCCTGTTGGAGAATTTGCACGTACCCGTGCTCGCTCATCAACGCGTTATTCTGAGCGTTTTCCTAGTATTTATAATATGACACCCTCAAAAGCATATTGTTTCACTGTGTCAGGTTTCCCTGCAATCTGGTAAAATGTAAGACGCTCTCAGCCAGACGCGTGAAGAGTTTGACCTTGGTCTATACGTAAGATCGGGTCGGCAGTTATTGTTACCAGATAGCGGCGACAGTCGTGCGAATCTCAAACAAAAGAATTGGTTGTCAATTAATGATTTAACCATTTTCCGCCAATTTCATTGTTAAGAGGGCTGGGTAGTGAGCGTGGCCTTGAAGAGTTTTTAATCGATTTTTATCAGGCGCGTAGGAACTTTATTTTGACAGGGGGGGTCAAAATTATAGTGGATCGAAGGATGTCAGGAAAATGTATTTTACTGCTATACGAGGGGTGGGGGGACTCACCCCCAGTTAGCCCGCAGGGCCTTTTTTGAATTTTTGATACAAAATAATCGAATTTTAAGCTATTCTTCTCAAAGATATGTAAAATGTGTGATATGCAATATTCTGTGGGAACTTACGAAAACTTGTTTTTATAGAATTCCCAATGGCCCCGCAGGAAATTTTTTTACATCTTGATAAAAAAAAAATCGGATTCAACGCTTTTTTGGCATCTTTTTTAAAGAAATTTAAAATGTATGTCCTATGCAATATTCTTGGGGATACAATAGACAAAATAAAATTTTGTTATTTGACAAAATCCTAAATGGCCCCGCAGGGAAATACTTGAATTCTAGTGAAAGAGAATCGATTATGAATTGATTTTGGAATCGCCATTTGAAGAAGGTTGCAAGAGCAACAGCAATAAGCAATCAATAAGAAAAATCTGTATGTGTTTTGGAATCTATTGTTAAACGTGTAATTATTTAATTTGATTCATGAGGATGATGATGTTGGACAAATGAGTAAATGAGTTTTCTCATTAGATCATTGGATTGGACCTCTGTTCAATTAGTTTTGCAAAACTTGAGAAAATTTTGAGAATTCAACCTAATAATGGAGCAAATCTGTGCATCTGTGCAACACTTATAATCAACATTTGTGAATATCTGGATGTGTTCAGGATCTCTAGCAGGGGGTGGGGGGGGGGGTCAGAGTCTCTAGCAGGGGGGGGGGGTCAGGATATCTGGCAGGGGGGGTCAGGCTCCAGTCAGGGGGGTCATCTCTCCCCTTTCCCCCCCTATTCCTACGCGCCTGATTTTTATCAATATCTTTTACATATGTAATTGTTAACAAAATAAGGCTCTGTACGCTGCTTCAGAACTGTTCAATGAAAATAATTTCATAGCTTGGAATAGTTTATTAGTTTTATTTTGTCCAACAGATGTTTAGTGCCCGAAAATTAGTAAAATTATGGTACTAAACATCTGTTGGACAAAATAAAGCTAATAACTTATCCCAAGCTATGACATTATTTTCATTAAACTGTTCTGAATACGCGTACAAAGCCCTATTTTGTTAACAATGACATATGTAAAAGATATTGATAAAAATCGATTAAAAAACTCTTCAAGGTCACGCTCACTACTCAGCCCTCTTAGGCTGCGTTTCACCAAGTTTCCAAACCCGGGTTAGAGGCGGTAAACGTGGTTTAGGAGCCTCTAAACCAGGTTTACCGCCTCTAACCCGGGTTTGGAATCTTGGTGAAATGCAGCCTTAAGGTGATACTAGCGCTCGGCCGTTTAAGAAAATTGAGAGAGAAAAATTGTTTCATAAGTGAGTGTAACTTTTACAGGATGTTCACATGATCAGTCTGATTGGATATTAGTAGCACTTTTTCATTTTTTGCTTATTGCATCGTTAATTAGGCGCCGGTTATTCAACAAAACCGCGCAAAACTATGAAATTTGCGATACGATTGGAGACCAAACCCGTAAACCAATTGATCTCAAATTTTAATCATGATTAGATGAAAGACAAACTTAGGGTTATCCCTTGGCACATTTCTTAAATTTAATTTTATACGGCGCCCAGGGAGACAAGAATATAGCTAATTTTTCACCATAAATCCACTACTTATTACTAATTAACGAAAACAAAAATTAAAACTGTACCAAGGGATAACCCTTAGTTTGTCTTTTATCTAATCACGATTAAAATTTCAAATAATTTGGTCCACCCATTTCGTCTCCAATCGTATCGCGAAATGTGTCTACAAAAAGCAGACAAATCGCTCGCGCTTGCAGCACTTTAATGGTCATTAATGCATTTTGGTGAATGTGACACTTCTGTGTTCCATTACGCTATGGAGCACACAGAGCTGACCTGATGACGTGTCAAGGACAAGGTTCTTGTGACTTGATGTGATTCTTCTCCCAACACTTTCAGATGGACTCGTTCGCAATTCAGCTGCTTGCCAGGAAAGTTGACATCACAGCTTGCGGTCTCTTCCCCATCGACGCCTCACTCGTCTACTCGGTAAGCCACAAACTCAGTTCAAAAGTAAAATTAAACGACACTTCATACGGTACAATTCTTTTCCTATATTTTTTTTTGGTTTTTGTTATTTTTGTTCTTTTGTATAGGCAAGGCCCAGATCACACCGTTCAACCAATCGATCTGAAATTGTGTACTCAAAACTAGTTTTATAAGAGCGGTCACAGGTGTAGTTTTTGAACGAGACCCTGTGATTGGTTAAAAAATTAAAAATGGAACTGTTCAACTGCAAATTTTTCTGATCATGGGGATTAACAATTAATGTGTTTGACAATGGTCAGACACATCGGTCAAGACATTAAATGGCAATTGCCAATTTGCAATTTATACTTGTTATGAAATATTTGTCACAATCTTCTGTCAAATGAATTATAGACAATTATTTGCTATATCGACAACATCCTTTTTTCCAATGAATTATTAAAACAATGACACAAATTAAACTAGAAAACCGCTCTGTGTAACGCGTTGACGAGCTATTGCATCCGAATTGATATGTTTTTGCAATTTTCTGTTCTACAGACCTTGGAAAGAGCCGAAACGAAATGCGTCAAAGAAAGAGTGATAAAATATCTGAATTTCTGTGAATAAAATCGACAGTATTTCAAATCATGCATAAAAAGTCCGTAAAATATCAATCACTTCTGAAGTTAGCGAAAGATTAGTCTGAAAATTCACAGGAACAATTAAAATGTACGTCCCGACAATTATATAAATTTGACGTTGATCAGTCAAACAGTTATATTTGTAATTTTCAACAAGTCGCAGTATCCTGTTCAAATCTTGTGACATTAGTGTGAACAACATTTCAGATCGATTAGTTGAACGGGCAATGCAGTCAAAAACACAAAAGCAAACAAACAGAAAAAGCTCCACAAGAGTACCTATACCTACCGTGGTGAAGCTCACTTAAGTACGAATCTTTTTCAGATTGTTGGAGGAGTGACCACATACATCGTGATATTGATTCAGTACCGACAGTCAAACACGGAGACTGCTAAGAACGTGGTCCTTTGATAACAAGTTCAGAGAATATCCTGTATCTGTGGGAACCAAGTGAGAGGTACTCGTTCATACCTCGCATCAAGGGACTGGCTTAGGATGAGATCTTGCCAAGGACACAGATCAGAGAATGTTCATTCATTTTATGATTGTATTAGTCTTAGAATTGTATGCACTATAGTGAGTAGGTATCTACTATTTGATTACGAAAGTTTAAATTCTTGCAATGACTAAGTATTCAAAGTGATGGTACGTATTTAAATGTGTATTTAAAAAAATCATATACGCAAGACGCAGACAGTTCATGTTCTTCAAGCACTCACATGAACACCCTTCTCCTGATTTCTGAACGGGAGCATTTTTGTTGAAGTTAAATACTATTAACTGAACATCTAATATTCGCAGAACTAATTAAAATAATCCAACATCTGCCACCAAATGTAAATTTTATAAAAATGTACATTATAAAAATTTAAATTTTATAAAAAATCCAACATCTGCCACCAAAATGTTAATTTTATAAAATGTTAATTAATCAAATAATTTTTTTTGTAAATCCTACAACTGCCTCCAAATGTAAAATGTAAATCACAAAAATTAAAATTTTATAAAATTTACATTTGGTGGCAGATGTTTGATTATTTTTAATTAGTACTACGAAAAATAGCTATTCAGTACCTAGTAATTTACTGATCCGGTTGGAGAAAAAAAATCTACTGGATAAACAAATGATGCAAAATATACCTAAACGGTCAATAAAAGTAGTTAAATTTTTTCTTTACTGTTAGTACATGACCTATTAGGTATGACGCGTTATATTATTTATTTTAAATTAGTATATACAACACAAAAAATAATGACCCGAAAAAATTATCATTTTCATTCATATCAAATTTAAATTTCATGTGACATTTTGGCGGGAAAATCCCGGTGATGTCATTTCTAAGTCCACAACAATGTGTTACCATGGCAAATACATTGTTGCCATGGCAATTCTGAGCCCCATAACATCAATGCTAATATTACTGTTTTAAATTTCTATCAATATTCCTGTATCAAAACTATTCATCCACAATAATAATGTTTTGTTTGTCTACATCCTTCATGTATACTTTCAATAGTTCACGTTTTTAATCCATTCTAAGTCTAGAGAATATTCCCTAAAGCTCAAGTTGGAAGAAACTAGCTACACTTTACCCTCTTCGAACGGTGGGAAAAGAGAACGAAGAGCATTCAAGTCTTCTTTGAATCTCATGTGATGGTCACATGCTAACTTGGTTATTCATTTTTAATACATTACTTTGATGAACAACATTAAAGTAAATCGCGATCAAACATACAGTGTGAATGGGTGTAACTAATGTTCTAGCTGTTTCTCCAATCAGATATCTTCGATCATCTTTGAACCAGCGTAAGATTTGAAAGCGTGGGAGTAGTCTTCTGAGTCATGTGCATGTTTCTTCGGTTTAGAAACCGTGTTGAGGATTGCGAAATAGGAGTATGCTTTCCTAACAACCTGGAGAGAAAAGAAATATTGTACGTTAAATAGAATAACACTATAAACTAGCATGTGGTAATAATTAAGACGGCTGAATAGTAAGCGTGACCTTGAAGAGTTTTTGCATCGATTTTTATTAATATCTTTTACCGATGTAATTGTTAATAAAATAAGGCTTTGTACGAGTATTCAGAAATGTTCAATGAAAATTATTTCATGGTTTGGAATAAGTTATTAGTTTTACTTTGTCCAACAGATGTTTAGTGCCATATTTGTACTAATTTTCAGGCACTCAACATCCGTAGGACAAAGTAAATCTAATAAACCATTACAAGATATGGAATTATTTTCATTGAACTGTTCTGAATACTCGTACAAAGCCTTATTTTGTAAACAATTACATTGGTAAAAGATATTGATAAAAAACGATTAAAAAACTCTTCAAGGTCACACTCACTACCCAGCCGTCTTAACCATTCTACCTACAATCTGTGTCACTTTCAATCCATATCCTAAGAACACAGCACGTAGGACTGATAAAAGGTGGAGGGAGATGTCTAGTGTTACGTATACTGATTTGAAAATATTGTTTTCTAGTTTCCTCCTCCTTCAACATTGTGACAATGTTGTTATAAGCTCAGAAGGATGTCGAGCAATCTCATAAATATCAGCTAATACTTACGCTGTCAAATGTCTTCACTGTAATCGGCACAAAACCACCCGCTTTGAAGACAAACGGGCGATTCGCATTCGATATGATGATCCTGAGCGACTTCTTGAAGCTGTCTGAAGCTTGGATCCAATCACAACTGTAGGCCGCCTCTCCCACCAGACCACTCTGTAACACGACTCAGATGAATCACAACTGTAAGCCGCCTCTCCCACCAGACCACTCTGTAACACGACTTATATGAACACAACTGTAGGCCGCCACTCCCACCAGACCACTCTGTAACACAACTCAGATGAATCACAACTGTAGGCCGCCCCTCCCACCAGACCACTCTGTAACACGACTCAGATGAATCACAACTGTAGGCTGCCTCTCCCACCAGACCACTCTGTAACACGTCTCAGATGAATCACAACTGTAGGCCGCCTCTCCCACCAGACCACTCTGTAACACGACTCAGATGAATCACAACTGTAGGCCGCCTCTCCCACCAGATCATCACCAGATCACCAGATCATCGAGATCGAAACCCTCCCTCACGTTCTTGGCTTCTGCAAACATGGAAAACTCCTCCGGAACACACGCCACCACTCCATCCGATCGGCTATCGCTGGCGAGCTAAAGAAGAAAGGATGGGAAGTCGCCGAAGAGGTGCATGGTGTAGCTGTCGACGAGAGCAATCGGCGCATCGACATCATTGCCATTGATCCAGTCTCTCGTCGCGGCTACATCATGGATCCGACCATACGCTTCGAGACGCACGCCGGCCAGAGCGAAGACGTAGACACAGAGAAGAAAGACATCTACAATCCCACCATCCCGTACTTCCTGGAGAAGTACGGAGCCACGTCGTTAGAGGTGATTGGACTGCTCATCGGAGCAAGAGGAACCATCACCAGTTTTTTTAATGATTTTTGCAAGGCATTTAAATTTAGTAAATCATTTATATCACACATTAGCATTTTATCATTGAAGGGCTCCATTTCCATTTTACGTAATCATCTTTATAATCAATATTAGTTATAATATTAGCCATTAGTCATTTATTATTCTCAATTTCAATTTATTATTTTTCTATACTGTAGGTCTGTTCGTTTACCCTGCCAAAAGCTACAGCAAACTGCCACAAGCTACAGAGGAACGATCTGATTGGATGATGTGCGTTTGTGGCAGTTTGCTGTAGCTTTTGGCAGGGTAAACGAACAGACCTTGTGTCCTAGTGGCAGTCATGTCTGATGACAGTGTTTTGTTTATTGAACAAAAGTTTTCTCTCTGTAACACGACTCAGATGAATCACAACTGTAGGCCGCCTCTCCCACCAGATGACTCTGTAACACGACTCAGATGCATCACAACTGTAGGCCGCCTCTCCCACCAGACCACTCTGTAACACAACTCAGATGAATCACAACTGTAGGCCGCCTCTCCCACCAGACCACTCTGTAACACGTCTCAGATGAATCACAACTGTAGGCCGCCTCTCCCACCAGACCACTCTGTAACACAACTCAGATGAATCACAACTGTAGGCCGCCTCTCCCACCAGACCACTCTGTAACACAACTCAGATGAATCACAACTGTATAGGCCGCCTCTCCCACCAGACCACTCTGTAACACGACTCAGATGAATCTAAACTGTAGGCCGCCTCTCCCACCAGACCACTCTGTAACACAACTCAGATTAATCACAACTGTATAGGCCGCCTCTCCCACCAGACCACTCTGTAACACGACTCAGATGAATCTAAACTGTAGGCCGCCTCTCCCACCACACCACTCTGTAACACGACTCAGATGAATCACAACTGTAGGCCGCCTCTCCCACCAGACCACTCTGTAACACGACTCAGATGAATCACAACTGTAGGCCGCCCCTCCCACCAGACCACTCTGTAACACGACTCAGAAGAATCACAACTGTAGGCCGCCTCTCCCACCAGACCACTCTGTAACACGACTCAGATGAATCACAACTGTAGGCCGCCTCTCCCACCAGACCACTCTGTAACACAACTCAGATGAATCACAACTGTATAGGCCGCCTCTCCCACCAGACCACTCTGTAACACGACTCAGATGAATCTAAACTGTAGGCCGCCTCTCCCACCACACCACTCTGTAACACGACTCAGATGAATCACAACTGTAGGCCGTCTCTCCCACCAGACCACTCTGTAACACGACTCAGATGAATCACAACTGTAGGCCGCCCCTCCCACCAGACCACTCTGTAACACGACTCAGAAGAATCACAACTGTAGGCCGCCTCTCCCACCAGACCACTCTGTAACACGACTCAGATGAATCACAACTGTAGGCCGCCCCTCCCACCAGACCACTCTGTAACACGACTCAGAAGAATCACAACTGTAAGCCGCCTCTCCCACCAGACCACTCTGTAACACAACTCAGAAGAATCACAACTGTAGGCCGCCTCTCCCACCAAACCACTCTGTAACACAACGCAGAAGAATCACAACTGTAGGCCGCCTCTCCCACCAGACCACTCTGTAAGACGACTCAGATGAATCACAACTGTAGGCCGCCTCTCCCACCAGACCACTCTGTAACACGACTCAGATGAATCACAACTGTAGGCCGCCTCTCCCACCAGACCACTCTGTAACACGACTCAGATGAATCACAACTGTAGGCCGCCTCTCCCACCAGACCACTCTGTAACACGACTCAGATGAATCACAACTGTAGGCCGCCTCTCCCACCAGACCACTCTGTAACACGACTCAGAAGAATCACAACTGTAGGCCGCCTCTCCCACCAGACCACTCTGTAAGACGACTCAGATGAATCACAACTGTAGGCCGCCTCTCCCACCAGACCACTCTGTAACACGACTCAGATGAATCACAACTGTAGGCCGCCCCTCCCACCAGACCACTCTGTAACACGACTCAGATGAATCACAACTGTAGGCCGCCTCTCCCACCAGACCACTCTGTAACACGACTCAGATGAATCACAACTGTAGGCCGCCTCTCCCACCAGACCACTCTGTAACACGACTCAGATGACATGTCTGCAGTGTCATGCGCAATGAACCCAAGTGACGTCACATACCTGCTCAGTGATCTGATCAGCCAGCCAACACAACGCGAACAGAAGACAGAATGCAGCTATCAGGCCGAATATGAAAAGAATGGTCAACTTGTTGAATGGCACCTGCAGAGTGAAGATTAACAGTGAGCAAATGTCAATGCCTGAAAGTGTTGGCAGCTTTAGTACAGGCTGTTCCATTTTGAAATAGGACTGGGAATTGCATAACTTTATCACCAGATATCATCACTAGGCGGGGATCAATTTCAAAGGAGGCAAAGGATAAGTCAGTTCTACCAAATTCGATGAAAAAGTACTAACATGCTACGTATGTAATAAAGAGACGTTAATTAATTTGTTACATTTATTTTGTTAAACCTGGGTCCCTTTTCTCGAAACAGTTATCACGTCATAAGTTATGAATCATAAAAAAGTCATAATATTAACATGGTGAGAGATAGGACAAACCTCCTTATGAATCATAACTTGGAGTTATGACGTGATAACTGTTTCGAGAATAGACCCCCAGGCTATTAAATAGTTGTTTTTGTGGCAACGAGTGATTAATAATATATTTTATGGCTGATTTAACAATCTAGTGGTCGTTCCAACACGTGAGTGATACTCACCAAAGCATACCTAGTGGTAACAGTTACAATTCAATCTCTGGGAAAATATGTAAACTTTTTGGAACCCCAGATCTTAGACAGTTCCTTTTCGAAATGGAACAACCTGTACTCCTATATTACTGGCTACAGCCAGTACTTTCTCTGACCGTTTAAAGTCAAAAGTTGTATGATATTCCATGATATAGTTCCAAGATATTCCAAAACAATAACATACAATGAAAGATTTGCTTCTTGCTTGCTCACCATAGTCAAGTACAGGATCCCAATGACTGTAGGCGCCAAGCAGGCAATGACGCTGACCAATAGGAAGGCCGACATTACGACATTCATTTCCTCACAGAATCTGTAATATTATTCATCGACAGAAATAGTAACACAACTAGTCTAGCGTCAAGAAGGCATGTTATCTGGTCAACTGTCAGACTTGATGACATGGAAAGGAAGAAAGAAAGGGAATACATCTCGTTTGCATGATTTAAAATAAATATTTGATTATATACCTAGACAATGAAATTCAGTAGATGCTTTTAAGAAAATGCTGTAAAAATTGAACAATGGGATTTAAGTCCGGTTTTTCAATACTCAGCTAAAATGAGTAATTAGGTTAGCATAGTAATTCTAGAAATATCATTGGTTGTTGCCATGATAATACAGTCCTAATCCACCGTTTAAAAGTTAGCAGAGTATTGAAAGACTGACCTTAAGTTTGTAATCCTGAGTGTTTTGAAGTGTAAATCTCTCTAACCACTGCAGGGATTCACGGAGCAGTGTTATGGGTTGGTTTAGCTCGAGTGCCATAGGGATTAACATTGCATCTATTGCCAGCTTACCTCAACAGCTCTTGATGCATTTGGATGCAGTTCTTAAGCCGCAACTGCATCTCCACATGCAGTGCAGTCGCCGCTCTGATCCTCTGCGCAGCTCGGCGTCCAATGACCTTGACTTTACCGGGATCCACTGAACATCGCAACACTCTCTTGAAAAGTGGACCACTCCCGATGTTTCCGTCCGATGACATGATTGGCTCATCGACATCGTTGTGTGTTACTTCAATGATATTTTCATCGATTCTAATACTTGAATATTCTTTGCGTCTTCCATCAACAAAGTCATGACTCCCGCTAACATCTTGTAAGCTGGGCAAAGGAGATAGACTACTCGTCTTCCCACGTATCTCACCTTCAGTATATGTCTTTGCTTCTCCATCATCTACAAGTGACACCACTTGGCGTATTCTCACTCTCAGTGTATCTAACATGTTCACGCGAATGTATCTACGTAACTTCGATACCATATTTCCCATCGCACTCAGTTCCTTTTCTTTTGCCGACGTCTTTCCTTCTCCCTCATCTTCCCCCAAGGATGTTAGAGACGTGATGCGCAGAGCCGCTTCACTATGAGCTCGGATGTTGAGCAGCTTGTTGTTCAGGATGCGGAACTGCACGTAGGTGTGGATCAGCATGGACACGTGGAAAATCCCGGCCGCCATGATGGATGGGAGGAACACGGGGGACACCATTGTCTGCACGATGACGGTCAAGTGGAGGTACGGAGCTGCTCGTATGTCGTACGGGTAATATCCACTGGAAGAGATGTAATCAGTGTTGAATCCAGGCATACCTGCGGGGGGGGAAGCCCCCCCCCTCCCCCCCGCAGGTAGGCCATCGTCCCCCTGGGGCAAATTTTCCTCATATCAAAAAATAATCAAAGCATTTTACAACATATATAAAAAAAAATCTTCAAAATGTTATTTCGAGCCAGTTAGTTGATTAATCTAAAAGATGTGATAAAGATAACGTTCTTAATATGTAATGGGTGGGTGAAAGTTTTAACTCTTTGTTTTGATCTTTTCCCCATCCCATCGTTTATTCCTGCGTCTGATTCAAATGATTTAGATATCTCGGATCGATTATTAAAATTAATAATTTTTAAATGTTATTTGAACTGTTTTTTATAATTGTTGCTCTCCTGCAGTTGAAGTATTCTTATTGTTACACACTCGTGTGTTGCAAAAGAATACGCAGGGGCGCAGTTCAGTTTTCAGTGATTTTTTTAACATCATGTCATTATGTCATGATAATATGTCATTACGAAAAAGATTATTCTAACCTGCGTAAAAATGCACTACATGCATTTGCGAAATTGAAAATTTTTCCGGGCCTACGCGGCCCGGACCCGCGGGTGCCTGGGGGGCCCTCCCCCAGACCTCCACCAGACCTGATGTCTTGTAAAACACTATACTTTCTGCGTACCCACTACAAAAATCCACCGCACGCCACTGCTCATACATGGTGTGCACCCCCGAGAATGTGAATAGCCCTCCCGCACAAAAAAGTCTGAATTCAACACTGGATGTAATCGCTTTGATTCTGTGTAGAGGTTTAATATTTTAAGGGGAAGAATCAGCCACTAAAATCGTAATCTCAAGTTTGTGACCGTCTTGTTGAAGATATACTATATTATGTTGAAGCGACATTGTTGTAGAGGATTCGTGAAACGCTTTTTTTGAAATATGCTATCTACTAGAAGTTCCTTCTAGATTTCAATGTCAATGTTGGATTTCAATTTCAGAATTTCGCTGATGTAGTAATTCAGCTAAATATGTGACTTTTACCCAAAACATAACCGCTCATAACTTCTAGGAGATAGCACACTTCAAAAAGTGGTCAACGATTCCTAAATAGCATTAAATTCTCTACAACTGAATGAATAGACAAATGAATAGACAAATTTTGAATAGACATAGTCTATTCAACGAGACGGGCATAAACCTTGACAATGGCGGATAGCCGGAAGGCAAATCGCTTTTGGACCTAATACATTCAGGTAACTGCTGTTCACAATTATATAATATATTTCACCTGGCAGAAACCAGGGCCGGCACGCATCCACCAAATTGTCTCCTGCCATCCTCTGACCATAGAGATTCATATACTCTTACCACCCGAAAATAATCGAAGATACATTTATCATTGTCTTTGAATTTTAATTAAATAATCAAATACCGCTCAGAATAATTTAAAAATTCAATTAAAATATTACACGGTACAATTCATATTTTCCGAACACTTTTTTTACCCTCAAAGGGGTTATTTCATCCTCCCAAATTAATTTATATGGATTAAATAGCCCCCAAAATCCGTCCTGCGAGTCATGTCTCTCTTGTAAACCCACGCCTATACACTTGAAGTGGAAAAATTGTGTACCAATCCTAATAATTGCCCGCCGCTAGCTGCCCATCCTGGTTAAATTTCGGCACAGTTGAATAAGAATTTACTGAGGTTAAGCAGGAATTTCCTTTGTCTTGGAAAGATACGAAACTTACCCCAATAATGTTTCTTTTTTATAGATCAATATCGGAGTGAGAATGACGTTTGTAACTCCGACAACGAATATGAAGATCCACGGTATCCAGGTCACAGCGTCAGTGACCTTCCTGACCTTTGTAAGAAGGTCTCGTTGGTATTTGTTTTGTATCTGCACTGGATCATGGATCTGCTGCATCCTTGAGACCAGCGTCTCTGCTCGGTGCATTTGCTGCATTTGATTGAGTACAATGATCAATGCCAATGGCGCACCAACTACAGCAGCCATCTGAACGCAAATGTCATCAGTAGTCATTTCAGTCCAGAAGAAGAGAATTCGAATGCATCTTATCACGAGCACCTCGAACAGTTCGTAGGCTATAACAAGTCGTGGCAGAAGATACCAGTGGCAGCCTTTCCGTGATGATGACGGCCATAACCCTGTAGGAAATAGCATTAGCAAGATTAATGGATCATAGCATATGATCATAGCTTAGTTCACACTAGTAAGACACGGTTCGCACACTTGACCAATGAAAGTGAAGCCTTTTCAGGTACCCAGAAATTATCGTCACTCGGATGGAATAGCGCTTATCTCAGCTACTGGTGGTAAAAATATGAACTAACGGCTAAATTTACCCATTGAGCCGTCGTTGCAATTATAAGCTTTGAACGATCTTCTTTTGTTTTATAAGAATTAAACTATAAAAAAACTATACTATTGAATATCGTCAAAAACAGCTATATTGCGTGCCGGTAGGCACATCAAGTGTAAACTATGAATTATCGGTTGAGCCATAGTCAGAGATTGGTCATCAAGTAATTTACTCTTCACGCTATAGACGTCGCTCAAATCACGGGGTCCTACCAGATTTCCCCAATCACAGGGTCTGAAAAGGCTTCACTGCAATCAATGTTATGGGTATAGGAGTGAGACAACCGTCTCTACTAGTATGAATGTAGTAATGATGTCCATGAATCTTGCAATAGGTACGTGGAAATCAAACAGCAAGTGGTTCTGGTAGAAACCAGAGCCACTCAGATACTTTATGGAATCGTCTATTCGAACAAATAAGCTATTCATAGGTTGCATGTGATGTCATCTCATTGTTGCCGTCGCCCTCTTAATGGCACGCAGAATAGCTGCGATTCTCTGCTTTTTTGACAATATTTTATAGTTAATGAATACCTGGGAAATTGTATAGGTTCCGGAGATTACTTTAGTACGAAGAGAAATCACTCACATTACAAAAATACATCGGTTTGCCTCAATAAAGTTATAAATCTGATCCGTCAACGTGCCAACGTAATGGGTGGACAATTCAATAAAAAAAGGTACAGTCACAATAAAAAATACCAGAATTGCGACTTGCAGGTTCACCGCCTTCACATGTTGAGAGAAGTAGACAGCTAGCTGGAAATACATTTACTACATACGGAAATAAAGTAGAAAGCTTAGGAAAATAATACGAAATGTATTATTTTTTTATTTATAAATGTGCCATAAATGGGATTTAATTGAGCGACGACTCCTTTTGGATCTTTTGGTACGGACATCTGTTTTATGTGTGTGCTTTTTTCTGTTACTGAGGCTATACAGGTCACAGTTTTTCAGCTAAAATTTTGCACACATGTTCGGATCTTCTCTGGGCGTTGCAAACCCTAATTTTTTTGAAATCCGTTAATAGGTTACAACTGAAATAAATATATACTGATAGATTGAATAATAAAAATGGTCTTCGATAAATCTGATCAAACACATATTTACATTGTCACTGTGACCAACATTGTCTCCTATTTTACAAATTGTCAACCCAATCGGGGAAGAAAGTATGCATTTATTGAAATTTTTAATATCTGTCTGAAATAAAGTATCGAAAAGTATGTTTTCCACTGCAACTGAATCTGTTTTGCTTGATGTACCAGAGTGCTTAGATGCTCTTTTCAAGTTTCAATGAAAAGCATATACCTTGTATGTTGATTGACTGGATCATATTTCAATTCATTATGGATGTATATGTTTTGGTACGGAATTCCATTTCGAGAATTTGCACGTATCCGTGCTCGCTCATCAACGCGTTACACTGAGCGTTTTAAAATTACAACAATCAGGTACTCTGTAAATCGATTCATTGAAAACTATTCATCCCAAAACAAAAATAGTAACCCTTCTAATTTCAGGTAAATCATAAGTTTCATATAATTTTACCATTATTATAAGTTCTTAGTTCTTACACTTCCCTTTTTTAATAACGATCAGAATGTTGGCTCAGTACGAATTATTTTGTTGTTTCGAGAGACAAATGATGGGAAGGTTCCTTACTAATATGCCACGGCTGCCTTCTTCCCACCGTCTATTCTTATACTATTCTTCGTCATCATCTCCCAATCTAATCATTCGTACCCAAATCGTTCGTCGACATTCATTCGTCGCCATTAGCATAGTTGCAGAAAAGTGCGATGTTAAACGCTAAAATAATTTACAGTTATAATTGAGGTAGAAACAACTTTGATTTATTTGCTCGAATACAGTTAAAGTGGGCTGCCATTCAAATAGATTTCAAATGTTATTATGAAATTTCGGGATCTCAATGTACGTACTCTCAATATGGCGTTTGAATATTCAACCAATCTCAACGTTTTTATATTAATAACATTATTACAGTTTACCGATATCTATAGTTATAAGTAAGCTTACTGTGGTAACAGGAGTTTACACACTGTTGCTTTCAATACAACAAGTTATATTGATTTCAATTTTCAAAATTTCACATTTCACATTTCAAAATTGCCGCTCGAAAACTGATGTGTTCGGAAAGAGTAGTATTTCCGATCTTCCGATCGTCAATGATAAATTCTTCATAAGACACCTTCGTCCGGGTGTTCGCGGGTATGCCGACCGTCTCATCCACTCATTGACGATCGGAGGTCCGATTTCACTGCCTCCTACATGACCGGTCGCTGACTGCATGTTCAGCTTGGTTCCGCGGACTGACTTGAGCGCATGGAAATCACAGCCTTGTATACCTAAGATGAATAGTGTATCCACTGAACGAATTTAACATTGGGCCGAATGTAGATGATTTTGGGCGGCGAGTTTGATTCTCTTTCGATCGCAGCGCTAGTCTGCGCTGCGGTCAAAGATTCAACTAGGAAATTTTATTCTTATTTCTCATTCAAAATGCCATTCTAGGAACATATTTTGTATTATTATTATTATATTATTATTTAAATAAAACAACTCTGGTTTAATAAATGAAATAACAAAGGGTAAATAAGATAATAAAGGCTTAACACTATGTAGTTCTCCCATATGCCGCCAGGATCGCGTCGTTCTAAAGAGAATTCAAGGTCATATTTTATTCTCAAGAAATGTTACACGTTTTTGCGTTCAGTGGATACACTATTCATCTTAGGTATACCTACAAGGCCGTGATTTCCATTCGCTCTGGACTGACATCCACCAGGCCGATATCCAAGATGGCCGGTGTAAACAAACAAAGAACTGCCAGAAAGTGTTTAAAATGATATTCCACGCGATTTTTCACTGATATGCACGTGTTTAAGAATTTGAAATATAATAAACGTGTTGTTAGTGTTTTATTCAATATAAATCAGTGTAAATATGATATAATCGTGTTGATAATAACAAAACAATTGAGAAAGTGAGAGAAGCTGTGGCCGTCCATGCATTTTCAAGGCTCGTTATTGCCAGCAGTGTCCAGGACAAACCGTTCAACAAATCGGCCTACAGCTTTGCACACATACTGAGTAAGTAGGTATTGTAAACCAAGTGGTCTCTTGATAAGTTGTTGATTGAAAATGATCCTGAGTTTTTTTAAATTTAAGCTGGACGCTCGACCAATCAACGTAAAATTTTGCATATGGTGATGGACAGACATTCTAGGTGTTTCTGTAAATTTTCAGAGTATTCTGTCGTTAAAAAGTCTTTGTCGTCTGTGTGTTTTACATTTTATGCGTCTTGGATATATTTATCAAATTTCGTGATAGAAATGTCAGGTTTTTACAACTGCTCCTTTGTTGATGCATTTCGTTTCGGCTCTTTCTAAGATTTGTAGAGCAGAAACCTTCGAATTCGCATGCAACACGAAGGCTCGCTTATCAACGCGTCACACAGAGCGTTTTCCTAGTTATCGTTAATTCATTTTTGAGCGAGCGACTTCTTTTATGGCTCATTTGGCACTGACCTCTGTTTATTTTTGTTTTTTGTTCTCTTACTGAGGCTATACAGGTCACAGTTTTTCTTCGACCGAGCTGAAATTTTGCACACGTGTACGGACCATTTCTAGGCGTTGCAGACCATAATTGTTTTGAATTCCGTTTATTGGTTAAAATTTAAATAATTATCTCCTGATAGGTTGAAAAATAAAAATGGTCTACGATAAATCTGATCAAAATCATATTTTGCATGGTCAGTAAGACCAACATTTGTCTCTTATTTTACAAATTTTCATCCCAATCAGTTAATAACGTATGCACTTTTTGACAACACTTATTGAAATATCAAAATGAATGTTTTTTCACTGCAACTTAATCTGATTTGCTTTAGGTACCAGATTGTTTAGATGCTATTTTCAAGTTTCAATGAAAAGCATATACTTTCATGTTGATTGAGTGGATCATATTTCAATTTAATATGGATGTACATGTTTTCTGTGAGTTTGGTACAGAATTCCGGTTCGAGAATTTGCACGTACCGGTGTTCGCATATCAACGCATTTCACTGAGCGTTTTCCTAGTTAATTTGTTTTTAATTGGGATTGTAAGGATTTCGTAAATACTGGACTAATTTGTCTCAAAATTGCACTACAATATATTTGTTTGAGAGAAAATACAGAGACCCAAACCCCCCATCGTCTTCGTTGAGGGCGTTGCTGCCTCTTAATAATGTTCCGGTTAATCATTTAAGGCCCTAATACAGGCCAGGGTGCCTATTCTATGAAGAAAACGACATCGTTTCGGCCTGGAATCATTTCACGGCCATAAGGATATCATTGATCTATAGAATACCTTTTTGCTGACCCTCCGACGGCTGCCACCTTAGCGCAGTGGTGATGTTTGCTCCACTGCAGCTACGCCGGCGAGCATATGCTCATGTGTAAGGGACACCCATGCCGGACAGATCAGTGGTGAGGCCCATACAATGAGCAGCCAGGGTCGACCTACCCATGTCCTCCGTTGAATTTGCGGACCCTTTGGACGGGCCTTCCCTCTCAAGATCAGGGGGCCATCCCCCTGAAATCGGGTCCCGCCGGCCCGAATCCTCACTTCCCCCGGTCGTTCCCCATTCCAAACTGACTTTCCCACCAGTTTCAGACTCCCCCGCATCAGGCCCGTTAGATCGACCACTCCCCATGTCCTCTACTTATGTTCAACTAAAATTAGTGTAAAAAAAATTAAAAAAATTAAAATTAATGTGTGCAATATAACTTTTTGCTGAAGGGTCGCACCGAGAAATTAAAATAATGGAGGGCCTCAAAAATGAAGACAATATCCGGCGACATTATTAGCGGGGGAGATGGGTAAAGGGTCTTGACGAAGAAAATCGCGGTCGGGGTTCACCACAGAGGAAGCGGGTCCGGTACGTAGAGCCGGATAAGTTGATATTTCTTTATATTTTATTAGTATATTTTATTGAAATGAAGATTCATATGCTGTTGCGTGTTATATGCGAGGCTGTTGAAAGTATTGATCTCGAAATAAAATTGGGGAAAATACATTCAGATATATGTTAATATTAAAAAGTACCCCCATTAAGATAGCGAGATTTTTTTTTATCAGATACATATGTTTTGGTACAAACCAATCCCAATTAAAAACAAATTTAAAAAAAATTAACAACTATGAAATCCCACATATGCCACCATTTGTAAAAAATTATATATTTCGCATTTCTCTTCCAATGCTTGCTACTTATTTTGGTGTGAAGAAAATGCATTTCCAGCTAAGTTCTGCTTCTCTCCACATGTGAAGGTGGTAAAGATTCTACTCTGTCTATAGTAATTCTTTTTATTTCTTATTGTAACTGTACCTATTTACAGACGAAGCTGGCGGGCCGTGGTTTGCCCAGGCCTGGCCAATGACTTGCCTAGGTAGTGTAATACTTTGACGTTTCTGTCAAAGAGTTGAATCTCCGGCCGAATCATCACATTCCTTCTCCTGTCAGAACACATCCTTGCACTTGATAACTAAAATCAACACAAGCTTGTTCGGCCGAATGTGCCGCCAATATGCTATGAATAATTTGTTAGAATAAACTACTTGGAACGATCGTCTGTATTTTGAATAAAATATTGGTAAGCGCACAAAGCCGTTAAAGCATTAACTGATATCATGTATTGCCTTTTGGTATGAAATCAAATCAATATAAAATAAGCATTCAATATGTCAAACAAGTCGAAAAATTGAAACACTGTCCAGCTATACATACTCTTTCAATACATACTCTATACATAGCTATACATACTCTTTTACTTTCATTCTAGGCCTACGCAAACGAGAATAAATCAAATTTTTGTAATTATGTCTTAAATTGGCGCTCTAGCCCACCCAATCACTTACTATTGTCAACAATATTATATGCCGGTTATACACACTATGGCCGTTAAGCGTGACAATTACACCACTTTCGGATTAAAACTACGTCAGTAACTATTCAGGCAACAATTAATTATGATGAGTCTTGTCTTTAATTTTTACAAGAAGTGTTTTATGGCCATAATTTGAAGCCACTATTTACTACCAATCGTGAATTTTCTTATCAACTTTAAATCGGAAATGACATATATTTTAAAAGTAATTAGTAATTGTTGCGTTGATGTTACAAATTGTCTTGTGCACATAAACTAAAAAAATAATTGATATCACCATAAATAACACCCCGTGTAAAACTACCAGTATTTAACTTAAAAAATAATATCAAACTATTCGATAGGGTACTATTTAAACACAATGCACCCCATATGATTTGATTTTTAAATTAAACTGTTGACTTAAGCCCCATTTACACGGTGCAATTTCTTGTACAACTTCTGTGCCACACTTCTTGAATGGAAATTAGAACATGTTTTAAGTTCTATGACAGAAAGTTGCGTCGTGTAAATACTAAATTGTATGAAAAATGGGAATGTGACACAGAAGTTGTTCAAGAAATTGCACCTTGTAAATGAGGCTTTAGACCATTTTATCAGTGCATAATATTTATATATTTTTTCGAATAGACTTGGCCTTTAACTTTTCCCCGGAGTATTTTGTACGTGGTTCTTATTAATCGGACTCATGATGTAAGGATGTTTCAAAACGAAATAAATAACATATCTTTCATATCTTTATAATGTAACTGAGATCGTAATATTTGACTGTTCGTTTATAATTTCGTACTAAAATTGACATGAAACTATTTCCTATTCTTATTCTCATATTTTTCGGTAACTGTTCCTCGCATTGATTGAACACAGAATACAGTCTTCAAGCCAGCTGCATATAAAACAATTTGGAAATATATCGATATATTTTTTGAACTCAGTGCATTCATATTTTTCTTTATTTGAAATTAAAATTATATCATTGAATATTGGATTTTATGGAGAAAGTTGTCAGATTTCCTCACATTCCTTAAATGTGTGCCCTCCTGAGTGGCGGTCAATACAAATACAAAATACAAAATAATAATACAAAATAAATCAATACAAAATCTGCATCTAGTGACTTTATACTGCATATATCCGAAGTGGTACTGAAACTACTGTTATTGATAGTATTAACATTCAATTCCTTTTAATTCATTTAATGCACTTTATGCAATTTAATTTGCTATTGAGTATTGTCAATATGCAGTTCAAATATATGTAAACACGTAAAAGATCGATTAGCTTTCTATAACAGCAATTTGAATTCAGTTGGACTTTGCTCTAGAAACATGGATATACACTCGGCTTCAAGACCTCTGTTTTTAACCTCAAGGATATTCGGTCTGGCTCCTTTCAATGTGGTTGAAAGTAACGGTTCGAAGTCATACAAGAAATCAACGCCAGCTCTTCTCTACAGCGTTCTCTTCTGTTTGGTCCTCACTGTCGGAGCCTATCTCTCGATGCCTGATTCATTGGAAGACATGGAGAAACAGAAGTCGACACCGATCTTAAACTTCACGAGGATGATCATGTCATTTGGGACTGTTCTCCTCTTCATCTGCTCGCATGTGGTTTGTTTCACACATCGCGACAAGATCATAGACATATTCACTCAGTTGTCACGTCTCTGTGACGACTTTGGCATGGAAATCTCTTACAAAAGATACAACCGCTTCGTTGTCATTCAGATCTTCTCTCTAATCTTATTGTACAGTTTATTCTACGCCCTGTACTTCATATGCTGGGAATACAGCGCCAAAGTATTACTTTCGCTTGTAGTTTTCTGGACATTGGATTTATCAAATAGCTTTTCCGACCTTCACTTCGTCAACTTCGTTCTTTTAATCAACGAAGTTTTCGACGCATTCATAAAGAAACTTTTTAAAATGTCTGACGCTTTCATTATAGAACCAAAACCTGATTATCATTACCAAAGAGGTTCCAGTAGGCAACTAGAACCTCTTTGCCAAGGTTTCTCCAAGGTTTCGAACATTTCTAACTCAAGACCGGACCGCTTGGTGTCTCGAGTAAGAACAAATGAGCCAACTCGCATGTTCAACATGTCACAACATCACTGTCTTCTCTTTGAGGTTGCTGGCGAGGTTAATGAATTGTATGGATTTCTGAACCTCTTGAGTATCGCATTGATTTTCCTGTGCATCGTCCAAGGCATGTATTACAAGAGCGCTGATATGCTGGAGTTACACGAAGATACGTTGCTTTTGTCTTCTATTCTGCTGTTCGATGCATCGGTGCGATTTGCTAGGCTTTTGTTTGTGGTCTATTCGTGTGATTCATTGAAGGGGAAAGTAGGTGCTATACTTGTTAATATTATTTGAATGCTAGGCCGGAAGCATGCAAGTAATTTGATGATTTTACACACAAAAAAAACTTTTCGAAAAAAAGTGTTGTTTACTCCGGCCCAGCATTCATTTGTAAAATTTCGGCATACAAAATATGTAAAGTGTTATTTTTTCTTATCTAGGTTGTACGCCTGTCGTACACGGTTTCCAAATTACAGGCAACCACAACTAATTTACATTTTAAGGCACAGGTGAGGTTATTTTAATTAAGAAGAAAGGAATGATACTATCTTTTACAAAACTATCCTTTCAATACCTACAAATGTTTCCTAAGACACGTTTGAACATTTAGTGTAATTACGTTCTAGTTGGAAGCGTTTTCGGTTCAGCTGATTCATCGCCGAGTAGAGTTCTCAGCTGCCCGCGTCTTCCCGATTGATGCTACACTTCTCTATTCGGTATTGTATTATAATATGCAGTGCAGAGTACCGAGTGCAATGAGTAGAATGGGGTTGTCAACGCAAAACTATTGTAGATGGCGTTGCTGTCCTAAACGTAATAAGAGCCAATCAAAATGCCGAGAGAGAGAGCCAATCAAAATGCAGAGCGGAAAGGAACATTTTTAACTCTTAGCGGGAGTTTGATTCAGAGACCAACCAATAAGAGAGAGACTACTCCATTGCCGCTAGCGCCGCGAGTGAGAGCAAATGGCAGTGAACAAACCCATTAGATATATAATTAGCACAGGATTGTACTGAGCTCCATGGATAGTCTGGTCTTATTCTGGGAGGTAGGTACCCTGGATATCTTCTACAGATAGTAGCAAAATGTCTCAGACAAAAATCAAAACAAAGAATCACAACACTGTACTAAAACAAGTTAGTGTTTTGGTTCCTTGTTAGGATTTCTTGCCGGCATTGTACTACTACCTTAGAAGATATAGCCAGTGTGTACCTCCTAGAATAAAGACCAGACTGTCCAGGGGCTCAGTACCGCGGCGTTGTGACACGGAGATGTACTAGTATTGAGAGTGACTGTCAGGGGACCAACCATTGGGATACGTTTCTCGAACTGTACAAAGCCATTTCATAGAATTCGAAGACGGGTCTGAAAAGTGAAAGTATAATAATGCTCAGGGTGCGAATTGATGGGGGGGATGGGGGGGATTTCCCCCCTCTGGTTTTCTCATCCCCGGCTCTGTTTCCCAATAAAGCATCCCAGGGGGGATAGATTTCCCCCCCCCCCCCCCCCTCTGTAAAATGTTGACTTTTAATCTACGAAACAACAGATTACCTACTTTTTTCTGAAATAAATCTAAAATTATAAAAATAAATTGTCACACAAAACAACTGTCAAATTGCCTTTATTAGCAAATCAGCTGTATTTGATAAGATTTATTTTACTTGCCCACCACTTCTGAATTCCCTTTAAATTAAAAGCAATTCCTCTTTTATAATGCCATTTGTCATGTTGAAAAAGGGCTTCAAACATTGTACAAATCGCTTAGAAATGCACCAAATCCAATCTTATAATTCAAAATTTCCCGGGGCTATGCGCCCCGGACCCGCATGGTGCTGGGGGGCCCTCCCCCCAGGCCCCCCATTGTGTTCGTGGGCAATCGTATTTTTCGCCTTTGCTATATTTCCCAACAATCTCGGAATTTTTATATTTCCCATCCCCCCCTCTGAAAATTGAACAATTCGCACCCTGATAATGCTTCTGCATTAACTACCAAAGTTTAAATGTGTATTTAAAGAAATTGTATTAATTATTCCATACAATCCGATGCAATTCCATACATGTACTCTGTACAAAGTACACCGAATTGTTGATGATTTGTTGATGTGATCTATCTTTGACTTCAGGTGGCTGGAGGAGTGACTACATATCTCGTCATACTTATCCAGTACAAGCAAACGTCTGTTGGACCCGACCAAGAAGCCGTGTAAATGGCTCCATACTTATTGGCACAGATGTCTTGGAAAACGCTCTGTGCAACGCTTTCTCTATAATAGACCGTTTCGTTGACGAAACAAGTATAACCGACCAACAAGTACCGACCAAATGATATAGTGTATGCAAAGTTTCAGATCGATCGATTGAATTCTGCAAATATGGTGGACGTGATGTCGCTTTTGTTGTAGTGTAATTAAATGGACATGAATTCTGTGTTATTACAGTTTTCTTAGAAACATAAAAGGAATACATTCTATAGTTGATACTCTGTTATTTCTTTATTCAGTGACGGCAGTTAGTAATATACTTCATTTTAGATATGATATGCAAGCAAGACAACTAGCCACTCAAATATACATTTGATTATTTGGATACAGTAAAATTTCTGTGTAATGACAAAATAAATAATAAGAGGAAATCCAGTTATTATGGGGTACTTTATCAGGTGGTGTTCAGGAGTACCTACCTAATACTTTTTCATATGGGCACAATATCTAATACCTTCCTGGCAGTCACATACATGACGGCCAGTAGACTTGATCGAGCTGACAGTGCATTTAAATTGTCAGGCAGCTTAAATGTGTGTATACAAGGGATAGAGTGTTGTAAATTTCTCGGGATTTCTTTTTCGGAGAAATTTCTCCGATGGAGAATTTTCGGAGATTTTTTTCTACCAAATATCAAGACAAATTTCTCTGATAGAGAATTTTAGGAGTGTTTTTTTAATGAAATATGAAGAGACATTTCTCTGATAAAGAATTTGTCTATACTAAGGGAAGTTCTGTTTCCATTGGCTGTTGTAATGGAAGGCGGCAAATATTTGAAAAGTATATTTCAATCAATAATGAACAGAATACCTATATAATATAGGCGGGTCACTTATAAGTAAAATAACTGGTTAAGAGGGCTGAGTAGTGAGGGTGGCCTTGACGAGTTTTTTAATCGATTTTTATTAATATCTTTTTCCAGTGTAATTGTTAACACAATAGGGCTATGGACGTGAATTCAGAACAGTTCAATGAAAATAATTTCATAGTTTGGAATGAGTTATTAGTTTTATTTTGTCCAACAGGTGTTTAGAACCCGAAAATTTATTGATAATAATCGATTAAAAAACTCTTCAAGGTCAAACTCACTACACAGCCGTCTTAACCTCATTCAGGTTACTTATTTGATCATTTATTTCATATTATGCATAAATGTAAGTTTTTACAAAAATTCTCCAGGGAATTTTGTTTGGAGAATTTCTCGGAGACAATTCTCCTTCTCGAGAAATTTCTCCGGTGAAATTCCACTCACAACACTAAAGGGATATGAACCGGTATGAACATATGACTTTTTACACTTTAACGAGCATTTGCATGCATATGTTTTTAACAATTGTTCCAATATCAATAAGAACATTTAAGTTTGCTTGTTGTCTTTGTCAGTAGACGAGGCTTGTTGGAACTGGATCAGGATCACGAGATACGTTGTGATTCCGCCTGCAATCTGTAAACAAAGCCAAGAGTCATCGCACTCTAAGACAAGTTTCTGTCTTGAAGAAGATTTTGATATTAAAATCTAAACTGTGGCTAAAAATAAATAATTTTGTATAAAGCTTTACGAAATTTCCCAAAACTTCGAATGGCTTTAATAATTAATAATAGTCATGCATCTTTAAAACATGCCTTTTTTATGATTGCCCTATTTCGAGGAAAGTGAATAATTTGCCTCACCGAAGATAGTTTAGATTAATTTCCGACTGAGCGTATGTTCATGATTCTAAAAGTTCAAAAATATTACTCAAACATGAAAAAAATCTTTTTTAGGCATTATTTTCCGTTAAAGACGCACCAAAATGCTTGGAATTGAGTTAAAATTTACCATTAAACTTTGCCTCCCCCCCCTGGCAGAAATCCTACGAACCAATTAGACATGAAGAAAACTGGATTTATTTGGAATCAGATACTTAATAATTGAAACATTTAGACTTGATCCTAGTTAGTTCAACAACTTGAACTTAATCCTGGCAACAGCGGACATTACCGAGTAAAGAAGAGTGGTGTCGATCGGAAAGAAGCCGCAAGCAGTGAACTGAACTCTGCGATGAAGCAGCTGGGCGGAGAATCTGTCCATCTGTGTGGAAGTAAAACGACATTGCTGGAATGAAATATAATCTGTGTGTTGCTGTCAATAAAGAAAGCTTTTCTTAACTTACTTGTTCCCTCAGTTGCACCGTCTTGGCTGTAGTCTGTAACTTGGACACGGAGTACGCCAGCTTATCAGCCTGTTAGTGAATAAAGCAGACTTAATGGACCAGGCGCGTAGGAAGGGGGGGGGGGGAGAAGGGATGTGCGTTGTGAAAAATATCCGACCGAACCGGGGCTCGAACCCGGGACCTCTCACTTGCCGGGCGAGAGCTCTACCAACTGAGCTACCCGGTCGGACGGACGGACATTAGACACAACGCACTGATGAGGGTTAGAGATCTCCTAGGAGAATGGAATGAAGGTAGAGAATGCTCACTACGAGCTTTCATACAGTACGCCCAGCAAGCGTGGAGCTAATCCTTTCATCAGATGAGCAGTATTGTTCGACCACCGGTGACGATGCTGTCACCATGTCTCTTTGCACTTGCGTGCGCAACCCTCTCTACTCGACTTTACGAGTTGCTTTTCAGCTCGAATGATGCTCTAAATTCCTCTAAATTCCACTAGCTCTATGATGTGATGACACATTTTTTTATAATTTGTTTATTTGTAAGCGTAACGCTTTTAGCAATTCACATTTGTACACATTCAAAATCACATAATTGATAATGCTTATCAATATATCTAGATACGTTTAAATAAACAACTATAACAAATTTAAATCATATCGCATATTGCTATGCTCTTCCCTTAGTTTTAAGCTCTATACACATTGATTTAAAAAGTCTAATATTATCTATGCTCTTGTAGGATACAGGAATGTCATTATAAATCCTAGCAACTTCAACAAAAAAAAATTATGGTTGTAGTATTGGTTTTAAAATAATAAAAATATTATTACTAGCACTAGCTCTATAGTTTATTCTTAGGGCAGACACACTAAATTGGTTCTCGTTTTATCGAGTATCGTAAAATCATTTACTCTCATTGTATCCTCGACCATTTATTGTCCATCCCTTGTGCGATGTCGTTTACAACCCTGCAGCTCATAGCTCGCCAAGGGTTATAAAGATTAGTTCCGAAAAAATTAACATTGAGTGGGTAAAAACGTAGACACATTTGAGGATCTATTGGCTCTGCGGCAGAGCTGATACAGACAGCTTTCCACAGCTGAGGAATGTTTTCACACTTTTAGGTTTTAACGATAGGGTCAAGTCCCTTGTAAGTGTCCCTAATATAAAACGAGAACAATAGTGTGTCTGCGCTACGAATAAACTGTAGTGCGAATTACCTTCTTCTTTGCCCGGGTGCTCGCCCAGATCACAACTACGATCTTGAAAATCCGGCAAACAGCGTCGAGTATGAACGCTGCACGGAAGGTCGAAGTCACCGTGAATTTATCCTTCAGTCCCAGCAGGTCGGATAGCGTGTAGTAGATGACGACGACGATGTTGAGGAAGGAGGCGAGAGTCGAGAGGAGATTCTGGACCCCGAACAGCGAGTCGACCGTGTTGGTCACGTCATACAGGATGCTGTGCAGATGGGAGATGTGGACCACGTCGGGAGATGTCCTGGAGGCGATCTGGATGACGGTGCATCCTGATATCTTCCTCTCTTCGACTGCGTTAGGACGGTGGATGTCGCTCCATTGAACGCCCGATGGGACGAGCGCACTGCAAGGGTTTCAAAAATACGGCTGTGATATGGCTGTGACGAAAGTACTGCACACATCTGGCTGGAAATTCCACATTATAAAAAAACATCATTTGTCGTGAGAAAGTTTCAAAAATATTACTTTTGTAGGTAAAAAGTCTCTTCGAATTTGCTTGTCGAAAAATCGTTTATACGAAGCTCAATAGAGCGCGTTCAGAAAACTGTTTATCCAAAACGTTTAAACACACTTTTGAAGTTCAAGCTCAAACTTTAATTTTATTTGGACCAATGGAACAAATGTTATGGTATCTTAAAGTTGAATAATGCAAGGGAGATTTCAATTTTAATGAAATTAAAATTAAAGTGGGAAAATTTCACATTCCAAATTTCGTTGAATTTGCGCGTTTTTTGGCCACCTGGTAACATCAGTAGTTGAGAATTGAAATCGTTTGTATACCTTTGGAAATTCGTTTCATCAACAATGAATTCTTGAAAGTTTTCTTCTATCTTCATCATCAATGCTTCGTACATTTCACCAATCATCAAAGCAGCACAATTGAAATACAAATCTGCCATTGAGTTTGAAATTTCAATTACGTTATTCGCAAAATATAAATACATGAAGAATATAAGTTCATGACCACCGCACATATAAATTACTTGTGAAATGATATGCAAAGCAGCAGTCAAAACAACAGAAATGTATATGAATTTCCTGTAGCAACTGCATTTTGTTACAGTTATGTTTAATTCTTTAGAAATATATTCTGCATTTTTTATAGCCGTCAGAAAATCATTTTGATTAAAAAATACATACAAATGAAAATAAATAAAAATAAATATCATGCATAAAACTTGAAGTTTTTGAGTAAAGTTCACGAAGCTAACGTTCGTTATTTGGTCTTGAAATTCGTGTAGAATGAAAGAACGTTCGACTGTGAGAACTGAGAGAAGCCAAATCCCGGAATAAACTAGTAATTTCTTTGATTTCTCGAAATGATTTGAAACTGGGTTAATTCTGAACGGCGCTAATGCGAAAAGTCTTAAGGTATTGATGAGTGGTTTGACCACGTCGGTGAAATCCATGACGAGTCAAGTCTCTTCGTTAGTTGAAGCGAAAATGAATCAATAATCAATTATGTTATAGTCTTTCTGATAGAAAATGTATATGAAACAATTATTTTAGAAAGCAGTTGTGACCTTGTCAATTCTGTGTTTATCTTTAATATGGAGAGCCTCGTCGTCTGTTGACGTTTGTAATGGATTGAGTGTTGTTATAATAAGTTTGATCAGTGTAAATGTTTGAAAAACATTTAGTTTAGACATTCATGTGACGTTATCAATTAAGTGGGTACGATTAATTTGTATACATCAGCGTTTCTTAAATCGAGGTCGGCGGAGTCCTTACAGGGGTCCGTGAAGATTTCAAGATATTTTTTTAAAGATATTCTTATTAATACAGAAACCCTCATAGGTGACCAATTATCAAATCGACGAAAAGTATTGATGAAAACGCATACAAATAGTCCAAGCACTTCGGAATTGAATCCGGGAATTGTCCCGGGCCATGTGCCTGAGGAGCCCAGACAATCATTGTTTCGTGCTCAAATTTGTGTTCGCCCCAAAATAAGTACTTACCGTTGTTAAATATATAAGAAAACCACATATTGTCAATATTATATGCATTTTTCTTTTCAATACCCATTTTGAATTAGAGTTGAGAATATTTTTTGGGCGACAACAGAAGATATTCAAATGAGGTCCTTGAAAAAGAAAATTTTAAAACGGGATACTGAAAACAACAAAATTTTAAAAACCTTGAAAATCCAACTTCCATGAATAACAGAATTTGCAAAAATATTATGCATTGTACTTGAAAAAATTCGATTCAAATCTCGAAAGTTGAAACATGTTGCATTTATAAAAGTACACTTAAAACCTTAAAACAGTATTGATTAACAAATGGGTTTTGGGTCTCACCTTTTCAGTTCTGATCCGTGATGGGTTAATTGTTGAAAGTTTCCCTCCAACTTCATCCTCAAACCTTCGTACAATTCTCCAATCATCAACGCAGCGCAATTAAAATACCAATCTGACATTGAGTTTGAAATTTCAGATACGGTAAAAGCAAAATAAACCGACATCGGTAACCGAGCTTGGTCCCAGCTCCACATGTAAACAATATTCAATATTGCATGTATTGCCGTAACTGATACAACAAATATGAGTACAATCATCTTGTAATGTTGGCATTGCTTTCCACTTATATCGAATGCCACAGACAAATGGGTCATATTTTTTATAACAGCTAGAAATTTGTCCTGATTAAAAAGTACGTAAACGTGTGAGAAAAGCAAATGAAAATATTTGCAAAATGTTTGAAGCGATTGGGTGAGATCAACAAATTGAACATCAGTCAAGGAGTGTTGTAATTGCATTAAGACGTACGGGTATGATAGAGCAACAATAAACACAAGCCAAATCACGGAATAAACTTGTAACAGTCTGGACCTCTCGTGTTGATTGGTTTCGATATTTGTTCTGAACGGCGCCAAAGCGAATAGTTTTAAAGAGTTGATGAGGGGTTTGATCGCGTCGTTGAAGTCCATGACGGGTCCTGCCTCGTCGTTACTTGACACGACAATGAATAATGTGAGACAAGTATTCATTCGTTGTGATGGACAGTGTCTGGAATGTGTGGCAAGGTATTTGTTTATTATTTCTACTATAATGTTTGCCTTTTAGTGCCTGTCAGTCTAATAAGAAGACTATAACAACTAGCTTAATAAATTTAAAAAACCTTGAATGCAATCTCAAAATTATTTGCAAAATTATAGATATTTAAAAATATAATTATTATTTTTATAAAACTTGATACCGGTGTTATACAATAATTATGTTTATTTAATATGTGGGCCTACAGTCACATTTTTGGTGTCACCATCATTTTAGTTCTGAATATTTTTTTGTACTTTTTAACAGAGTTGACTTGGATGCTGTTTTATGTGGTGTGATTTTTTTTATGGATAAGCTAAAATTCATGATTGAACATGGGAAAGCTAGATAGTTCTATTGTCGTTCTGAACGGATGATGAGGCTTGTTGGAATTGGATGAGGATCACGAGATACGTTGTGATTCCTCCTGCGATCTGTAAACAAAGCCAAGAGTCACTCGCAGCTAATACAGGCAAGATCAGTATAGTCATAATGCAGGGGTCGGCAACCTTTTTTGGTGAAGGAGTCAATTTCCCAAAAATTATTAAATTAGATAATAATGGGAGCCGCAATAGAGGCAATCAAATATAATACACCGAAAGTAATACATTGAATTACCATAGTTTCTTTTGATATTTTGACGAAATCTCTCAGTTCGAGCCCCGCAGGGCGCTTTTTTAGAATTTCAACAATTTAAAAGTAATTCTGGGACTCTAAAATGAACAAACTTAATCAAATAACCTTCCTATTGTTGCCCCGCAGGGCGCTTTGTTTTCGAATTTTTAAATTTTTCGATTCAAGATCTTTATTTAAATTATAAAGATCCAATCAAGAACCACCAAGGAGCCGCAGGTTGCCGATCCCTGGCATAAAGTAAGCATGGGTCTTGGAATCAACCAACATTCTATCATAGATTTCTGAAGATTGCTTAGACTAGGAAAAAGCTCTGTGTAACGCGTTGATAAGCGAGCCTTCGTATTGCATGCGAATTTATATGCGTAATGGGGTTGTTCACGCAAAACTATTGTAGATGGCGCTGCTGTTCTAATCGTCCGGGAGAGAGCCAATTAAAATGCATCTAGCGGAATGGAAGGTTTTTAAACCTTGGCGGGAGTTTGATTCATAGATCTTGGATTCAGAGACCAACCAATCAGAGAGAGAGACACCTCCATTGCTGCTAGCGCTGCGAGTGAGAGCAAATGGCAGTGAACAACCCCATTGCAATATTCCGCTCTACAGACCTTGGGAAGAGACGAAAAGAAATGCGGCGAAGTAGCAGTAGCAGTGATAAAATATATGAAATTTCCTCATAGAAATTTTACAATTATTTCAAAGCACGACTAAAATGTCCGTAAATTGTCATTACCCTTTGGATGTAATAACAGAGTAGTCTGAAAATTGTCAAAAATACAGATAATTGGTCCCAATAACCATAAAGTTTTAAGCTGATCGGCCAAACGGTTCCTTCTCTAATTTTCAAAAACCATCACAAATCACTGGATTCCGTTCAAAAACAGACAGATTAGATTAGATTAGTTTGGTTTAATGGCGCGTCAACGACGAGGTTATATTGCGCACATTAATTGTTATATTTAACTTTGTTGATCATAATTGGAGGGCAATGGGAGGGGGTCGACCTAACGGACCCGATCCGGGGGAGTCCAGCACTGGTGGGAAGGCCAGGCCGGAATGGGGACGGACCGGGGGGTGTGAGGATTCGGGCCGGCTGAACCCGATTTCAGGGGGATCACCATCTCGAGGGGGGAGGCCGGCCCGAGGGGACCGCAAATTCAAGGGAGGGCATGGTTAGGCCGACCCTGGCTGCTCTTGGTCTGGGCCTCACCACTGATCTGTCCGGCATGGGTAACCCTTACACATGAGCATATGCTCGCCGGCGTAGCTGCAATGGATCATTTGCCAACACAAACCCCACCACCGCGATAAGGTGACAGCCGTCGGGGGGCAAAAAACAAAAAGAGACCGCAGATATGACATTATCGTGTGTACAAAATTTCAGATCTATGGGTTAAATGGTTTAGCCTGGGCATAACATTACCTACAAAACACAAAAAAGCAAACATACCTACAGAGAAAGTGCCATAAGAGTATCATGGTGACGCTCGCTACACCCGATAAGACGTTACTAGGTAGATTATTTCAGTGGCCAACGGCTGGTGTATAGGGAAGTCTCATGAAATTTTATTCTAGTAAATTTCTATAAATAAACACAAATAATAATGACAAATACACTTATTACCTGTGAAATCTTAAATTTTCATTCATAAAAATCGAGTTCAAATATCATATGATTTTTGGCGGGAAAAACGGCCTTTAACAAGAATCAGAACTGTGATGTCATTTCCAAGTCTTGAACATTGTGTTGACATGGGGATTCCCTTGTTGCCATGGCAATATAGCAAACTGTGATGTCATTGCCAATTTTCCTGTTTTTAAATGAGAGGAGATCTATCAAACTTTGTAAATTAATTACATGAGAACTATTCGTCCAACAACAAAAATAATACCACATCTGTGTTCAGCAACATCTCAACTTACATAAAATAAATATTATTCTGAATTCTAATCTTCACGAGACTTCCCTATTGGATACCACGGTTCGTTACAATTCAACTTTGCCTTGCTAGTTGTTGCCGTTGGGCCAGAGAGACTGGGGTGGTTGGGGGTTAGTGTGACGACCTCCCTCCTCCTGTTATCAGTCTCTGGACGGGAGTTATATGGCCAAATTGGCGCGTCAGGAGTGAAAGTTGTTGAGGAGGCAGAAGGACTGTAAGTCCAGTAAAACGTCATAAATCAAAATCTATTAATTACTGTTTTTACCGAGTAGAGAAGAGACGTGTCAATTGGAAAGAAGCCGCAAGCACTGAACTGAACTCTGCGATGAAGCAGTTGGATTGAGAAGTTATTCATCTGAAAATTATTATAACACTGCATCGGTAAATATCTTATGCATGTCAATTCAATTACAATATGTTACCCAACGACAAGGGGTTTGTTCAGTGCCTACAAGTATTCCTCTAAAATAATGGTTGTTACTTACTTGAGCTCTGAGTTGAGCCGTCCTGGCAGTATTCTGTAGTTTGGAAACAGCAAGAGTAAGTTCATCAGCCTAAGGAAAGGAATTGGCAAGTGTTTAAGCGTCATGAATTATTTGGCGATATTTGGCGATGCTATTAAAAAGTACATAAAATTAACTCTCCGTGTTGATGAGTTGATGAACTTACTGATATTTTATACGTACTTGGATACATTTGTAAAATTTATTGAAGGAAATGTCAGTCATTTTAACACTGCTCATTATATGGCAAATTTTCGTTTCGGCGCTTTCCAAGGCCTGTAGAGCAAAAACTTGCAAGCGCATATGAATTCGCATGCAATACGAAGGCTCGCTTGTCAAAGCAAAACACAGAGCGTTTTCCTAGTTTACTGCATTGTTATCCCCTAACATCCATGTCGACGGAGGACCTCGCAAAACGTCGAATTACAATCATAAGTGACCTAAATAGTCGAAAACTAACTAAAATATTACTTTTAAATGGGCCATATTTCCCAAACGATAAGATTTAGAGGAAAACGCTCAGAGAGCTTTTTTGTGTTCATTTAGGATGGTGAACAATTCTGCCAAGTTTCGTCAAAATCGGAGTTAAATGATTTTTTTATTTTGGAAGATGGAATTAGCTAACATGGGAAATTAACTTTAAAAGTGATTAAATAGTACTTTCGGGACTCGGATTCGGGAGAATTTTGGATATGTTGTAGAGGGCATTTTTCTGAATCGATTCATGTATTGAAACCTTCTGTTGCAATTAGTGGCGGGTATAATCACAAAATTACTGGACTAAACAACAAGAGAACAAATTCAATTACCTTAGACTTGGCTCTCGAGCCCGCCCAAATCATACATGAAATTTTAAACGTGCGAAGTAACGAGTCGTAGAGCAAAGCAGCTCTGAAGAAAGATGCAACAGGTTGCGACTCCAACACTTCGGAGATCGTTAAGAAGATGACGAGGACGATGTTGAGGAAGGAGGCGAGAGTCGAGAGGAGATTCTGGACCCCGAACATCGAGTCGACGTTGTTGGTGACGTCATACAGGATGCTGTGCAGATGAGAGATGTGGACCACGTCGGGAGATGTCCTGGAGGCGATCTGGATGACGGTGCATCCGGAGTTCTTCCTTACCACGCTCAGATGGTTCAAGTCATTGCAAGGACGATTTGGTTCAATGTAAAGACTGATTCCAAATGTCGAAACAAAGAACCATTGTTAATTTAAGGTTAATTTAACGTTTTAGAAAATTGAGAGAGAAAAATTGTTTCATAAGTGAGTGTAACTTTTACAGGATGTTCACATGATCAGTCTGATTGTATATTAGTAGCCCTTTTTAATTTTTGCTTATTGCATCGTTAATTAGGCGCCGGTTATTCAACAAAACCGCGCAAAACGATGAAATTTACGATACGATTGGAGACCAAACCCGTAAACCAATTGATCTCAAATTTTAATCATGATTAGATGAAAGACAAACTTAGAGTTATCCCTTGGCACATTTTTGAAATTTAATTTTATACGGCGCCTAGGGAGACGAGAAAATAGCTAATTTTTCACCAAAAATCAACTAATTATTACTAATTAACGAAACAAAAAATTAAAAATGTACCAAGGGATAACCCTAAGTTTGTCTTTTATCTAATCACGATTAAAATTTCAAATAATTTGGTCTACGCATTTAGTCTCCAATCGTATCGCAAAAAGTGTCTACAAAAAGCAGCAAAATCGCTCGCGCTTGCAGCACCTTAATTTGTTGCAGAACGATACCTAATGGTGATTTGATTGTGTGGAAGGTAAGAGATATTGGGACTGGAGGTGATTTGGAACAAACTTAGTGGAGGAAAACCATGGAGCACATCGATCAAGAATATCCGAATGAAATTATGAGAGTATCAGTGGAACAATTGGTAGTACATATATTTTAAAATTAATTTATTTACCGGTTCAGGGTATCGGCATTGGAAGAAGATTACAGGATAACAGTCCTTCAATTCTGAATTCATTTTATCATATATTATGAATATATTCTTACTTTTTTGTGTCCGACTCTTGCCAATCGCAATCATCAAAACCGGACTCCAGCTTCTTCCTCAGAGCTTCAAACAGTTCTCCGAGCATCAGCGCAGCACAGTTGAAGTACAAGTCAACCATCAAGTTGGCGAGAGCTTTCAAGGTCAACGGCACATGTAGTAGATTACAACTGTTCCAATAATACATGTAAGCTCCGTATCCCATGCAGTGAAACGTACAATAGACCATGACATGAATGTAGATCACTTTCTGGCACTTGCGATATTTGGATCCACCGATTTCTAACTCGTCAGCTATTTTGGACATAGATTTGAAAGTTGACAGATATTTGTCCTGTTTTAGAAATACGTGTAAGTGGGCATAAGTGAAATGAATAATTTTACAAATTAACTGAAATTGCATTGTCAGATTGATGAAAGAATCGCTAGACAAGTCTGAATCTCTTAATGCATAAAAATGATTTATTATCCTAGTCGTGAGAATTACAGCAAACCAGATTACAGAATAGATGAACCATTTGGTTGACTTCTCGTAATGATTGTCATTAGTTCTTCTACTGAACGGAGCCAATGCGAAGAATTTTAAAGTATTGATTAGAGGTTTGAGCGCGTCGTTAAAGTACATCATGAGTCTTGACTCGTCGTTGGTTGACTCGACAATGAAGGTACATACATTGTGTGTTGGTCATGACTTTTAGTGTGGACCGCAAACCATTCAAAAGAACAATGAGAATTATAATTACCTGGACACGAAAATTAAGTATTAAGAACGTATATATGTTTTAATAATAATATGTTACTATTTTTTTTATTTATCTGACATTCATCTGACATTTATCAACTCATGAGCTGGCATGGTAATAACGTTAAGTGTTTAATATCAATAATTTCCATTAAATTCGAAAACAACTTCACAAATTATAACCAATATATAATTCAGTTTAATTATTGTCAATTGCTGGACAAGAAATAGATCGATATTTCTCATCGATTAACAGAAATTCTCAAATGTTTCAAACGCTGTTTATACAATCATTGTCTAAGCCAACTTGCCAAGTTGTTCTTTCTTGTTGCAATTGGTTTCAGCTTATTATAATTAATATTTTTTAAAACTCATCATTAATAAAGAAACACAAATGAATAAATGAATGTCTACCAAAATATTTGCATATTGACAGTGGCTATTATAAGTTTATATTTTGAGTTTATATTGAAACATCTGAGTCATCCGGAATTGCAATTAGCAAAGTGAGGTGTTTCTATTCATGACTCTGCATCGAAGAAGGTTACAGACTGAATGAACTGAATAACTGATTTCCTTTGGTATCTGCAAATTCTTTGATCTCTTCTGATATTTCAAACTGATAAGTATCACACATGATCAAGAAACTTCACATTGGCAAGATGAATTAAACTCGTGTTTCTAAATCGATGAAGCTTTTTGGAATTGAATGAGAATTACGAGGTACGTTGTTATTCCTCCAGCGATCTGTAAAGAAAGCTTAGAGTCACACAGGGGCGAAATAAACAGGCGCCACTATGCTAATTCACATGCCCCCCCCCCCCCCCCCCCCCCCCAAGGAGACACTTCCACCCTGTCTATTTCAATAGCTCTGAACTTGCCCCGCAGGGCCTCTTTTTGATTGTTAACACTTTTATTTAAGCTAGCGACTCCTTTTAGCTCTTTAGGCATGGACCTATGTGTTTTTTTTGTATTTTTTTCTGTTACTAACCGATACACAGGTTGCACCGTTTCACCGAACGATTTGAAATTTTGCACATAATATGTAAAGACAAACTTTTCTGTTTGCAGACCCTAATTTTTTTAAACCATTCATTGGTTAAAATTTAAATAAATATCTCCTGATAGGCTGAAAAATAAAAAAAGGTCTTCCATAAATCTGATCAAACTCATATTTTGCATGGTCAGTAAGACAAACAAATTGTCTCTTATTTTACAAATTTTCATCCCAATCAGTTAAGAACGTACAAACTTATTGACATTTTAAATAGCTGTCAGAAATGAAGTATCGAAATGAATGTTTTCCAGTGCCAATTGAATTGAATCTGATTTGCTTTATGTACCAGGGTGCTTAGATGCTATATGCAATTCAATATGGATGTATATGTATTATGTGCGTTGTGTACGCATTTCCTGTTGGAGAATTTGCACGTACCCGTGCTCGCTCACCAACGCGGTACACTGAGCGTTTTCCTAGTAATGAATCTTGGTCACTGTAACGCTGTAATCACTAAAACTGTTTAAGCCGTATGATGGCGTTAGACGCCCTGCAGGCATTTTTAAGAATGTATACACTTTTTGATTGAATCTGTGGCGATTTTCTATCTAAATTATTGTGATATTATGCCTCAGTTAGGAATCCATACCTCTTGCGTGGGGGAAATCCCCCCTTCTCCCAATATATTGAAAATACTACAGTACCAACATTATTATTGTCTTGACACATGTTACCTCCATTTCTTTGTATTGATCGTTTGTTTATGATTTCATATTTGTTTTTATCATAATTTGGCATTTATTTGACGCCACGGCGCCCCTCAGTCACCCGCAGTCGCACGACTCCAAGGTCATGAAAGTACAAGCCGAGTCATATGACCTTGAATTTACCGAGTAGAGAAGAGTGGTGTCGATTGGAAAGAAGCCGCAAGCAGTGAACTGGACTCTGCGATGAAGCAGCTGAGCAGAGAATCTGTCCATCTGGAACAAAGTTCTCGTGCATGGAACGCACTTCAATATAATTCATTCTTAAGGTGCTGCAAGCGCGAGCGATTTGGCCGCTCTTTGCAGACACTTTTTAGATACGATTGGAGACAGAATGGGTTGACAAAATGATTTGAAATCAGTGTTGAATCCAGACATTTTTCTCGGGAGGGGCACTTGAATAGTTGGGGAAGGCATATTTTTTTTATGTTTTGGATGTTGGTGTTTTGGGGGGGGGGGGGGGGGAAAGTGAATGTATGAATATGCTTGTAGTTGTACGAAGCCACAAAGCACTTATTATTTATGCGTAACATATTTTGAAAAGTCACAGTGGAAAACAGGGGGTTCGGGGGCATAGCCCCTTAGAAAATTTTTCATCAAGGTCATTCGTTTAGGTGCAATTTTGAATCACAGTGTATAGCTCTTTTGGGGAATTATAAATTGCAAAATAACCAAAAATTGATCTAAGAGTTTTAAGAATATAGGTAAATTTAATGAACTCATTAGGATATGCATGTCCGGGGCGCATAGTCCTGGAAATTTTTTGGAATTTTAACTCAATTCTAACCGTTTTGGAAGGTTTTTGACATGATCCGTCTATTTTTACGTGTTTTTTCACATATTATTTTAAAAGTGCTTATTTTTTAGATGAAACCCTGATTTCGGGGCCCCCCACTAAATACTCCCTTGCGTAACTACGTAACTAGCAGACAAGCTATTGAATATTTATTTACCAATTATATTGATCTGAATAATATGAATAACTTTTTTTTATTTAAAGAATCTTTCATTTTATAATATTTTGCAATATTTGTGCCGGGGGAGCACATTCATACCTCTAAGGGGGCCACTGCCCCCCCCCCCCCCCCCCCCCCCGAGGTATGCCTGGATTTAACACTGTTTGAAATTTTAACCATGATTAGATAAAAGTTTTTCAAGATTTAACGAATACACATTAGTATGTGTACCAATACATAATATTACAGCACATACATAATATTGTAGCAATACATACTATTGCTGTAACTTACTTGCTCTCTCAGCTGAGCTGTCCTGGCTGAAGTCTGAAACTTGGACACTGCATATGACAGCTCATCAGCCTGTGGATGGAAACATCAACAAGTAGCACTCATCTCTTGAATAATTGCTTGTTTTAGTCGGATGACCACAAAGTAAACAGACTTACTACGCAGGGGTCAGGTCTGAATACCCTTTTAAACGTTTGTTTCTCGATAATACATTTGGATGTAGATTAAATTCCCTCTATATGGGCAAGTCCATTAGAAGGCGAGTTTGCTCTGGACGTTCGTCAAGCCGGAGGATATCATGTGATTGGCGGGCAGCCGCAAGGCTTATTTTGTTATTGTTAGCCCTTGCTGGTGACATTGAACTGAACCCGGGTCCCGTAATTACACAAGTGAACAACACAAACAATCTACAGTTATACTACATGAATGCGCGTAGTATCTCTGGACCAGATAGATTGAGTGACTTTAATCTGCACTTTGCAGACAATAGCGAAGCTGATTTCATCTGCCTAACGGAAACCTGGCTAAATGGCAGCATACTAGAGGGCGAGATATTGGACAGCAACCAATACACTGTGTATAGACGAGACAGAAGGGCAGCCGTCGATCAGGATGCGGCTGTGGGTGGAGGTGTCGGGCGGTCCTGGGGCGGTGTCTTAATCGCAGTCTCCAACACCATTGCTTCTCGCCAGCTGGAGGATCTTCCCGAGTCTGCCTGCGAGGTCGTCTGGGTAGAGTCAATAACTTCGAGTAGACGCAGTCTCTTTGTTGGGTGCGTCTATCTGCCACCTAGACCATCATCATCGCTAGTCGAAGACCTGCACAGCTTGGTGTCACATGTCCTCAGTCGCGCGAGACCTCATGACGCTGTTTTACTTTGTGGGGATTTTAACTTCCCTGACATTGAGTGGGTGCCCACTTCTAATGGACTCGATCCGCTTCTACTTGGTCACTCCAACACTGAAGCAGCCGGGGAGTTTCTAGACTCGTTAAATGAGCTGGGTCTCAATCAAAATGTCCCGTTCGTAACACGTGGTAAGAACTACCTAGACCTAGTGTTCACCAATAGCTGCGATATGAAGGTTAGTGTTGTTCCTGCTGAAGCCGTTGTCAGGTCAGACCATAAAGCTATTCAATGTTGTATAGTCCTCCCTACTGTAGAGAGAGTGAGGTGTATGCCTAAGAATACACTGAACTGGAACAAAGCAAACCTCGACGTACTCAATAATGCCCTCAGAAGTTCTCCGTGGCATTTAATGGATGCACTGGTGGATGTTAATGATAGATGTGAAATGTTCTATCAACTACTGGATAAGGCAATTTCTGATACAGTTCCAATTCAGGTGGTTAACCCTTCCAAATATCCAAGGTGGTTTAATAAGAGCCTTATCAATGCCCTCAAAGATAAAGTTCGTGCCCATCGCCTCTGGAAAAGAACAAAGTTGAATTGCAATTACATCGAGCTTCAGGTAAAAAGAAGCTCATTTAAACTTCTTCGGAAATTAACATACAACTCCTACCTTCAGAAGGTTGATAAGTCTGTTAAGAATGATCCAAATCTCCTGTGGCGGTATATAAAGGGCAAGTCCAGCTGCAGAAGAATACCATTGGAAGTTGAATTTAATCAACTTAAGGCCACTAACATTGACAGTTGTTGTCAGAACTTTTCTGATTTCTTCTCATCTGTTTTTCTGTCTGTGAGCGATGAGCCTCTTCCTGTTGCTCCGCTGTATGACGGAGATTGTCTGTCGTCATTCAGTATTTCTTCTTCTGAGGTGGAGATGTGTTTGCAGAAACTTCAAAACGGAAAGAGTCCTGGTCCAGATGCTATTCCTATTAAGGTTCTCAAACATTGCCGTGGGTCTTTGGCTTCGCCGCTAGCCAATTTGTTCACCCACTCTTTAAGTTCTGGCGTTTTCCCCTCAAGGTGGAAGCATTCCTGGGTTACCCCAGTTCTAAAAAAAGGGAGTCGTTATAAAGTGACCAATTAGCGGCCTATATCATTATTGTCGATTTTCTCGAAGGTTTTTGAAAAGATCTTACACAAAAATATCTATAATCATGTGGCTAGCCACATTTCCCCAGAGCAACATGGTTTTGTGAAGCGTAAATCAACTGTATCGAATTTGGTTGAATATACCTGTGACGTAGCTGGTTTCAAGAATAGTAAAATCCAAGTTGACGCGATATATACTGATTTTTCGAAAGCCTTCGATACGGTTGATCATCGGCTGCTTCTTCACAAACTACAAAGTTTTGGCCTCTGTGGACCTATCTTTAAATTGTTATAGAATTACCTTGCCCACCGTACTCAATCGGTTGTAATTGACGCGGGGTCCTCCAGATCTGCACATGTTACATCCGGAGTTCCGCAGGGGTCAATACTGGGACCGCTGCTGTTTATTCTTTTTGTAAACGAAATTCCAAGGATGTTGTCGTCGAAATGTTTAATGTATGCGGACGATTTAAAAATTTATAGAGCAGTGAGTGATGTGCGGGGGTGCGTGTCGCTGCAAAAGGACTTGGACTGCCTTAACTTGTGGTGTAAACGGTGGAAGCTAAGACTAAATGCATCTAAATGCAATTCGATCACATTTACTAACAAGAAGAAAAATGTATTATATTTTGATTATGTTATTGGTAGCGATGGTCTGGCAAGAGTGCAGTCAGTCAAGGATTTAGGAATTCATATATCTTCGGATCTTTCTTATAAAAAGCACTTTTTAACTGTTAAAGCTAAATCACTTCAAATGTTGGGTTTAATAAGGCGCAATTGCTTAAATTCGTTTTCTAAATCCACAAACAAGCTGTTGTATACTGCTCTTGTCAGGCCACATATTGAGTATGGAAGTGTTGTGTGGTGTCCTTACCATACCACGAAGGTGAAATTGTTAGAAAATGTTCAAAAAAGATTTATAAAAATGCAGTGTTTTAAGCTAGGTATTATGTATGATGATTCTTCCTATAAATCTTATTGCTTAGATAATGGGTTTTTAACACTGGAAGGCAGGCGGCGTTTTATTGACATGGTTTTTCTTTTCAAGATATTGAATGGTTTTATTGATTCGCCCATGGTTGAACGGTTTAATTTCAATGTACCAAGGCTGGACTCTAGAAGGCATCAGTTTTTCAGGGTTTCAGCCAGGAGGATAGATGTTTTTAAGTATGCTGCCATCAATAGACTCCAATCATCTTTTAATGACCTTTTTCACTTAAGTAATAGCCTTGACATTAGTTTTAATTCATTGACTTGGTTCAAATTTAATCTCAGATCTGTGATATTTTGACTTGTAGATTTGACTCTGGTCTGTGATTTTATAATTGAACTGTGATATTATGTTTGTTGTATGTTATTTATTTATTGTCAAACTTTTTAAGTGTATTTTTAAATGTTATATTATATTTGTACTTGTGGACATTAGTTGTCCGATACAAATAAAGGCTTAATAAAAAAATTAAAACACCCTCTTTGGACGATTCCCAAACATTGTATTATTTATATTTTCATCCTCAATTCTGTGTGCTTCATCAGGGGTAGAAAATATTTTAGAGTAATGCGAGTATTTTAATTTAACCATTTACCTTTTTCATCGCTGAACGACTTGCATGAATCATTGTGATGATTTTCATCATGCATGAACACCATGCAGGAAAGCAGCTCGGGCTGTCGACGTGACTGCTTCACTTCCACGCAGTTCGAGCATGTCAGACAAGATGAAGAAGATGACGAGGACGATGTTGAGGAAGGAGAAGAGAGTCGAGAGGAGATTCTGGACTCCGAACAGCGAGTCGACTGTGTTGGTGACGTCATACAGGATGCTGTGTAGATGGGAGATGTGGACCACGTCGGGAGATGTCCTGGAGGCGATCTGGATGACGGTGCTTCCTGAGTGTATTCTTTCTTCTTCAGGTTTGGGCTGGAGGGTGTCCCCGTAATGTTTTAGGACAGTTCTATTTCTGGAATGGAAAGAATCACGGCCCAGATTTTTTTTTATAGATGTTAAATACTTTGAAAGCTCAAATATTATTTGGATTACGCTTGCTTTAGGGCCGGTATAACCAAAGTTAATCTGAGCCGGATTAACTAAATATTGGACTAAATTGGCGGCACAACCGATCAGATACCTCAAAATGAGTGAAACAATTGAATTTATTCCAAAAGTTAGTTAATCCAGCACAATTTAACTTTGGTTAATCCGGGCCTTAACTAGACACAAAATCAATTCCGTGAAAGGTCTAAAAGTTCATTTTATACTTTAAATTATGTTCGATGGTAAATGACTTCAGTAAAGTTATCTCCCCGATTGATCAGTGATAAGGTCCACACTAATGTGACAAATGTTTCACCTCTAACATAACCTTAACAAGAAGGGCTCTCAGTAAAATGTTAATGAGTTATTAATAATGTTTACCTTTTCGGATTAAGATCCCCCGAATCTATATCTTCTATACACAATATATTATCTAAAACTGCCTCAAGACCTTTGTAGAATTCTCCAATCAACATCGCGGAGAGATTAAACTGCAAATCAGCCATCGAAACTGAAATATCTTCGATCAACATTGCAACGAAGATGGGAAGTGCATATAAATGCTTCTCATCCAACAACATAGTGTAAACTCCATATGCAGTGACATGAAGAAGAATGAAGAATGTGGATTCCATATAAATGCTTCTCATCCAACAACATAGTGTAAACTCCATATGCAGTGACATGAAGAAGAATGAAGAATGTGGATTCCATATAAATGCTTCTCATCCAACAACATAGTGTAAACTCCATATGCAGTGACATGAAGAAGAATGAAGAATGTGGATTCCATATAAATGCTTCTCATCCAACAACATAGTGTAAACTCCATATGCAGTGACATGAAGAAGAATGAAGAATGTGGATTCCATATAAATGCTTCTCATCCAACAACATAGTGTAAACTCCATATGCAGTGACATGAAGAAGAATGAAGAATGTGGATTCCATATAAATTACTTTCTTAACCCAAATTAACTGCGATTCTTTCAAATTCAACTCCTTTGACAAATAAACCATAGACTTTATAATTGACAGAAAAGTGTCTTGTGTAAAGAATCGGAATATGAAAGCATAACAAATAATTATTGATTTGATAATGGAATGAAGATTTCGAGTGATCTCCACCATTGTGGCCGAACTTTTATAATCAAGTTTGGGTATAAAATAAATTGAATGCAATACCATGAGTGTTACGAACCAAATAACTGAATATATTAAATATTTTGTAGATTTCTCATATTGATCTGCTATAACTCTGTATGGTGCAAGACCAAGTAGTTTTAAAAAGATTAAAAACGGCTTGACTGCTTCTATGAAATCCATGATGATCAATAATTGTCTTGCCTCGTCGTAGTCTCATTGCGATAGAGCAAAGTGTCTAGTTGTCTCTAGGACCTAGACACCAAATTTCTTGCAAGCCGTCACCTAATTGTTTGCCAGTTTATTTGTTGTGTACCTAATCAATTATCTCATCACTTTAAGTGCTTCTCGACAATTGGTTCCTTGATCCATTGCTTTACGTTTGAAATTGCGTTTGAAGCGCGTGAAAACTTAATTTAGTACAAAATCGAAAAATTCTTTGCGGTGCAGTTCTGAGGGCTAAGCCCACCAAGCTCCCAAGTGAGCTCCTTAAATAAATCGAATCATCGTCTTAGCAACTCTTAAACAATTCCAATTAAACAAAGAATGAAAAGATGAACTGCAAATCAGTCATAGACAGGGGCGAAGCGTCAGGGGAGACAGGGGAGACAGTGTCTCCCCTTGAAAATACGGACAGTGCTGTTCATATATTATTTCATACATTAAAATTTGCTGTAATTGTATTTTATTTGATGTATTAATTGGTGTTGTAATGAAACACATTGATTGTCAGTTGAAAACCGTGCTTAATTTGGTGTCTTGACGAGCGAGCAAGTGTTGCTGCTGCGCGCGCATCTCCTATCTTATAACCCGGGAGACATAAGTTACTTGTGTCCTCGCAGGCGAACGCAGAAGTATCTGCATCCTTCTTCTACTCGTTGTTCACGCATTCATATGTTTTCTCTCACTCCCACTCGCACTTTCATCCGCCCGCCTATACTGCGTATGGACATTCCATGCGATAACAGTCTTGCAAAATAGACTCCGAGGTAGACGTGTCTCGTTGGTTATTATGATGTCCCTTGACAGCAACAAGAACATATTGACTGGAATGTACACACCGCAGTGCCATGCCAGCCGCCTCGCCTACACCGTTGTGTAACACACACAACAGTCGCATAAACCATTGACTACCGCTCAGTATGGGACTCGTGACTGCTATAGCTGCAGCACTGAATGCTTCCGCCGATGTCTGAGGCCGCACTACTAACGACGATTCTGGCAATATAAAGACATTATTATTAATTTTGTTCAATGCTACAATATGCCTTCATATTTATAGCATAGGGCTAAATTAAGCTTATTGTTGTGCTGCGTCAGCTTTCCGTGCAATCTTTCCAAATGTAAGACGATCTCAGCCGGACGAGTGAAGAATTTGACCTTGGTCTGTACGTAAGAACGGGGCGGTTCCGTTTGTCACTAGACATCGACGACAGATGACTGGCCAGTCCCATGTCCCCACCCCCAGTGTACGTCAATGCATAAACGCACAAAATTGTCAGCAGTAAAACTAAAAATATCTAGAAAAATGAGTCAGACTTCAAAACAAGTCAGTTCACGCATTGAAATTGCGTTGACTAGACGTATTATTTCCTCAAAATATTTTAGTTCGTTAATCGTTTGTATTGTGTTTGTGTACGGTGTATTATTTAATAATTTATTTATCACTAAAATGGAAACTGACGTTGACGATGACGTTATCGATTATTTATTTATTAACAAACAGTTTTGCCGCTCATTCATACGAATAAAAGTGTTTAATAAAATCAAAGCGGCTTACGCCTCATCTCGATATTAGCCAGAGAGATGGTAAAATAAGTCGTAACTCGTAAGTGCGTCGAATTGAGTTAATATACAAAAAATTTAGGTAAACCAAAATACGCTATTTTCTATTTATTTGTTGTCTTGTGTCTCCCCAATTTTTGGAGGTACGCTTCGCCACTGGTCATAGAAGATGAAAATGTTCTCAGTCATAATCGCAGCGGAGAAAGCTGGAATAACAAATAAATAATTATAATCCAATAACAATGTTTACACTCCATGACCAATCAAAATAAAAGTAAACAATTACAATTTAATGTACACTTCTTTCTTGTATCAAATTTGCGGTGTTCCTATGTTAAATTATTTTGGTCAAATGCAACATAGATAGGTAAATTATTACTTAGAAAATGGATTAACATAGGATGAAATCGACTTCCAGTGGAATTGGGAATTTAAAAGTTCTGGAATAGGGTATTTATACATAAATACTGAGTTTATTGAAATTCTAGAATCCAATAACTTAAATTTTATTTAAATAATTATGGGTCGGAAAAAAATTAATTTAATGAGAACATGAAATATCCTAAAAACCAAACTACTGAATTATTAAATATATTTTAGATTTCTTATATTGATTTGAAGTGTTGATGCATAGTCATCGATGATTGGAGCAAGAGATAATAAGAAGGGCTAGACCAATTTACAATTCCAAACCTAATTAAACTCTTGATTATACAAGACATAAAAGACCTCTGACATAAAAGAGGGCAAAACAAGAAAATATAGAATGAGAGATATATGAGAAACAATAAAATAGAATTTCTTTCCGGTGCAAAATAAATGCGCCATACTTACTTTTATTTTTTTAATTTCGATTTTATATTTATTTGATTTTCATTTTTCATTTGTTTACATTTTCTATTGTGGTTAATACTTGAAATTTTGAGGCCGATTTTATGCCAAATTTAGTAGCTCTTGACGGCAGTAACAGAGCGAAATATTTCTCGAATTTTAAGTGGGAGTATGTTTTAACACAATATTGCTTGGCCCTCCTTTTAGATCTCAATCCTTTTAGGTGGAAAGGTTCTTAGTCAATTATCACTTATCAGTTTTTGATTTCGTGCATCTATTTATTTACAATCTAGTATTAGCAGAAAATAATATCTATAACAACAATGAATGCAGTTAAATTTTGTCACTCGGAGTCGATGAAGCTTGTTGGAATTGAATCAGAATAACGAGGTAGGTTGTTATTCCTCCAACAATCTGTGAACAAAGTCCAGAGTCACACGCAGCTCTCATATCAATGCCAAGATGACTCCAAGGTCATATGACCTTGACTTTACCGAGTAGAGAAGAGTGGTGTCGATTGGAAAGAAGCCGCAAGCAGTGAACTGTACTCTGCGATGAAGCAGCTGAGCAGAGAATGTATTCATCTGGAAAATAAAATGTTCGAATTTCATCGACCAATTGATTCAGCATACCTAAAACGCAACTGGGCATTATTACTTACTTGCTCTCTAAGATGAGCCGTCTTTGCTGTCGTCTGTAACTTGGACACTGCATATGACAGCTCATCGGCCTGGTGGTGAAAGAAATAAGTGTCAGAAACACTAAATAATTTGCCAATACTTATCCTAATATAAAAACTATTTTAAAATATGTCTCTTTGGTATTTGTAGATATTGGTATTTTCGGTATTTGGTATTTGTAGAAAATCCATTGGGCCAAAATAATGAATAGTTTTGGATCCCATTTTTACTAACTTATTGTATCAGGTTTGTGGTCAAAATGAGAATATGTTTCGATAGTTGAACAACAACACAGAACTTGAAACTTTACACCAAGCGGTTTTACTCGCATAAACATAGTTTTAACTGAACCTGCTTTTCATAGCTTGCACGAACCTCTTTTGTTTTATATCAGCAATGCTAAATTATTGAATTGTCCACCCATTACTTTGGCACGTTGACGGGTCAGATTTATAACTTTATTGAGGCAAACCGATGTATTTTTGTAATGTGAGTGATTTCTCTTCGTCCTAAATTTTCTCCGGAGCCTATACAATTTCCTAGGTACTCATTAACTATAAAATATCGTCAAAAAAGCAGAGAATCACAACTTTTCTGCGTGCCATTAAGATGGCGACGGCAACAATGAGATGATATCACATGCAACATATGAATTCCGAACTGATACACAAACAGGACATTCAATACATACGAGACTTGTATTACCTGCGTCTTCACAAACGACGCTGCATAAATCATGACGAGCAATCTAACAATCTTCATTCCGCTCATGTACCACACGGCCACGAAGATCATGCGATTTCGTTCGTCTCCGGTCTCTCCGAGTCCAAGAAACTCCACGGCCGTGTAGTAGAAGGCTTGAATCGCGTCGCAGAATATGGACGCGATGACGATCAGATTCTGTCTCCCGTACATCGCGTTCACGTCGTTGGCGACGTCGAACAGAGCGCTGTGCAGCTCGTCGACGAGCATCGGCTCTCCGTCGAACTCTTGTACAAGGATCGAGCGCACGGGCTCGCCGGTTTTGTACTTCCAAGTGTTCAACGATTTTGTAGATGCTGGCTCGTACTTCTTACATTTCTTAACGAGTTTTGTGGTTAGAGCCTTGTAAAGGAATCCCAACATAAGAGAGAGATTGTTGAAATGAAATTCAGACAAATAGGTTGTGTAATCACAAAGAAAATGAAGGGAGAAAAATAAGAGTTTGTAAGGGAAATAATCCCAATACACATAACAGATGACGTATAACATAAGGAATGCGATGAAGTAAACGAACAGTTGGATGATCATCCCCAATCGGAATCTCTTGAACGAAGAAGCTTCCATCTCAAATTCTTGGCTCAATCTTGACATTTCAGACAGAACTTTTACTCTTGTGCAATGATTCAGAAAACTGCTCAAACAAATACTTATGAAAATCAGGTCACTGAATATGTCCTGAACCAAACCAGTTCCGTGCATGAGTTGTTTGAGAGTGAACCGATCGGCATCGAACACCAGCGGCAGAAAGAGCATTCCATTCATGGCAGTTAGCAGAAGAATATCGGCCAGTATCGAGGCGTAAGCGGAGGCGGTTGACGTGTGGTATAATGCTGGAGAATCTTTTGACTTCTTCAAAATGTAAGGAGCAAGACCAAAGTATTTTGACACGGTTAATATAGGAGATATTGCGGAGTTGAAATCCATGGCGTGTATAGTTCCCGTTACAAAACTGTTATAAATTTCCGACACTAATTTGTCAAATGTGAAGGAAATTTTATTGATTATTGTCTGAATACACATTAACAATATTAATCATGTAATGTAAATATGTCATAGTTTGTAAATATTGAATTATTAATTTTAAATGTCGTTATTTTGTTAATTAGAATTATTAAATTTGAGGCTGATGAATGCAATAAAATATTGACATTATGAAGTGGAAAATGTTTACATAATAATTTAATTAAAAACTGTATACAAGTATGTCTGAATGCCTGCAATGATATCACATTATGTAATTTATTAGTAGCATAAAAAAAACAATGCAAGAAAACTACAACACAGTCGACCTTCCAAAGAAAATTAACTTCAGAAACTGAATTCAATTTAGGTAGGTAGATTCTTATTGCTTTGCACTTTTGAAATTATATAGTCAAGCTCTATCCATTTCCATTTGACTGATGTCAAGAAATACAGTTATGTTGAAGTATTTTCTCACACAGTGACTCATGTCACCATTAGAAATGAGATTGGATGAAGGCAGAATTACTGGCTATTAAAGGAGAACGGAACTTTAGATTCGGAGCGTCTAGTATTTTTTTTAATTTTCTTCAGATTAATCTGATTAAGTTTATATTATAAATTATTTTCGTAAGTGTTATACTTTCCGAGATACAGGCACTTTTAGGAAAGCAGTATGACGTCACTTGGCCAGACCCTCCCTGGCCAAGCAGTCAGCAGGCTGGCAGGTGCGCTCAGCTGTTGCGGCATTAATACTTCGATGATGCAATGTATAGCTTCGTTTGTTAATTACAAATAATATAAATGAATTTGATATGAAGAAGGACGAAATTATTCTGGTTTCATAATGCAACCCCCTTCAATCAATAACAGTGTAATACTAGGTAGTATAATAGTGTAAAATCATATGGGGGAAAAATCCGTGAAATGAATTGCTAGTCATTTAATTTTTACATTAAGATACAATTTCAGCACAACATTGTCAGTGTGAACACAACGCAAATGATAATACATTGTGAAATCACGATGAAGACAAAATCTAGTGGAGCGGTCGCTCCACGCCAGCCAAGTCGTACGGCGCGCGCACACTCTCATATAAAGGCTGGAGCAAACCCACTTTTACTGTAAGCATCAAAGTGGCATTTTCGGCCTACTGGATCTTAAAATTGAGAAATCTCACATTGTTGCGAAATATCTTAATTTCGAGCTATGGCCCACCCTACAACATATACCAAATTTGGGAACAATAGGTTACGCCCTTTGCGCGCTAGAGGGCCGTGAAAACAGTGTTTTAGGGCGGTTTTCATAATAATAATCATAGTAGTAGTAGTCTCCTGGAATTCAAATCCGGTAAACAGGCCACAGCCTAAACGGCAGAACCGATTGATCTCACATTTTTACCACGTGTGCACTTTTGGCGTCTGATTTAACCTTGTCCCCATGAATTTTTTGTGCCGCCATTTTGAAACCGGAAGTGACGTCATATCTCGTCAACGGTTGGACCGATCGGAACGAAATTTGCGCCAATCGTTTCAGACGGTCATCTATATGGATTATCAATATCAAAAGACTGAACATTATTTTAAATAAACCGGAAATGACGTCATGAAATTTAATATACATCGATTTGCATTTCAGCAACAACTGTTGATCCGATTGTCTTGATATTTATGTAACGTTTGTACTTTTGATATTTCATTTGACTTGTTATAAAACCAACCGGAAGCCGCCATTTTGAAACCGGAAGTGACATCATGTCTCAAAAACGGCTAAACAGATTAGAATAAAACCAGCGCTAAACGATTTAGACGGTCAACTTTATGTAATCAGTAACATTTGATGATTCAAATATCGAAACCGGAAATGACGTCACACATTTTATGACCTATACCGGAAATGACGTCATAAATATGCTAAATGACGCTAAATTCACCACTTTATACTTTAAAATAGATATAAGTAAACGTACTTTGTAAATAATTATAAATTCAAGGTTGCAGTGTTCTCGGCGGCCATTTTTAAAACCGGAAGTGACGTCATATATCGTAAACGGTTGTACCGATTGCAACCTAAGTTTGGAAATGTGTTGGACTAATAATTATGAATTCAAGACGACATTATTTTCGGCCGCCATTGTTAAAACCGGAAGTGACGTCAAATATCGAAAATGGCTGTACCGATTGCAATCAAATTTTGGAAATGTGTTGTACTAATAATTATGAATTCAAGACGACATTATTTTCGGCCGCCATTGTTAAAACCGGAAGTGACGTCATATATCGAAAATGGCTGTACCGATTGCAACCAAATTTTGGAAATGTGTTGTACTAATAATTATGAATTCAAGACGACATTATTTTCGGCCGCCATTGTTAAAACCGGAAGTGACGTCATATATCAAAAACGGCTGTACCGATTGCAACCAAATTTTGGAAATGTGTAGGAGTAATAATTATGAATTCAAGACGACATTATTTTCGGCCGCCATTGCTAAAACCGGAAGGGACGTCATATATCGAAAACGGCTGGACCGATTGTAACGAAACTTAAAGCTATTCTTCTTGGATAATTATTTTAATCTTATATACCAAACGCAACTTTTCTAAGTATCCAAATCGGCATAGGCGTATTTTTTTAAAGAAATAAGTTCTTGCACGGACACAAGCTGTGCTACAAGCTGTATGAATAAACTAACAAAAGAAGTGATATCCCAGAAAAAACACTCCGTGTAAAAAAGGCAGCCAAGTCTCTTTACTTTAAAAAAATTCAACACCGAAAAGGAGTGATATCAAAAAAGGAGCCAAGTCAATGACATTTCCAAATATTTAATCGTATCTTTGAAATAAAAGTATAAACACCGAGAAATACTTTACAAAAGGACTTGGCGCATCGTTTTTTTAAAGACATTTTTCTATTCATAAGCATGTGCCATTTATATACAACCGTCATTTTGAATGTTTAGAATAATAGGGAAACATCTTTCAATTAGGTACATATTATACATACCTTCTGTAAAATATTTTCTATATGATTATATACGCTATGAAACTTGTTGTCTATGCTTTCTATAAATATACACAATAGTTATCTTCGTAATATTGTTTCGTGGTGAATATAATTAAGTCTCATGCGTTATACCTTCTCATCATGTAACAATTTCTATTAATACACATTTTATAAAAATACATTTCACAAAGAAGACAGTCATATTGAATTTCTATTAAAAAATTTAACTTTATACACTTGACACTTCAAAAATATATAATTGTGTTCCATTAGTTAGTAATTATTTGACAACGTTTCATGATTTCCTTCAGTCAAGATCAAATTATGAAAAGATACCAGTCTAATATCGCCATATTAACAGTACTGCAAGAATATGTATGAGCCCACTTCCAATTGATATGAAGGGATGTGTGTTGTGAAAAATATCCGACCGAACCGGGGCACGAACTTGGGACCTCTCACTTGCCGGGCGAGAGCTCTACCAACTGAGCTACCCGATCGGACGGGCGGACATTAGACACAACACACTGATGAGGATCCTGACTCCTGACTCCATGGAAGTTTTCCAAAGAAACCTACATTCTCACCACTTCCAATTGTTATGTAATTCTTTCACCCTTATATTACTTATATATTACAGCATAAAATCATGCTTCTATCGCCATTGACAAAACTATAAAATAGTCATTACTAAAAGTAGCTTGATTCATAGATTCTGGCTCTAATAGAAAGAGGAAAATGTACCTACTTGTAAATTTCTTTCCACTTTTAGGATAGAATGATGTCTTTAAAAAAACGATGCGCCAAGTCCTTTTGTAAAGTATTTCTCGGTGTTTATACTTTTATTTCAAAGATACGATTAAATATTTGGAAATGTCATTGACTTGGCTCCTTTTTTGATATCACTCCTTTTCGGTGTTGAATTTTTTTAAAGTAAAGAGACTTGGCTGCCTTTTTTACACGGAGTGTTTTTTTCTGGGATATGAACTTACCGATTACCGATCGCAATTATTTTGGCAATTTTGCAGCACCTGTTCAAAGAATCCTACAAAATCCTACAGAATCCTACACATTGTCTAGAAGCTTCAGGATAATGTTTCATAATTTTATTACAACACAGATAGTGAACAACACAATGTTCAGTGAATCAACAGCAAAATAATAGTATTAAATAGTATTAAAATAGTAGTATAGTTTTAAATGACGGACTTAAAGTATGGTAAATTATGAACGCGCATACGCCTTCATAATTTTTACGTACCTACTTTGGACATTGTTTCACTTTCATGACAACAAAAACTCTCGCAATCGGTTGTCATTGGCTACACTTTGATCACACGCACCAAAACACAGAATCTGCACTGCCCTCATATCTGGTACTATCACAATCATCCCCAAAGATCATCCCCAATCGTATTGTCTTCACGGTCAATTTCACTGTCTGAAAACTCGGATTCGTATTGATCATGCATTAGGTCTTGACTTTCCATTACACTCACGTTTAGAATGTGTCGATGTGTTTTGAGACGTCAAGAACTGACCTACAACAAGATCGTTTCTCACAGAATCATCAAATTTTAATTTTAGATGTCGAGGTCAAACATTGTGCAATGAACGTGTCTAAAACACAAACTCTAGCTAGTCTGTAAAAGGGTTTTATTTCCATGACTAATCGTGAACTCTGCCGCTAATAAATATGCACTGTGTCCTGGGTTCGAGCCCAAGTTCGGGTCGGACGATATTTCTTGATATTTTTTTCCATTTATTGATGAAACCGGGAGAATCGTTTCATTTTGAGTTCAATTGATAGCTAGTGCTCTCTTGTTCTGACGCGGCGTTACTGTCATCAGCGTCGACGCCGTCGTCAACGTCGACGCCGTCGTCAACGTCCGCGTCGTCGTCGTCGTCGTCGTCGTCGTCGTCGTCGTCGTCGTCGTCGTCGTCGTCGTCGTCGTCGTCGTCGTCGTCGTCGTCGTCGTCGTCGCTCTCCTCAAAGTCAGACGAAATGTGAAACGATGTGTCCATGACGTTAGCATTTTTATTACAATCATTACTGTCAGAATCAGAATTGTCAGACGTTGCCATCTTATTGATAAAGGAATAATATTTTTTGAAAACTTCTGTGTCACTTCAATGTCGGCGTCATGCACTTCGTCGTGTACCTCGGTGTGCATCTCGTCGAACTCCGCTGTTTCTGGCATTGCTGATGTTGATGAAACTGCAACATCTTCGTCATGCTAAGTAATTACCTCGGCAATCGCTTTATTCGGAAGATATTTAGATATTCTAGGAACTTGAGGCGGTTGAATTGAAGTAGTTGTAGTAGTCAGATCACTTGTGAAAGTTCCCGGCAAATTTAATTTTGGAACGGCACTTCTTTTCAATCATATACGCAAGTAAGTACATTCTGGCATCATTCATCGAAATCCTCGGCCTCAAAATGTTCTGAGCACATTCTGGAATTCGGCCCAGGCACAAAGTTTTTCCTGTGCACTTTATTGCACCAAACGGCAAACCGCTTGGGTGATTTGTCACGATTGGGGAAGCTATTGTGCAGATATCTTACACCCAGTTTTCCTACTCAGTGAACCAGAAATATTAGAACAACCGAGTACAGAACAATTAACCGGCATTATGATAGATAGATAGGAACGAGACAGGTCGCAAAGTTCTAACACGTCCGAATCACTGTGCAGTGGCCGCGCTACTGGCTTGGCCATATTACGTCATCAGCTGACGGCGCGCGATACATATGACACTCTGTGAGCCATACAACTTAAAATGGGTGCGTTGGCATGGTTAGGTTTCATATTTTGATGAAGTAATGCAAATAATGTTAAAAATGCAATTCTAAAGTTCCGTTCTCCTTTAAGCTCACCTAAAAAATAATTGAAATGGACTTCCGACCTTCTACTTCTGGGGTACAAGTATAATACAGTACTTAATACATTTATTACGCTTGAAATATACTATAATACGCATGGAGAGAATTTGTTTAATAATCCTATTTCTGCCACCAATTGTGAAATTCTAGTTATTTTCATTGACAGAAAATAAATAAAAACTTATTAAAATTTAGAGTCTTGTCACGAGAGTGACTTATAAACTTATAATTAATGTCTTCAGGATAAGCAATAAAAATACTCACAAAGATGTCTAGGAGAAGTAGCGGGACTCGCACCTCTTTCAATACTTTGTTTTAGTATTTTCTTCATATTAACAAAATTTTAAAACATTATGGAGATGCACGTTTCAAGCTCATTCACTATACTAACATTGTTACATATTTAAATATACAATATTAGGCGACGACTGGTCGCACCGTTTCTCCGATCGAACTGAAATGTTGCACCCTTGTAAAGGCTACCGAAGTGGTGTGCATAGCAAAATGTGTACAAAATCCTCTTTGGATAAAATTAAAACGATTGTTTGACACTTCAAAATGTCCAATGAAGACAAAATTTTGTGTATAGTCATAAGGACGAATATGTGTTTGTGATTTTGCGTGTTACAATCGCTACCATTTGCGACCACCAGCCGTATCCAAAAGGATCCATTGGGGATCCAAAGAGGGATCCATTGGGGATCCAAAGAGGGATCTCAATGTGAGCTTTTGTGTCAAATTGTCGGAATGGGATATCCTCTGTGAATCCATTTTAAGTTCCATTGCCACAAGCGTCATAAAGTTGCCATTTTAGAAACACGATTCAAGGGCCATCGTGCGACCGCAGGTAACCACATGGTTGCCACGGACCAATAATACCAATAATATCAATATTCGATTTGAACAGTTGACACAGATTGAACAGATTTTAAAATAAGTTTTTGGTGAAAGAAAAATCTCATCTGTTGAATTTTTCACGAAAGTTTATAGTAGTGATATTATTCCTTAGAACCGCTTAATCAATCATTAAATTTAGCAGCTGGAAGAAGGCACTTCTCCAGCCTGTAATTACATTCTGCATATTTCATTATACTCCGACAAATTAAAAACTATAAGAGAAGAAAAAAATGTGATTAAACATATTTCATGTCTTTGAGGACCAGTTTTCAGCGAAACAATGTTTTAAAACGACGAAAATGGACATCAAACAAGTGCAAAAAGTAGTCAATTAGTTCGTAATTATATTAACCTGAAACTCAATCAAGCATCGTGTGCACATGCGCACCATGTAGCTACTTGCACTTCTTGGAAGTGGCAAGTATTGATGATACCCACGGGCCATTACTCATAACCGTTATGTCTCTTATGTAACCTTTATGTTTCCAAGAACCGACTAGAGGTACAAAAAATTTAATTGAATAATTGTTTTCATTTTGGAGCTGGTGGCTTTCTGCACAGCTGCATCTGAAATATGCACCCGCAGACACAAATAATGGATTTCTAAAAAGCTATTAACAGTCGCACAATATAATAGTAGCATGAATTTTAACCCAAATCCTTTAAGTGGGTATTACACTATACAATTCAAGTTGGGCAATTTGAAATTCTAGCCAATGAAATATTGTTGGGCATGAAACTCTGAAATCCAATTGGCTTATGATTGAAATTGTCCAATGTGCTGATTACGATTCTATATTTTACATTTTCATTGCTTGCATGTGATATCATACATTGTAGACTCGCCGTCATTTGGAACGTCTGTGCTTTTGGCGATATAGTTGTTAGTATTTTAATGATTAAAGTGCAAAAGAATTACTTCCTTTACTCAAATCAAACCTTTAACCTCCATTTAAACGATAAACTGAGTGCCAACATAATGTCCGCCCTTATGGCTGAATTACACGATTCAAGTTTCCTTGATTTCAACCCTTTCAAGGGGTTGAATTCAAGACATGGATCGTCTAAATGAAAACATTGAAGCATTTAACACGTTTTCAAGTCTTGACTTCAAGACATCTCTTCCGCCTTTTCAATTAGAACATGTCCTATTTTCTTTCAAGTCTTGAAGTACTTCCACCAATTGTTAATTTCACCTCAACTTCAATACATCAACATTAACATCAATCAACATCAATCAACATTAAATCGTCTAAATATTCTTTTTTGTTTCCTTGAAATCAAGGGTTGAATTCAACCCCTTCAAGGAAACTCGAACCGTGTAATTCAGGCTTTAGGGGATATTCAATATTTTGCATTGGTGTAAAACAAAAGAAGCTCGTGCAAAGTTGTGCTAAAATTTTCACCATGCCAATTGATTATTGTACAGAAATATGATATTGTTGTGATAAACTGCGTTGAATAAAATGTGTTGCTCAGACTTAAAACTGCCCCAGACTCCTCCGCAGTCCGCTGCCGCCCCGGGTGACGCTATACGATACATATAAAATCATGCTATCAAATGACATTAGTCGAGATAACCTCCTTTAATTTATAGTTAGTTCAACTCACACAATTTTCCGACTTGAGATTTAACACAATAATTAACTAATTTATTAAATCTTCCAAACTCTGGGAAAGTGTAAGTTATAACAGCGCTCTTCTTAAAAGTTCATTTAGGCCCAGTCTTTCAATACTCTGCTACAGTCTCAATTAGCTCTTAACTGTTAGTTAGTGGTCATTCTAGGAATTTCATTGGCTGTTTCCATGGCAATACAGTCCTAATCAACTGTTTAAATGCCAGCAGAGTATTGAAAGACTGCCCCTTAAAGTTAATTGAAATAAAGTGATAATCAACAATATAACAGTAAAAAATGTATCCAAATCAAATGATTATTTTCACGGAATATTCTTAAATAATCCAAATATTGATTGATTTATCATTATTCTTCCAAAAGCAGGACAATAAATAAAAGTTTACTTCATGACAGCACTTAAATTTTATTTAGATGAGTAATTTGGAACATGGGGAACAGTTGTAAGGGTGTGTACTATAATAGTAAAAGTGTCCACGTATGAAGTAAGGTGTGGGTTGTAGAATGACGCAACCTCCAGTTCTAACGCTGCCTCGGTTCTTCGCTCTTGGCTGCAGTGCCTGACCGCTTCCTGATCGGGCCCCTGGAGCCCGCTGTTGGGCGAGGAGCGTCCGGGTGAGGGTGTGATGAAGGAGGGTCCATGCTAGGTCCGGGCCCGACTGTGCTAATGGCCGCAGTGCCTGACCGCTTCCTTAGAGGGCCTCTCGGGCCCGCTGTTGGGCGAGGAGGGTCAGGGTGAGGGTGTGAAGAAGGAGGGTCCATGCTAGGTCCGGGCCCGACTGTGCTAATGGCCGCAGTGCCTGACCGCTTCCTTATAGGACCTCTCGGGCCCGATGTTGGGCGAGGAGGGTCAGGGTGAGGGTGTGAAGAAGGAGGGTCCATGCTTGGTCCGGGCCCGACTGTGCTAATGGCTGCAGTGCCCGGCCGCTTCCTGTTCGGGCCCCTGGAGCCCGCTGTTGGGCGAGGAGGGTCCGGGTGAGGGTGTGAAGAAGGAGGGTCCATGCTAGGTCCGGGCCCGACCGTGCTAATTGTCGCAGTGCCCGGCCGCTTCCTGTTCGGGCCCCTGGAGCCCGCTGCTGGGCCTGGGCGAGGGTCAGCACTCGGACCGGCGACGGGGACGACGTCGACCTCGCTGTAGAGGTCGATGAAGCCGCCGCGGGTCTCTCCGCCGGGGAAGTATCCGAGACCGACCTTCGAGAACCTGGCCGAGAAAGAGCGATGTAAGTTGGTCTTCAGAAGCAAAATACACGACAAACATGCAAGTGATGATTGAATAAATGGTAATGAACATTTGAAGACAAATCAAAACGATGATTATTGCTCAAAGATTGAAAGTTAAGTTCCATAAGTCAATCTCCCCATTTCAACTTAGTTCGCACTTGAATATTTGGCGCGGCGAATCGAAAGGTCGTGACACTTTGAAAGTTTGGAACGTCTCCGAGAGGAGGTGTCTCTTACCTCGACGTCCTCTTGGCGGAAAGTCTCGGCAGCGGCTCGTCCTCTGTGTCGGCGACCTCGTCCAGCCGCGTCACGCGCCCGGCGATCATCTGCGCAGGACGAGATGATGAGGGCGACGAAGACAATTGCAAGGAGGACGAACAAGTACTGAGAGTGATGTGCCTTGCTGCACGCCGTGATATAGGTGGAGGATGATAGCTTCGACTTGTACTACTACAGTCATTGATATCAATTCATACTGTTTTGCTCGATTTTTGACAACTGCTATCCATTTTTATTCTAAAAACCAACAACACTTGGATACCTAGACACCAGGGGCCAGATTCACAAAAAAGTATTATCTCCTAATACGTACTTCCTATCTTTTGTATTATCTTTCATTTAACATGGTGTTTTGGTATTAAATCAAAAGATAATATGTATTAGCAGATAATACCTGTTGTGAATGTCGTCAGGTGCGTAATGTGCTTATCATTACGTCATTACACACCTGACGAATGAGATCGAAATATACTAGTCAGTGTTGTGACTAATCTATATAAAATTATCTAGATAATTATCTAGATAATTATTATTTATCTATTATCTTATCTAGATAATTTAATAATAAGTTATCTTTATTTTTATATATATAAAAATATTGTTATCTATTAACAATTACCTATCAGATAAAAAAAATATAAATTCAAAATGCATTGTGTGTATGAACATGCACGAACCTAATGTCAGATGATATGAAAAAGGAAAATCATCTCCGTTTAGTCACATTAGTTGGCTTGTTTTGATGGCCCCAATTTTAAAAAAACTTGAGTACCGAATTTAGGAGAAGGTGACGTTACCTACCCTCTCGGTGGCCTTCTGGACGGCGTACTTCTGGCGCATTTCGTCCTCAAAGTTCCAGATGCCGCCGTCGCCGCACAGCTCGTCACGCCTGCGAGCCGCCTCCATGGCCTCCGCCTCCATCTCCTGGCGCATGAGTCGCTCCTCGGCAGACTCGCGGTCGCGCACCACGGCGTCCAGACGACGGCAGAGGTCGGCGGGCTGCGGGACAACACGGTTATTCAGTACTTCGCCGCCTCCATCTCCTGGCGCTCCTCGGCAGACTCGCGGGCGCGCACCACGGCGTCCAGACGACGGCAGAGGTCGGCGGGCTACAGGACAACACGGTTACATTCAGTACTTCGCCGCCTCCATCTCCTGGCGCTCCTCGGCAGACTCGCGGTCGCGCACCACGGCGTCCAGACCTCGGCGGAGGTCGGCGGGCTGCAGGAAAACACGGTGACATTCAGTACTTCGCCGCTTCCATCTCTTGGCGCTCCTCGGCAGACTCGCGGTCGCGCACCACGGCGTCCAGACCGCGGCGGAGGACGGCGGGCTGCAGGACAACACGGTGACATTCAGTACTTCGCCGCCTCCATCTCTTGGCGCTCCTCGGCAGACTCGCGGTCGCGCACCACGGCGTCTAGACGGCGGCAGAGATCGGCGGGCTGCGGGACAACACGGTGACATTCAGTACTTCGCCGCCTCCATCTCCTGGCGCTCCATGGATTCTATAGGTTGCTATATTTACTCTAGAGACCAGGTTGAAGAAGTTACCTCGAACAAGGCGTTGCTGTCGAGCGCGTAGCCCATGAACCACTCCTTCTGTCTCTCCACCTGCTCCAGAGCGTCGTGGACGAGACGAGTCTGCGTCTTCAACGCGCCCAGCCTCCGCCCTCTGGACCACAAACACATTGTTAGCGGAGAACAACCGGCAACACTGCTAGTGGTTGGACGCTCAAATCATGGGTTTGATCACATAGTCATTACTAGGGCTAGGCTGTTTATGACCTAATTAAACGTCCAAAAAGGCAGGCAAATAGTACCTTAAAACTATTAAAAAAGGACCATAAAATCCCGAAAAAAGACCAATGAAATTTTATAGAATGTAATATTCGTCAACATATTATTCAATTTATCGGCTTAGGAGTTGGACTTGGAGAAATATATTAAAATTTACTTAAAATTATTGTATGAAATGTGTCAATGTTTTAAGTGTCAATTATTGTTGATGGCCATCCAAATGGTGGATAGAAATTTTTTGAATTGTGTTCTAGATCAAAATTCATAAAATTGTTGTAACTTGCAACAAACATTTCATATAATTTTCCCCAATAAATTAAAAAATGACAAACAGCCCTTAAAATAGGGACTGAAAAAAAGGACTAAATTCATCAAAAATTGATAAAATGACATTTTCAGGCAAATTGAAACACATATTTTTGAAATCAGGAACACATGAAACATATTATTATATATCATTTTTAGACGTGTGTGAACAAAAAACTAAAAAGGATATATCCTTTCTTTTTAATGACTAGGGCTAGGATGTTTATGACATGTATGTAATGAACAATTGAGAAAACAATTGAAGATAAAGATTAAAACCTCGAAGTTTTTGTTTATGACATCATGTCATAAACATCCTAGACCTGGTCATTATATAAAACCAGGAAATGTATATTAACAAGATCATCTGTCACAAAAATACAGACAATTAGAATACATTAGCTGTCTGTGATGTGCTCAAGAATAACGATGAATTCTATCTTAAAAAGCTTCGTGGTTTTTATCTTTATCTATAGATAACGTAAATGAAGTGTACAGGGATAGAACGCTATAAGTCCATTTAAAAAAAATTGTTTTAAAGTGTTATCTTGCAGTGATTTTTATGAGCTTCCCGAATATACCATCTGTTTTAGAAAATATTGCCATACAGCCTCATTCTCAAAAGAAGTTGCGTCCGCAAGTAGATATTTGCGGATGTCAGTCCTCAACACCACAAGACCGTGTGCTAATAATCTTATGGACGGAATCCAGTAGACTCTGGGCACTTGCGTCGATAAATCTGAAAATTATTTTAAGAATGAGACTGATAAAGTCTTGAAAACGCAATAGACCAATTCAGAAATTATCTGGATGGCTCTGGATTCTAATGAATTTCACATGCAGTATGATTTTCTAAGTGTGTATTCATATTGTAACGCTGTAAAACACTAATAGATATGGAAAACCAATGTGAATTTATCTGGAAACCAAAACCAACCAAATATTTTCTGAATTGGTCTATTGAATTATCGATTTGTATGACTGAAAGGTCATAGGTAGGTCATAGGTATGATAGGTAAGAGTTTCAACATAATTATTATAACCTCGTTTATCTGACGCTCGTTCTTTCCCTGTACCCTTAAAATAGGTTATCTGTCACAACACTGGCTATGATGCATGCTTATGATTATGTTATGGTTATGATCTTCCCCTGACTTCCACTTCTGGATCATAGAATGTCTTACCTGGCGCGCCTGGTTTCCAGGACGTCGGACTCCTCCAGCCGGAGCTTGACGGCGTCGCTGTAGAAGTCGTCGACGAGCTTGGTGGTGCCGAGCGTCCGCGTCGCCGACCACGTCCTCTTGCCGATCATCCCCATGATCTACAAACATTCATCATCCTTGCCTTCAATCGTAGCTACATTTCAAATCGATTACACCTCGTTGAAAATGGGCATAATGAAAATTATTTTCCTACGGTCACTCTCCATTGGTTGTTTGTGACTTGGCCCTGAAAAGGTCCGTTTATCACGACTTTTGGCAGACGTTTCTCTGCTTTCAAAAGTGTCACCTGAAGATGGGAAAGTATAACGTCTTCCGAAATATTGTGAGAAACGGAGCGCTTCAGAGTTGAAGCATGATCGTAGGAACATCTCGACTCTATAAAGTCACGTTGAGGCGACAAAGTTGTGCGGAATGATTAATGTACCTTTTTTATTATTTATTTATTTGTTGCAAATGTATTATACAGGGAAATTCCTCAGTACCACAAAACCAAACATGTGGCTTGTCTGCAGGACTGCTATGTATAAACAAACAACAACAACATAAATATACTTCACAATAAAAACAACTAATAACTACTTTTAATAATAAAAATAATAATCGTAATAATAATCATTATCAAGTTCAAAATTCAAAGTACAGTGTACAAATCCAAAGACACAAATACTACATCAATAAATGTCATAGTAAATATCATACAATAATAAATAAATCATCAGAACACCATCAGAAGTAGAAAGCCGGAAGTCCTTTTAAATGCTTCTTTGAGCTGAGTTAAAGTCCAATAATTCTGTCTTCATTCCATCATATTTGTAATGGTGACATGAGTCATTGTGTAAGAGAATACGTCAATAGTTGACATTAGCTTGATTACTCACCGACTCGTACGAGCGCACCTGCTCGGCGTACTCGTTGCGCTGCTCGGTGACCTGCTGGAGGTGCGCGCGCAAGTCGTCCAGCTCGCTGCGCTGCGGCTCGCCGTGTTCGCCCACCTCGTCCACTGCAAGAAAACAAGCCGCCGCGTACGCCATGCCTTCTTAGTTGTTGTGGCAGTTGGTATATGAAGCTGGAGCTTCAAATGCTGGAGCTTTATGCTGGAGCCTCATGCTGGAGACTTATGCTGGAGATTTATGCTGGAGCTTTATTCTGGAGCTAATGCTGGAGCTTTATGCTAGAGTTTTATACTGCTGGAGCTTTATGCTGGAGCTTTATTCTGAGCTTTATGCTGGAGCTTTATGTTGGAGCTTTATGATGGAGCTTTATGCTTGAGCTATATGCTGGACCAAATCCTGGAGCTAATGCTGGAGCTTTATGCTGGAGCTTTATGCTGGTGCATTATGCTGGAGCTATATGCTGGAGCTTAATGCTGGAGCTAATGCTGGAGCTTTATACTGGAGCTTTATGCTGGAGCTTTATGCTGGAGCTTTATGCTGGAGCTAATGCTGGAGCTTTATACTGGAGCTTTATGCTGGAGCTTTATGCTGGAGCTTTATGCTGGAGCTATATGCTGGAGCTTTATGCTGGAGCTAATTATGGATCTTTATGCTGGAGCTTTATGCTGGAGCTAATGTTGGAGCTAATACTGGTGTTTTATACTGGAGCTATATGCTGGAACTAATGCTGGAGCTTTATGCTGAAGCTTTATGCTGCTGGAACTTTATACTAAAGCTTTATTCTGGAGCTAAATTCTACAATGACCTTCCTGAAATAATCAAGAGTAAAACGGTCCCAGTCTTTAAACATTATGCTAAAGGAAAATTTAATATATAAGTGTTTTTATTCAACTACAGATTGTAGTTAATCTGATGTGTTTTTATGTTTTTTGTCCTGCCATATCATATTGATGGCTCGTACGCAAATAAACTAAACTAAACTAAACTAAATTATTAAATTCGAAATCCAACTAGTACATTTCGGATATTGAAATGCGTCGCATTCTTGACATAAAATGATAGCTGGAAATCATGGTAGAGTCGGTGACAGACAAAGATGAACCCAGTTTAACCATGCTAGAGCGGGTTCATCTTTGCCTGTCACCGACCGTAGGTAGTTAATGAACTCGCTCGCTCACCCTCCGTCTTGCCGACGTCACCGATGAGCTTCACGCACTGCCGCGAAGCCGCGTCCACGATCTCTGCCATCTCCCGCTGCTCCTGCTCCTCTTTCTTCCTGTGGAGATGAGATCATCTCTCAGTCAGCGTCTGGACCGCGGCGCTCACATCCAGAACCGATTAGAGTTCGCATGTCACCACTTTTCACCACTTTCTCCACCATGATGGTGAACAATTCAACGCTGATAGAAAACTTCAACCAAGTCAAAGATGGTACTTCATTTTGCGTAGACGAACAATTTAGCATGCGGTTTCGATTCGAGAATAGGTCCACTATAGACACTTTTGGCTAATAAGGAGTATGCATGAATTTATTAAAAACTATAACTCAAAATAACAACATAGGTATTTGTTGGTAAATCTATCAGACTAAAATTTAAAATTTTCATTCATAAATATGAAATTGAAAATTGTAATGTAAATTTTGGCGGGAAAACGCCATCCCGGCCAGTAATGTCATATTTTATTGTAACCATGGCAACATCATTGTTGAATGATATAAATGACAACACTGGCCGAGATGGCGTTTTCTTGCCAAAATTAACACTGATTTTCAATTTCATATTTATGAATAAAAATTTACACTTTTTAGTCTGAAAATAGTGTGATTTACCAATACAAATATGTTGTTTTTTGAAATATTGGATTTTAACCGCATTAAAAATCTTTGCATATACCCAATTGTCTAATTGTTTGTAGTAAGTGACACTCAACTTGAATGAAATGAGTGGCATACCGTTTCTCCGTGTGCTCGGCCAACTCCTTCTCCAAGACCGCCATCCTCTCCGTCAACTCCTCGACCTTGGCCTGGAGACGAAACTCCTTGACCTCCCTCAGCCGCGGGGAGTTCTTGTTGGTCGTCGTCGACGCCGCCTTCTTGACGGCCTGGTTGAAGCGCACCGTCATCGGCGCCTCCTCGTCGACCACCTCGAGCCGCTCGTCGGACGTCACCACCTCCTGGAGGCTCTCGGAGCTGTCCATCGGGAGCGCCTCCGACGAGATCATCGCGGTGAACGCCTCCGCCGTCATGACGTCGTCGGACTGGACGACGCTGACGTCGCTCAGCTGCCACTCGGAGGCGCGGCTGGAGGTGAAGAGGCTGGTGGCGTTCTTGCGCAGGGGCAGACTCTCGGCGAGGATGGTCGCCAGGGAGGCGTCTGTGTCGCTGTCCGCGGCGTCGGCGGTGGGAGGGTGGAGGGGGAGCTGCAACATCGCCCACGTGGTTAAACTCCTTCAAGCTGCATGAAGGCGCGAGCGATCTTGCCGCTAATTGTTGCAGGCGCTTTTTTGGATACGATTGGAGACAAAATGGGTTGACGAAATGATTTGAAATTTTAATCATGGTTCGATAGAAGACAAACTTAGGGTTATCCCTTGGTACATTTATAATTTTTTGTTTTCTTATTTAGTAGAACCTAATTAGTTGATTTTGGGTGAAAAATTTTACATTTTCTTGTCTAAATGGGTGCCGAATGAAATTTATTTTCAAAAATGTGCCAAGGGTTAACCCTTAAGCCCCATTTACACGGTGCAACTTCTTGTACAACTTCTGTACCACACTTCTCTGTCACACTTCTTGAATGGAAATTAGAAAATGTTTTAAGTTCTGTGACAGAAAGTTGCGTCGTGTAAATACAAAATTGTATGAAAATTGCGTCGTGTAAATACAAAATTGTATGAAAAATGGGAATGTGATACAGAAGTTGTTCAAGAAATTTCACCGTGTAAATGGGGCTTAAGTTTGTATTTCATCTAATCATGATTAAAATTTCAGATCAATTGGTTTACGGGTTTAGTCTTCAATCGTATTGGACATTTTATAGTTTTTACCTATGTTTGAAAGAAGCAACAATTAAAAAATGCTATACTAGAGGGGGTACCCAAAAGTAACCGGAATTTGAACGTGGCGCTCAAAATATAAAAATATATAGATTTTTGCTTCAGGGCATCCCAAGCCAACGGTGTTGTGAGCCAAACTGTCAAGTTACAGCCCTTTTTGTTGACCAATACGTTTTTTATGCCATTTTTGGTACACGTCTCAACTTAAGCGCGGCGATTTTCCGTGATGCATAAAAATAATGAAAGGTTACCTTCTGATTTCTGATAGGTAAAACTGCAGCTGATTCTGTGTTAAAGCTTTAGATACTATTTAAGGCACTTGCTGAAAGTAAAATGTAAGTCGAGTGTGTTTTTCCCGCTTTCAAAATGGCGGTATGTCCTTTGGTGACTTTGTTGAGCTTTAACCAGCCAATGATGATTTCGGTTGTGATTTTTGAGGTGAAAACCGGGATTATGCACTAAGAATTTGTTCCTGCTTGACAGACTGTGCATTAATAGTTACCATATTTATTTTTAAGAAGATTGCATAACAATGTGCTAAGAATTTGGCCTGAAATATGGAAAAGCAGTGACTGTTCGCTTCACCGTGAAAATGCTGTAGCCCACATGGCTTTGGCCTCCTGCAGTTTTAGGCCTAAATCAATATGGCGGTTGTTCACATCAAGTCTTATCATTGAACCTCGCACCCTGTGACTTAATTTGAATAATTGGTTTGAAAAAAATACAGGAAAAAACTCAAGATGATTTTTCCCCTATTTAAACAAAAATCGCCGGGTTCGAGTTGAGACGTGTACCAAAAATGGCATAAAAAACGTCTCGGTCAACATAGATGTCTGAAACTTGGCACTTAGACTCACAACACCATAGGCTCGGTATGCCCTGAAGCTTAACTTTCTACTTTTTCTATTTTGAGCGCCGCGTTCAAATTCCGGTTACTTTTGGGTACCCCCTCGTAATATACAATCAGACTGATCATGTGAACATCCTATCAAAGTTACACCCACTCTTATGAAACAATTTTTCTCTCTCAATTTGCTAAAACGGCCGAGCGCTTGCACCACCTTATAACTTAAGATGTTCGAGTGGAAGAGAATCTCACCTCGGACAAAGGTGCCTCCTCGACGATAAAAAAACGAGCGGTCCTCGTTGACTCCGGTATGATTGGTGTCGATTTCTGAAATGATTCAACTCATTATTTTCACAGGTTAAAGCTGATTTACGTCTTCTCTTCACAGAAGTAAACTCGGCCTAATTCAATTGCATTGGACAGATCTCAAATTTGTCATGAAAATCTAATGGAGCGGTAGCTCTTCGCCAGCCAAGTCGTACAGTGCAAACACCCAAAGATGACTGTAATATAAAAGGACTGGAAGTACTGCACACTTTTACGCTAGGCATTTAAAAGGCTCGATCTTAAAAATTGAAAAAAATCAGAGTGTTGCAATTGCGAAATACAATATTATTGCGAATATAAATAGCAATTCGCAACTATCGCCCACTTAGGCCCACCCTACTAGCAATATAGTCCACGTTCTCTAAGCTATGCTGACGAGAAGTTTTTTTTTTAAATACATTGATTGATTTTGAATTTGTTACCATTGGTACGGAAGAGTGATTTACGGTCATGGTGACTTAAAGTCATTCTAAGAAAGTCAGTAAACCGGTCCAAAATTGAATACTTATATACCATGTGGTGGATGCAGTCCATGGAGCTCCTGGTCCAGCAGATCCTCTTGCTGCCCTTGACTGAGCCTCGCCTGGCCACCTGCGGTCGCATGCCTCGCGAGTGGTGGTCGGCGGGGACGGCGGTGTTGGAGGCGACGCCCCCGCGCGGCCGGACGCTCGCGGGCGTCGCGCGGATCTCGAGCTGGTCGATGACGGCGGTGAGCGACGCCGACAGGTGCACGGGGTTGGTCGCGACGAGGGCGTCCGACGGCGTCGGCTCGGCGGTGGCGATGATCTGGGTTCTCAGCAGAGTGTTGTTGAAGTGGTTGACTAGGAAGGTGAAGGACAGCGGGGGGCTGTTCTCGGCGGTCTCGATGAGAACTCGTGAACCGTCACTTAGAGATGTTGTTGATTCATTCAGTCCAGCATCCAACTTGCTGATGTCCTTGATCATGACGATCTCTGTGTCCTTCCCGCTCTGGAGCGTAGCCTCGGACTTACTGACGAGGTTCAAGGTAGTTTCTTTGTCGTCTTCTCTAGAAACATCTTGCCGATTTCTTAGATCCTGATAAATCATTGTACTCGTATTCGTGTCCCTGAGTACTCCAGCGTTGAATTCGTTTCCGAAAAGAGTTGAATATGTATTATTATCTGTGATATATGTCAGTGACCTCTGAAGTGTATTTACCTTGAAAGAATGCTCCTCAGTGGTTTGCCTAACATCCTTACACCCCAGTGATTGCTGCGGAAATGTCTCCTTCGCCGCTTCAACTGTGATATCATCACCGGATTTACTCGTATGCTGATTTGTATCCAACACAAACGGCGGAGATCCTTGAAGCTGAGATGTTTGTCCAACATTCTTACAGACCTGAGATTCCAGCGGAGATGTCTCCTTAGCCGTTTCCACATTCATTTCATTTCCGGACGAACTCACATCCATAACAAATGTCAGAAATCTCTGAATCGTTGCTTCCTTGGCGGGATCCTCGTTACTGGAGTAATTTCCATCGAGTCTTGGTGTCTTGTTGTCAGGCAGTGCGAGGAGTTCGTGCCTGACCCTGTAATTCGTCACCTCCAAGGACTCACTCGCTTTCTTCTCCGCATCCACGCCAGGTCCTGGTTCTGTTGCTCGGCTGTTATATGTCACCTCCGAGGACTCACTCGCTCTCTTCTCCGCATCCATGCCAGGTCCTGGTTCTGTTGCTCGGCTGTTATTCGTCACCTCCGAGGACTCACTCGCTCTCTTCTCCGCATCCACGCCAGGTCCTGGTTCTGTTGCTCGGCTGTTATTCGTCACCTCCGAGGACTCACTCGCTCTCTTCTCCGCATCCACGCCAGGTCCTGGTTCTGTTGCTCGGCTGTTATTCGTCACCTCCGAGGACTCACTCGCTTTCTTCTCCGCATCCACGCCAGGTCCTGGTTCTGTTGCTCGGCTGTTATTCGTCACCTCCGAGGACTCACTCGCTCTCTTCTCCGCATCCATGCCAGGTCCTGGTTCTGTTGCTCGGCTGTTATTCGTCACCTCCGAGGACTCACTCGCTTTCTTCTCCGCATCCACGCCAGGTCCTGGTTCTGTTGCTCGGCTGTTATTCGTCACCTCCGAGGACTCACTCGCTTTCTTCTCCGCATCCACGCCAGGTCCTGGTTCTGTTGCTCGGCTGTTATTCGTCACCTCCAAGGACTCACTCGCTCTCTTCTCCGCATCCACGCCAGGTCCTGGTTCTGTTGCTCGGCTGTTATTCGTCACCTCCGAGGACTCACTCGCTCTCTTCTCCGCATCCACGCCAGGTCCTGGTTCTGTTGCTCGGCTGTTATTCGTCACCTCCAAGGACTCACTCGCTTTCTTCTCCCCATCCAGGCCAGTTCCTGCTTCTGTTGCTCGGCTGTTATTCGTCACCTCCAAGGACTCACTCGCTTTCTTCTCCCCATCCAGGCCAGGTCCTGCTTCTGTTGCTCGGCTTCTGTCTCGAGCTGCCAAGTCGTCGTTCATTACGTCTTCTATTGTACACACTTTTGACCTAAATACGTGCTTCCCACTTTCCAGAATAGGTTCAACTTCACCGTTCACCATAGCCTGTTCGGGAGAACAAATCCCCATCTTCTGTGCTAACTCCTGAAGCTTCATTGGTCCTTTCAAAGCCCCCTCTCCATGATGGGCAGCCATTATGCAATCAGTGTCAGATTTCGGCGAGCTCAGGCCATTGTCTATGGCGTCAGGGATTGAACTTCGATCCCTTGGTGATCCGGGACTAATCGTAAAGTCATTTCCTGATGTCACCTCAGTCTCCTCGCTCTGAACCTCAGTTGACGGAATCACTGTGTACGATACACTCCCGCCAGGACTTTGTTCCTTCCATTCTTCGACTCCCTTGACATCTTCAATCTTGACCTGATCTTCCCCATCACCCCCTGCTTCTCCGTTCTTGCTGATAGTTTTCCGTCCGAAAGTTTTGGCGTCTTCTTCCTTCTGTCCTGAGATCTCATTTCGCCCTTCGTTAGAGTCTTCAGCGAATTTAAGAGGCAACTGGGAAGTATTCGTCAGGCCGCTTGTATTTGTTTTCTCGTGAATCACGGGCATGGATCCACGTGGCTTCGCTCTGTTCGCGCCTGACGATGGACCGGACAATCTCAGGTGGTCTCTGCCTTCATACATCTGCGAAGAATTCGAATTCTGTTTAACTACTGTCTCCGGTTTTGTCAACAGAGACTTCATTCTCGGTATGCACAAACTAGAGCTAATTCTCATCATGTTTGTAGATGACTTTGAGGACATTGACATGGAGTACTGACGCCTCAAGTCAGTACTGGACGGAGATATTTTGACCTGAGACCTTGCAATGTTCGTTTTGGCTGGCGTCGCAGTGGGCCTCTTCCTTGGCGAGAACCGACTTGGTTGAGGAAACGACGAAGTCTGCTTCGCGAGCAAAAAGCTGGACGGTGTTTTAGCCGGGTTCGGCGGCGTCGATGATGTCTGCCTTGGCGACGTAACCGGGGATGTCAGTTTCAGCTTGGCCATTAATTCTGTCAACGTTGCCGTATCCGCCGACGGCGACTTTGAACTCTGTCTTGGTGGAAACAACACCAAGGTCGATATATCCGGCGGTTCTGTCGTCAAATTCACCTCCTCGGAGGTCTGTGCATGAGGCGCCAACGCGGTCGTCGATCTAGCTACATTCGGCGTCTGCGGCGTCGAGCTTGCCTTCCTTCCTGAACACACTAGGAATGTCGCTCCTCTCGTCACCACGGCGTTGGAAAGATCTTTAGTCGGCACGGATTTTGTTCTCTCCGTGTCCAACGTCTTTCGCTGAGACGATACATGGGAGGACTGCCTCGACACGGCCGGCGTCGTTGGAGTCGATTTAGACTTCTCCTTTCCGATGTTCTGTGAACGAGACTGGAATGACATCACTCTATTTACCATTGGATTTGCCGGAGCCGACCTCCAGTTCATTCGACGGCAAGATTCGTTGGAGGAATTCCGCGACGAAGGAGTTGTCGACTTAAGCGTAGAGTTCTCTCGCATTGAGTACTGCCTTTCAGAGGAAGCAATCGGTGTCACCTTCTTAGGTGGCTTTATATTAGACCTAGGAGTCGGCACGGTGGACTTATCCCACGAAATTTTTGTGGTGAGCTTTGGTTTTGAGCTTTCTCCCAGCAAATTATGTTTTGGGGAAACATACCCCAAGGTCACAAAGGGCGTAGATGGCCTTGAGATGTGCTTTGACGACGATTGTTTCGATAACATAGACGTTAATTGCCTTGGATTTGAGATCTCACCCGCCACATTCTGAATCGCAGAGCACCCTCTCGGCGTATCCATGGTGACAACAGGGTTATGTGGCTTTGGATTGGAAATTTGATGTACAGACGAACTCGACAAGGCAGCAGTTGGAGGTGCATTCGGACGCGACAAGACTCGGCCAGCTCTCATCTGATCGGGCTCCTGTCGTGTCGGCTGCGACGTCGGCGTCTGCGGCAGAATCCTCGCCGTGGCGCCGGCGGATCGCGCACCTCGCGGCGCCCTCCTGTCGGGCGTCGGTCGCGGTCTGGCCAGACACGTCTTGGCGCGCGTCAGCACGGGCGTCGGGTGGCGGGGCGGCGTCTCGACGGGCGCCGCATGCCACGTGTCGAAGCGCTTGCCGCTCACGTCCGTGTACGTGCTCGTCGCCTTGGCGCGCCAATCATCGCACGAACTCGGCGTCGGAGTCATCGCCTGAGCATTAGGAGAAAGACACGATTACAATTAGCCAAGAGTCAGTAATTTAGTAGCTGAAGGTCTGCACTCCATTTCAATCATTCCGAAAACCCGAACCCGAATCGAATCGAACCCGGGACCTTTGGAGTGCGAGTAGTCGCTTCATGTTCGTGACCTCCTCCTTGACGGCCTCCGCGTGTCTCACCTCCTTGACGGCCTCCCCGTGTCTCACCACCTAGACGACCTCCCCGTGTCTCACCTCATTGCCGGCCTCCCCGTGTCTCACCTTCTTGACGACCTCCCAGTGTCTCACCTCCCCGACGACCTCCCCGTGTCTCACCTCCTTGACGGCCTCCCCGTGTCTCACCTTGACGGCCTCCTTGAGCGTGTTCCCCGCGCTACGGAGCACGGCGGCGGGCAGCGGACGACGCACACTCGTTGCGGCGTCGGCGTCGCGACGTGTATGGAGCTCGGACGTCTTCGACGGTCGGGACTGTTGCATGAATCAGTCAATTAGGTATTTTAAATTAAATTTTCGTTATATAAATTAGGTGGCAATGATATCTGCTCGGATATGTTATCAAACAAATGTGTTAACAATAATATAAAGCTATAATGTTATTCGAATTTCTAAATTTTTTGAAGATGTCTGTACCATAAGAGAATGGAAATAGAAATCAGATAAAAGGCTCCATTTCTTGGTAAAAGTGTTATTTTACAAATAGGTAATAATTTGGGTTACTAGACCTTGGAGGAACGCTGAACCATCCAGTGAAGTTAGGCAGTGGTTAATTTGTAAAATAATAAGTGGGCGGACGCTCGGCGATGTCAGGGAAACATATTTGCTTATGAAAACAATGGGGGGTTTGGGGGGAGGGCCCCCCAACATAATGCGGGTCCGGGGCGCATAGCCCCGGGAAAATTTTGAATTTCAGGACCAAATTTGGTGCTTTTTTACGCGATTTGTACACAATTTTAAGCGAATTTTTACTTATGAAAAATAAGTGGGCGGACGGCGTCCACCCTGAAAAAAGAGTGGGGGGACGCGTCCGCCCTCGTCCGCCCCCAAATTAACCACTGAAGTTAGGATGACATAAAGGGGTGCACAAAAGAACTTATTAATCTGGGGCTTGAACCCGAAATCCCTCGCCCGGAGAGTTAGGGGCCACCAGTTCGATGCCCGGTTCGGTCGTTTATTCTTCACTTTTCGCACGTACCTACCTACTCAGAAAGTTTGAAGTTGCTACTTAACGGAGTTGAGCCCGACTAGTTTGGCTTTGTAAATTATCTCCCTCACTCGTCACAAGATCGCACTGGGCCCTTATTCCGTAACGAAAACGAACTCATTTCAGATCAATTTGAAATGATTTCAGACAGAAACGATTTCGTTCTGCGCATGCTCCAAGGTCAAGACAAGAATGTGACGTCACCTACCACGTGGCCAAGGACAGTGGACGGCGTCGAGGAGTTCCTGGACATCCGGCCGAGGACCGACGAGGACGTCTGGAAGACATCCTGGAGAATCACATAGAAATTACTTCTCCCGTGAAAGTGCTGCTCTCTCTATTTCCACGCGAAGTCCAAACGAGATCGTACTATTTAGTAAAGAGATAAATCATTTATGCAGGGCTGTATTATTCATAAAGCAAGGCAGAGTGCTTTGGGGCCTACGAAGGTCCACTTCAATAAAAATAAATAAAAATCAAATCAATTCATTTAAATCCAATTATTTTAAAGTTGTCTTAAAATTGTGTCAAACTCGCGTACAAAAATGCACCAGATAGGTATAGTCCGGAAATTCAAAATTTGTGCGCCCCGGACCCGCACGTATCTGGTGGGTGCGTGGGGGACCCTCGCCCCAGTACCCCAATTGTTTTCTTCAGCAAAGCTATTTCCCCTGAAGATCATTGATCGTCTCACCGCTTATTATTTTACAAATTAACTACTGGAAAAAGCAAAACATTTCAAACAGGGGCCTACGAAAGAAGTAGTGCCTAGAGCCTACGAAGGTCTTAGATGAGGTTTTACCGTCACTCCGAGATCGTTTGGCGACGCTCCGGTGCTAGCTCGGAGCTCTGTCGTGCGAGGCGTAGTCTCGGAGTCCTGTCGAGGCGTAGTGCTCGGCGTCCCCGGATCTGTCACACCATTCTGTCACTGTCACATCTGTCACACCATTCACTCGATCATGGACCGTTGATAACGGTAGCGCTATCAGATCAGGTAACGCGTTAATAAGTGAGCCTTTGTATTGCATGAGAATTCGACAGTAAGTGTAAACGTTGCTACTCTTTGCAGACGTTGAACTTAGATCTTAGAACTTAGAAGTTGATTTTAGAAGTCTTGAAACTATAGAGTTTGTGTAAGTCTGATACTTAGGTACCTATTTAAGAAAAAGTGTTACTATGAAGTTTAGCTTCTTGAATACTTTTTACTAAACTCACAGCTCTTGCAGTGTGAAGATTCCAGAAATCTCCTCATGGACCCCGATCCCACTAACTTCTGGTGAGAGCTCGTCTCGACCCTTAATGCATCTTCTTCCACATTGGGCTCCATTCCAATTGGTGATGGACAGCGTCGAGGATCTCCTAAGCGACGTCTGAAAGATCAGCTCTTCTTAGGATGTCGCTTACACTTGAGTTAAATGAATACAATATGTGATGTTGATAGTTTTTATAATGTTCTAGACCCAACCCAACCTGCTGTATGGAGTATATGTATGGAGTCAATCCCTGTGGATCAAATCCCTGACGGGTTTGCGTTTTTATTTTCCAGACTTTTGTTAGGTACCTACATATTGAGAAAAGGGCACGCCTTTTTTTGTTTGGGGCAACGTTGCACTGTTCTGCAGCGAGACTAAAGGTGACGGAAAAAGGGCATGCCTTCAGGTGGCATTGTAAACCTGACTAATGAATCGCGAGCAAATGACAGTGTTTATCGATTAAAATCATTAAAATTAGCGATTACGTACGTACTCTCGAAATGTGGCTGCTGCTTACATGACTTCAGATATTGAATCAAGAGAGTTTACAAAGGATATACTGCAAGAATTAAGAAACTAAACGGAAATTTTATCAAATTGATAAATTATAAAATAATAAGTGTGCTAATACAGTGATACACAATAATTTTAATCTTGGTTAACTATAAAATTGTGTCAAAGAGTCACTGACAAACCGGGCATTTTGTCATGTGTACTTTGTTTCTAATATTTTTCAATATAACAGCTAGAGCCTTCGTGATTTAACATGATCAGGGCCTGAAGATTTATTCCAAATTTTGAACGATAAAGTTTTTCTAGTTGAAGTCAAAGTCTTGATCTGAGAGTGAGTATGAGACACAAAGAGTGAGAAAATCTTTATCAGCCAATAGAATCTAAGCCTGCTGGATTCCTATTGGTTAACGACAATGTTGCCACTATTTTTTTCTCATAGATACCTATACTCACTCTACTCGAATTATTTCAGGAATAGGGGTTGGACTTTCACTTAAGTCATAATCTCAGAAAACAGAAACGAAAATCCAAGTCTTGTGAAAATGTATAAAATTCAACTGAGATGTAGCTGTTACATTTCTAGGATTTTCGGTTGTTTTCGAATATACCTACATTTCATAAATGTGGTCCACGAATCGAGCTGAATTATTTATGCTATATAACTCACGATTTAGACAGCATACTACCCTACTGTAATTTGAATGGAAACAACAATTTCGCATGCAGAGGAATAAAATAATGAAATTCACAAAACACTATAGTGATTTTGTTGATGCTCTTTCCCCGCTTATTTGTTTGGATGTGTCAAATAAAACTATCAAGACTTTTCACAAACTATTTTTATTATCAAACAATATTTCGTTCACCATTCTCTTAATTCTTTAGGATGAAACAAAGCAAGTAAAAATATAGTTTGTGAAACGTCTTAATAGTTTTATTTGAATTCACTAGCGATTTGTTTTCAAATAGAACCGATAGATGAGAATGATAGAAGTGAAGGACATGAAATGAGAAGAACGAGGCTAAGTCAGTTCGACAATTCTAAGATAAACGCTTCTGGAAGGTGAAAGTCCCATGCTAATGCATTGACAGCCCATGTTTACATGTTTCTCTCAATATTTCCTAAAAATTGACGGAATATTTTGAAACCATTGACTTGTAACGTTCTTCCCCTGTCAAGCGCGTATACAGGGGAAGCCCCCCCCCCCCCCCCCCCCCCCCGAAACCAAGGCTTCATCTAAAAAAACACACTTAAAATAATATGTGAAAAAACATTGAAAAATAGACATAATATGAAAAACGTTCCAAAATGGTTAGAATTGAGTTAAAAATGCCAAAACTTTTCCGGGGATATGCGCCCTGGGGTGGGATTACATAAAATGATAACTTTCTTGTCACGGTGACAAGCTTCTCACTCAATGCTATTCATCAATGCTAATCGCACCCCTGGACTTGCATATTTTCATAAGATCTATAAATTTACCTATTCCTAAACTTCTTAGACCAATTTTTTAATATTTTAAATTATAATTTCGTAAAATTGCTATACACTGCGATTCAAAATTGCACCTAAACGAATAAACTTGATCAAAAATTTTCTCGGGGGCTGCGGCCTCGAACCCTCTTTTCCACTGTGAAAAATATTAGTATTGTCCCCCCCCCCCCATCCCCCGAAATACGCCCTTGTCCCCTTACTCTTCAATATAAAAATAGTGTATGAATAGACAATTTGAGGCTCGGAACAAAAAACAATTTCTCTGCAATAAAGCCTATAATAAAACCGGTACAAGGAAGTGAAAACAATGAATTAGTAACACGAGGCATCATGAATGTGAGCTTCCTACGGCTTTTAACACCTCCCAAAGGTGAAGACTCTTGATATCCTATTAACACCCACTGATCCATGCACATTCGATCTTACACATGCGCGGTCTAAAGGTCGGCGATAACTAACATAATATTAATACATTCAGTGAGGTCGGTAATGGCGCATGGTAAGTGACATGATGATGATTGGGAGATGATTCTGATGATTAAGGGGCGGTCGTGGGTTAAATTCTTTGCAATTTTCAAGTAAAGAAAGCTAAAACATAGAAAAGTCAATGTGGAGAACGAGTCACGATGGTTTGGTGTTGTTTAGATACGAAATAATTTCAGTGATTGAAAATTGAAATTGCTAGATTTTATCAAATAAATTGCAGAGTGATTTTTCTTCTATCATATTGATACCCATGAAGGCAGTAATATGTATCCCAGAAAAAAACACTCCGTGTAAAAACGGCAGCCAAGTCTCTTTACTTCAAAAAAATTCAACACTGAAAAGGAGTGATATCAAAAATGGAGCCAAGTCAATGACATTTCCAAATATTTAATCGTATTTTTGAAATAAAAGAATAAACACCGAGAAATACTTTACAAAAGGACTTGGCGCATCGTTTTTTTAAAGACATCATTCTATCCTAAAAGTAGAAAGAAATTTACAAATAGGTAGGTACATTTTCCTCTTTCTATTAGAGCCAGAATCTATTAATCAAGCTACTTTTAATAATGGCTATTTTATAGTTTTGTCAATGGCGATAGAAGAAAGATTTCATGCTGTAATAGATAAGTAATATAAGGATGGAAGAATTAAATAACAATTGGAAGTGGGCTCATACATATTCTTGCAGTACCTACTGTTAATATGGTGATATTAGAAGGGAATCTTTTCATAATTTGATCTTGACTGAAGGAAATCATGAAACGTTGTCAAATAATTACTTACTATCTATGGAACACTATTATATATTTTTGAAGTGTCAAGTGTATAAAGTTATTTTTTTTAATAGAAATACAATGTGACTTCACTGTGTACTTTGTGAAATGTATTGCTATAAAATGCAGTAGAAATTTATTTCATGATGAGAAGGATTAACGCATTAGACTTACCTAATTAATATGTTGCCACGAAACAATATTACGAAGATAACTATTGTGTATTTATAGAAAACATAGGCAACAGTTTCATCGCGTATATATTCAAATAGAAAATATTTTACAGTAGGTATATGTGTAATAAGTAATTGAAAGATGTTTCCCTATTATTCTAAAAATTCTTAATGACGGTTGTTTATTAATGGCATATGCTTATGAATAGAAAAATGTCTTTAAAAAAACGATGCGCCAAGTCCTTTTGTAAAGTATTTCTCGGTGTTTATTCTTTTATTTCAAAAATACGATTAAATATTTGGAAATGTCATTGACTTGGCTCCTTTTTTGATATCACTCCTTTTCAGTGTTGAATTTTTTTGAAGTAAAGAGACTTGGCTGCCGTTTTTACACGGAGTGTTTTTTTCTGGGATATCACTTCTTTTGTTAGTTTATTCATACAGCTTGTAGCACATGTCCGAGCAAGGACTAATTTCTTTAAAAAAATACGCCTCAACCGATTAGGATAGGTACTAAGAAAAGTTGCGTTTGGTAAAAGATTAAAATGATTATCCAAAAAAAATAGCTTAGATTTCGTTACAATCGGTCCAGCCGTTTTCGATATTTGACGTCACTTCCGGTTTTGAAAAAGGGGCCGAAAATAATGTCTTCTTGAAATCATAATTAGAAGTCCTACAAAATTACATAATTTGATAACAATCGGTTTAGCCGTTTTCGATATATAACGTCACTTCCGGTTTTGAAATGGCGGCCGAAAATAATGTCTTCTTGAATTCATAATTATTAGTCCTACATATTTCCAAAATTTGGTTGCAATCGGTACAGCCGTTTTCGATATATGACGTAAATTCATGTTTTAACAATGGCGGCCGAAAATAATGTCGTCTTTAATTCATAATTATTAGTCCTACACATTTCCAAAATTTGGTTGCAATTGGTACAGCCGTTTTCTATATATGACGTCACTTCCGGTTTTGAAATGGCGGTCGAAAATAATGTCGTCTTAAATTCATAATAATAAGTCCTACATAATTGCATAATTTGGTTGCAATCGGTACAGACGTTTTCGATAAATGACGTCACTTCCGGTTTTAACAATGGCGGACGAAAATAATGTCGTCTTTAATTCATAATTATTAGTCCTACACATTTCTAAAATTTGGTTGCAATTGGTTCAGCCGTTTTCGATATATGACGTCACTTCCGGTTTTAACAATGGCGGCCGAAAATAATGTCGTCTTAAATTCATAATCAATATTCTTATGTCCTACATATTTACACAATTTAGTTCCAATCGGTACAGCCGTTTTCGATATATGACGTCGCTTCCGGTTTTAACAATGGCAGCCGAAAATAATGTCGTCTTTAATTCATAATTATTAGACCTACACATTTCCCAAATTTGGTTGCAATCAGTACAGCCGTTTTTGATACATGACGTCACTTCCGGTTTTAAAAATGGCGGCCGAGAACACTGCAACCTTGAATTTATAATTATTCACAATGTACGTTTACTAATATCTATTTAAAAGTATAAAATGGTTAATTTAATGTCATTTAACATATTTATGACGTAATTCATCAATCATCATATTTATGACGTCATTTCCGGTATAGGTAATAAGAATACAATCTAGTTTTATCTAGTTGATACTTCATGAACGACCATCTGAATTCATAATCCCTATATTTCCGTAAAATCGGTCATGCCGTTTGTAATATATGACGTCACTTCCGGTTTCATTTAGTGGTTCCTGCTGCCATTTCCGGTACCGTTAATTTGTTTATTCATTTTTCCCAATTGATTTTTCAAATAAATAGTAGAATGAATACGCAGGAGCTAGTTCAGTTGCAATCGGTACAGGCGTTTCAGATATATGACGTCACTTCCGGTTTCAGAAATGGCGGTCGAGAACACTGCAACCTTGAATTTATAAATTGTATTGTCTATATTACAATGTAAGTTAATTATGTACGTATTTTAAGTAAAATTTGTTGAAATAAGTGAAATATTGCGTATTTATGACGTCACTTCCGGTTTAGAAAATAAGAAAATAATTTTTTGTTATTGATACTTCATAAAGATGACCATCTAAATCGAATGGCGCTAATTTCGTTCTAGTCGGTCCAGACGTTTTTGAGATATGACGTCACTTCCGGTTTAAAAATGGCGGCACAAAAAATCACAAGAGGCAAGGTATCATCAGACGCCAAAAGTGCAAATGTGGTAAAAATTTCAGGTTGATCGGTTCAGCCGTTTAGGCTGTGGCGGTGATAGCAACTTTTTCGGGAATCATATGAAGAAGAAGAAGAAGAAGAAGAAGCAGATGAAAGCGGTGTAATTTCACGATTTTCACTGCCCTCTAGGTCGTAAACGGCATGACCGGTTGTTGTCGCGTGATGTATATGTAGTCAGGTGGGCCATAGCTCAAAATTAAGACATTTCACAACAATGTGAGATTTTCCATTGTTGAGATCCAGTAGGCCGAAAATGCTATGTTGTTGCTTACAGTAAAAGTAGTTGGTCTGCTCCTCAGTTTATATAGGCATTTACGGTATGTTGAGTGACTGTGAGTGTACGGTACGACTTGGCTGAGTGGAGCGACCGCTCCACTAGATTTCATTCAAGTTAACAAATCGAAAATACTAAATGAAAACTCACTGGCCGCAAGAAAGCATTTGTTTTTAGCGAAATGCTCTGCTAAATGTTTAACAGTTGATTAGGACTATGGACATAGCAACAACCAATGCTGTTCTCTGAATACCACTTAAAATTAACTGCTGGTTAGCATTGAAAAACCGCGGGCCCTACACTTTTTATTGAAAATCTGAATATTCCAATCAAATTGAAATTTAGTAACGTGATGAAGAAAAAAAATCGTCAAATCCGTAATTATATATACCTACATAATATTTATTGTATATTTTGGCATTTTGAACTTTTTGAAAAACTGTCAAAATTGATCAATAAAGAAAAGCGAACACCCCACCTTGATCAGTTGAAAACGATTGGAGTTGATTTTCACTCTAGGTGAATGGCTTTTACTAATTTTACATGAACAAGGGTGGTTATTTGCCTTGATTAAGTGGATCGTGTTACACTTTTAGTGGGTTATATCTGACCCTTAGAGGAAGGCAATTATTCTTGAGTTGAGACCATCATGGACCAACCATCCAATCATCCAATCCAATCGTTGTAATGGTGACATCAGTCATTTGTATGATTTGTATGAGAATACTCCAATATAACTGTTTTGTTGATATCAGTCAAATTACGATTGAGCGAGTCATCAATCTCTCTTGAATCATCAAAAGTGACATGCATCATTCCAAAAGCGTTCAACAGAGAAAAATCGAGAAAATGGACTTCCATTCTTCTACTTCTTATACAGATGTGTTTTCTGAGGTGCTACAAACGTCATGCCGATGATGATAAGATAAAAGGCAACATGTATCTTTGTCATAATAACACCTATTTTAAGCTGGCGGGTTAGGTTTACATCAGCGATAAAATGTCAAATACACTTCAAGTTTAGAGAAGATACCTACATTATATTATTTCGTAGAATATTAATTATTTTTTCGTGGATTTTTATAGATTGTCGACACTCATAAAAACTTTTCACTCAAAACTATTTCTCAAAACTAAGTCAAAGTTACGTCGGTCTAAATTCTGACCACCGACGTGGCTAGCGGCATGGTAACAGAAAAAACAGGCTTCCGTGCCAAAATACCGAAACACTCTCTCAAACATCATTATTTGGATAACTCTGAATTCTTTCTTTACTTTTGTCAAGATCTTATCAGAAAAAAACATGCAATAGTTTATACGAAGACATGTAGGGAAGTCAAGGTTTTAACTTGCATCACTTTTACTCTTGGTTTACATTCATTACAAACACAATTACTAATAGGCCAGTTTAACATCAGAATTACATATTGAATTATAACAAAGATTTGAACATTAATTGGCTCTTCCCTTGAACAATCCATCTACAACATGCAACGGTTTAAAGAAGAGATTAGATCAAAACTTATTGTTACAAATGACATTGACTTCGTAAAAGATAAATTTATATTCTAAGTTTGGAAGGAATGAGGGCATCGTGGACAATAAACGGCATGAATATAAAGAGATTTTTATTGAATTTGAGATGGTCATTGAATTAGTCACATTGTTTGTCAAATACGTCCGTGAAGTAGTAATAATGATTAAATGTTATAGTTTATTATATTGTTGAATGAAGGCATGACACAGGAGAAAAACCATTTGACCATCTAAATGCAGCGGTTGTTTTTTAAATATACAAAATGTGATTGTATATTGACTTATTTTGACGATAGGTATGTAGGTTACACAGTTAAAGGTTGTGTTTCAATGATAGTAACAAAAAGTGATATAATCAAATAGAAACGCTCTTTGTAACGCGTTGGTAATAGAGCTTGAATTTGTGAATGTGTTGATTTTACGTAGACCAAATAGATGACGTAAAGTTGGGTCCACATAGACCTTTTTGCGTTTTGCGTTTTCCGTTGTTTTCTTATTGCCAATCACAGGTCCAGAAACCTCTCACGGTAGACTTTTGATGATGAAAAAGCTAAACGCAAAAACGGCCTATGTGGACCCGGGTTAAAACAGCTGTAAAGTTAATGATCACGGTGATCAAGGTGCGATGTTTAATTTACTTTCGCAATCAGACAAGTTTAAGAAACTAATCACTTTCAAGACTGTCCAGAAGTACCTCAAGTACCTCAAGAAGTACCTCAAGAAGTACCTCAAGCATGCTCAAACGTGACAATTCATGCGAGATTTGTGATCAAAGGGAACTTACTTTCTGGAGCCCTCATAATGTACTATTCTATTTGCTATAGTACTATCATAGTACTATAGTTGAGAGCTGATAATACATAACTTCATAAGTCGATCCCCCTTTCCCCCAATGTCTCATATTTTATCCTTTTTCTCTATTTCAGAATCCAAACTACTAAATCTGAGTCAAAGTGTCTCCCCCCCCCCCCCCCCCCATGTAGCTTGCACCCCATGTGTCTACCTCATAAGTGGTGCGTGAGTGGATTATGAAACCACCCCTAAGATGAAGAGATTAGACATCTGCTGTCGCGTGCCGGATGCAAGCAAATCATCCCTTAGATCCTGTCAAGATGCTGCGGGAATAACAGCGCTGCAAACCTTTCGTGAAGATTAGCTTTCAGAATAATATTTATTTTTTGAAAGTTGAGATGTTGCTGAACACAGATGTGGTATTGTTTTTGTTGTGGGACGAACTGTTTTCAAGGAATTAATTGTACAAAGTTTGAAAGATTTCTTCTAATTTTAAAACATGGAAAATAACAATGATCACAATTTGCTTTATTGCCATGGCAACAAAGCAATCACCATGGCAACATATTGTTGGAGACTTGGAAATGACATCACAGTTCTCATTCTTGTATACATGCCGTTTTTCCCGCCTAAATATACCATGATATTTGATTTTGATTTTTATGAACGAAAATTTTAAATTTCACGGTAAATAAGACTTGTTTATTGTCTTTATTATTTGTGATGATATTTAGAAATTTACTATAAGAGAATTACACGAGACTTCCCTATTGTGTGGGTAGCAGTGATAAACGTCATATAAATGACAACTGGGGAAAAAAGGTATGTTAATTAAGGGTTGAAAAGGGTTGGTTATCGATGTATTTGAACTATACAGTCGCATTGAATGAGTCACAGCTCTTAAAACTTAATCCTATGGCGGGAAACCTTCAAAATATCTACCAAAATAATTATTTGGCTGGGTCTAGGTACAGTTCCGGAATAGTAGCCCCGGACACCGCTTTTTGCGTAGCCCCGGACAACACATTAACCTATTAACTTTGTTGCCAGATCTTATATCCTACAAAATGCCAAATTTTAAAACGAAGTAAAATTTTAAATTTTAAACTTAAAATAAAAATAATATAAAAAAATATAATATTGATAATTTTATATTAATAATAAATTGTTAATAATTTTATTAATTATTATTATTAATAATATTATTATTTAAATTATAATATTTTATTTAAATATAAATAAATAAGTACCCGCTGCCCGATTCTTCCCTACTTCACGCACAATTTGTGTAGGTACAAGATGGAATATGTACTCGCAATGGAGACCAACTAGGTATAGTATGTATTTGTTAATAAAAAAAATTGAGACAAGATTGTACAAATAGAGATAACCTTTATTATTTAAATGAACATGTCTTTTAAATTGATTGACTTTTGGAAACAGTCAGGTAAATGACAATATTAATAATATACCAATTCAAATATTACAAACATGAAGTGGAAACTGCATGACACTACATACAAAACAGAATGTGTTGTGACAAAGTGTACAGAATGATTATGTTAAATGGATTGCGTCTCTCAATGTGACTTCGAGTTAAAAATTATACATTTTTGGGAATATGGCAGCCTCGTTGAACAAGAAATTGTTTAGTTGTTTCTAAATTCAAAACCACCCATCTCCATAAATACAACTAAATTTTGTTCATCTTTTTTATTTCTCTATCTTACAAAGGCAGATATCGATTTCCTGTCTTTGATCTGTTTTCAGCTCAAGTATAAATTAGCAGAAATGTTGATCATGAACAGTTTGACCACAAACTAAAGTAGTCCTCTTCACCGCGTCGTTATCCCGCCGGTCTCTTGTCCTGAACTCCTTGCCGCCATCTTGTCCTTGCATCCACCGCCGCCTGCACCTGGTGACACGACACACACGTGGTTTACAAGGCTGTGCACGCGCGTGCGCAGTGCTGCATCTGCATCCACCTACTGCGACATTGTGTCAACGTTATGTTCCCTCACGTGTCAGGGTCAACATGGGAAATGGCTTTTCTCAAGTTTTACTCCCATTTCGTATTTTTCAATGATTCTTGAGGTGAGCTTAAATATACCAGTAGTAATTCCAAAGAGGTTCTAGTAGGCTTCGCAGAACCTCTTTGGTAATTTTGTTTTCATCCAATCGCATGGAAACTGACGGCTGCGTCAAATTTTCCCAAAATACCGACGTCTCCCCAAGGTTCATCACTATTGGAAGGTGTTTTGATACCCATTATCTCGCAATATTAAGCAAATTTAAGAAAAAGTTGAAAAAAAAGGTTTAACAAATATAAGACGGCTGGGTAGTGAGTTTGACCTTAAAGAGTTTTTTAATCGATTATTATCAATATCGATTGATAAAAATCGATTAAAAAACTCGTCAAGGCCACGCTCACTATCAAGCCCTCTTAAAAGAAAAAAGTTTTTCTAAAATTTTCTCAAGAGTATTGCGAGATAATGGGTATCAAAACACCTCCCAAAGTTGCATAGGTATCAGTGGAGTAAATAATGAGCCTATGGGGAGACTTTGGTATTTTGGGAAAATTTGACGCAGCCGTCCCATAGCGGTCCAGGACTCTGAATACTTCAATAAAGTCTTCAGTCATTGATTACATGATTCCAAAAGTGTGCAACTCAACTAAAATGGACTTCTGGCCTTCTACTTATGATGCACACATTTTTCTGAATTAATAAAGCTGGAGTCGTAACCGATGGTCTCAAGGAATAAAGAGACATGTTTTTAAATATTTTGCTACAACCAGTTAATTAAGCGGTCATTCAAGGAATAACATTGTTGTTGCCATTGCAATATTGTCTTAATCAACTGTTTAAAATTTAGCAGAGTAATGAAAAACTGGCCATCCATTTTCAAGCACGTCTTGTAAACAAATAAATCCATAAGACATTCGATTTTCTAAAAGCAGCTAAAAACTTTGAGAAATATGGAAGTAATATACCTACTTATTTCTAGAAGAAAAAATATTTCTGAGTAACTACACTAACATTGCAATTACGAAATAATAATACCAATATTTTGATCTCTTCTTAAAGGGGCACCTGGGCCCTGATTCTATAACTCCATTGCGACCGCTTAGCAATTATTTCAATGTTAATCCTTATGGAAGAAATTGCTAAGCGGTCGCAATGGAGTTATAGAATCCCACCTCTGCTTAGAATCACAGCGAACCATGATCAGTACAGTCCGTTTCTAGACTTGAACCTGGTACTACTATAGGTATACAAGAAAACTACTCTCAGAGAGGAGAATCTAAAGATGAATATTTATGTAACAAAACACGAGTTCTTTTTGTGAATAAACACATTATAGTGTCAGGATGAGTCGCTAAATCCCATTCACAAAGAGTCGGATTTATAGAAAAGTGAAAAGGCGTTTTCTTTTCATGAATTAAACCGATTGAAAGCGAAATGATATTTCGTTCTATTGAAATATTTCAATTATTTAAATGTTTCGTGCTTCCGCGTTCCTCATGCTCGGTCGGTGTAACAGAATACTCCTCTACCAAATGCCGAATTAACTGGAATTTTAACAAATTGTTGGCTCGGTGTGTAATGGACTGGACATCATTCGCGAGACCCGATTTAGTCGTTCAACAGCTAAATTCAGGTGTACCAATGTTGAGGCCATGACTGTAAATAGTTCTGTATTGCACAGTACTGAAATTGTTGGCATTTTGTTGTAACAATTTGTAAATAAATATCGAGAAATTTTAAATTTATATTATAATAAAGGTAGGTATAGGCATAAAATAAAAAAACTCACATAAAACTCGCCTTGTAAACTTTCCCCCAAAAATGGCGACTGATATTAATCTTCATTGGCAGTGGCAGCTTATGAGTTTAAAAAATGCGTTCAAGACAGGTTTAAAAAGCATGCTTAAGGTGGCTGTATATCACGTGACTTTTCAACCAAAAAGCTACTTATTTTCAGTTGGAAGGGTTCAGTTCAGCAAATACTTCTCACTCATCAGATAAGTTAGGACACATCAGTTGGAAATAATCTACGCAGAAAAGAACTGCGAAAATAACATATTAGATGATTTTACTTCCTTGCACCTAAATATTCTCAAATCAAGACCTGAAGTTGAAGGAAATTCTACGAGTTGCCAAGAACAGCAAACATTACTCTAATAAAAAGGCATATATGCATCACAAACCTGACGCAATGTCAGAATGTATAACATGCGCTCATTCTTCGTCTTTCCAATGAAATGTTGAGATATTAATTATATCCACTATTATGAATGTAATGTTAAAACGAACAGCACTTGGTTTTGACAGTCTTCACACGCGTACGTATACACGAAATTTGTGTTGTTTTTATTATAAAATCACTGCAAAATTAAATAATATTGACTGCAAATATTGATAAGCTCAAGTATGTAGTGAATTTCCTTCATAAATCACCTTGGATTACTCAACATGAACGATGTAAGGTATGTACTCAAAGGTAACTATTTCTTTTCGTCGGATGTAGAGAAATAAAGTCACGTGATATTCAGCCACCTTAAATCAAAAATGGCCTTCTCCAACATCCGTCTGTTCCATTGATGAACATCCTTTTGAGCGCAAAAGTCGCTTTTTTTATAAATAAATAAAATACATATGGGGGTTCTTTTAAACTCGCCTAATGTATTAGAATTTTTAATTTAGTTTTAACTATTTTGGAAAGATATCACAAACAATGTAGGATATAAGAATAAGTTAAAATAAGAAATAAAGGTTAAAACTTGTGATTTGGGAACCTCTTTCTGCAGGCACGTAGGAACTACTTTCATCATGGGGGGGGGGTCTGGGGGGCGAAGCCCTCCAGATTCAGCCCCGCAGGGCGTTTTTTAGAATGTAACCCAGTTAAAAGTAATTCTGGGGCTTTAAAATGCACAAACTGAAGCAAAAAACCCTCCAATTGTTGCCGCGCAGGGCACTTTTTCGAATATAAAAATGTCATATAATCGATTTTGGAAAAAATTACCCGATTGATTGATTGATTCGATTCGATTGTCTGGGAAACAGCTCAAATTACAACAAACAACTCCCTATTTTTGAACTGCATGGCGTTTTTTTAGAATTGAAACAATTTTTAAGTGATTCTTGGACACTAAACTAAATTTTGTATGGTGAATGGGGGATGCGTGCCCTCCATCCCCCCCCCCCCCCTTCCTACGCGCCTGTCTTTCTGTATAAAAATAACGTTGCCCAGTTCGAATAATCAAAACTCGCCTTATTAAAAATCTAGTGGAGCGGTCGCTCCACTCAGCCAAGTCTTACCGTACACTCACAGTCACTCAACATACCGTAAATGCCTATATAAACTGAGGAGCAGACCAACTACTTTTACTGTAAGCAACAACATAGCATTTTCGGCCTACTGGATCTCAACAATGGAAAATCTCTCATTGTTGTGAAATGTCTTAATTTTGAGCTATGGCCCACCTAACAACATATACATCACGCGACAACAACCAGTCATGCCGTTTACGACCTAGAGGGCAGTGAAAATCGTGAAATTACACCGCTTTCATCTGCTTCTTCTTCTTCTTCTTCTTCTTCTTCTTCTTCATATGATTCCCGAAAAAGTTGCTATCACCGCCACAGCCTAAACGGCTGAACCGATCAACCTGAAATTTTTACCACATATGCACTTTTGGCGTCTGATGATACCTTGCCTCTTATAAATTTTTTGTGCCGCCATTTTTAAACCGGAAGTGACGTCATATATAAAAACGGCTGGACCAATTAGAACGAAATTAGCGCCATTCGATTTAGATGGTCATCTATATGAAGTATGATACTAAAAAACATTATTTTCTTATTTTCTAAACCGGAAGTGACGTCATAAATTCACAAAATTTAGCTTATTTCATCAAATTATACTTTAAATACACATATAATTTGCTTACATTGTAACATAGACAATACAAAATAATTATAATTTCAATACAGTGTTCTCGGTCGCCATTCCTGAAACCGGAAGTGACGTCATATATCGAAAACACCTGTACCGATTGCCACTGAACTAGCTCCTGTCTATGCATTCTGCAATCTTTTTGAAAAATCAATTGGGATAAATGAATATACAAATAAACGGTACCGGAAATGGCGGCAGGAACCACTAAATGAAACCGGAAGTGACGTCATATATTGAAAACGGCATGACCGATTTGACGGAAATTAGCGCTAAAGAATTCAGAAGGTCATTCATGAAGTATCAACTAGATAGAACTAGATTGTTTTCTTATTACCTATACCGGAAATGACGTCATAAATATGCTAAATGACGCCATTAATATGCTAAATGACACTAAATTCCCCAATCTATACTTTTAAATAGATATTTAGAAACATACATTGTGAATAATTATAAATTCAAGATTGCGGTGTACTCGGCCGCCATTTGCAAAAACCGGAAGTGACGTCATATATCGAAAACGGCTGTATCGATTGTAACCAAATTTTGGAATTGTGTAGGACTGATAATTATGAATTCAAAACGACATTATTTTTGGCCGCCATTGTTTAAACCGGAAGTGACGTCATATATCAAAAACGGATGTACCGATTGCAACTAAATTATGTAATTATGTAGGACTTATATTTTTGAATTAAAGACGACATTATTTTCGACCGCCATTGTTAAAACCGGAAGTGACGTCATATATCGAAAACGGCTGTACCAATTGCAACTAAATTATGTAATTATGTAAGGCTTATATTTTTGAATTAAAGACGACATTATTTTCGACCGCCATTGTTAAAACCGAAAGTGACGTCATATGTCGAAAACGGCTGTACCGATTGCAACTAAATTATCTAATTATGTTGGACTTATAATTATGAATTCAAGACAACATTATTTCTGGCCGCCATATTTAAAACAGGAAGTGACGTCATTTATAGAAAACAGATGTACCGATTGCAACTAAATTATGTAATTATATAGCCCTTATATTTATGGATTCAAGATGACATTATTTTCGGCCGCTATTTCAAAACCGGAAGTGACGTCATATATCGAAAACAACTGCAGAGATTGCAGCTTAATTATGCAATAATGTTGCACTTTTATGAATTCAAGGCGGCAGTATTATTGAGCGCCATTTTTTAAACTGGAAGTGAAGTCAGATATCGAAAACGTCTGGACAGATTGTAACGAAACTAAGACTATTCTTCTTGGATAATCATTTTAAGCTTGTACCAAATGCAACTTTTCTTACTAACCAAATCGGTTGAGGCGTATTTTTTTAAAGAAATTAGTCCTTGGTAGGACATGTGCTACAAGCTGTATGAATAAACTTACAAAAGAAGTGATATCCCAGAAAAAAACACTCCGTGTAAAAAAGGCAGCCAAGTCTCTTTACTTTAAAAAAATTCAACACCGATAAGGAGTGATATCAAAAAAGAAGCCAAGTCAATGACATTTCCAAATATTTAATCGTAACTTTGAAATAAAAGTATAAACACCGAGAAATACTTTACAAAAGGACTTGGCGCATCGTTTTTTTAAAGACATTTTTCTATTCATAAGCATATGCCATTTATATACAACCGTCATTTAGAATTTTTAGAATAATAGGGACACATCTTTCAATTACATATTATACATACCTACTGTAAAATCTTTTCTATTTGAATATATACGCTATGAAACTTGTTGCCTATGTTTTCTATAAATACACAATAGTTATCTTCGTAATATTATTTCGTGGTCAACATAATTAAGTCTCATGCGTTAAACCTTCTCAACATGAAATAAATTTCTATTAATCCGCATTTTATAACAATACATTTCACAAAGTACACAGAGACGGCACAAGGAATTTCTTTAAATTTTTTAACTTTATACACTTGACACTTCAAAAATATATAATAGTGTTCCATAGATAGTTAGTAATTATTTTACAACGTTTCATGATTTCCCTCAATCAAGATCAAATTATGAAAACATACCCTTCTAATATCACCATATTAACAGTGCTATAAAAATATAAATGAGCCCACTTCCAATTGTTATTTAATTCTTCCCACTTTATATTACCTATCTATTACAGCATGAAATCTTTCTTCTATCGCCATTGACAAAACTATAAAATAGCCATTACTAAAAGTAGCTTGATTCATAGATACTGGCTCTAAAAAAAAGAGGAAAATGTACCTAATTGTAAATTTCTTTCCACTTATAGGATAGAATGATGTCTTTAAAAAAACGATGCGCCAAGTCCTTTTGTAAAGTATTTCTCGGTGTTTATACTTTTATTTCAAAGATACGATTAAATATTTGGAAATGTCATTGACTTGGCTTCTTTTTTGATATCACTCCTTTTCGGTGTTGAATTTTTTTAAAGAAAAGAGACTTGGCTGCCTTTTTTACACGGAGTGTTTTTTTCTGGGTACTTTTGACAGTAACATGGTTGCTCATAGTTTATTGTTAAAATGTCTCTCTAGTCACCTAGTCAGTGATGATGGGAGCGTACGGCTCTGTGCAATTCTCACTGGTCGTGTCCAGCTGATTGATGTATGTGAGTTGCTGTTTGGGGTAGGCCAACTGACCGACCTGATAGAGATGCTGAGGCTTGGACCGCCCACCTGTTGGCACAAACATGTTCCTTGCAGTCCCTTGCGACATTATCATCAGCATTATGTACATGATTTGATTAGGACGATGATGGAGACATTACATGCCAATTCTAAAGCAATTGTGTATAAAATAAGTAATTGACATTTTTGTAAAATTTCATTTTTAAATCATATAATAGGGCAGTGACATATCAGTCAATTAGATCTCAAAATAATGGATCTATTATGATAACACAGATATGTTATAACTTTTGTTGTGGGTTGAATAGTTTTCTCGGAATTGATTTATAACTTTTTATTTAAAAAATCACTTCAAGCTTGCAGTGATTTTTATGAGCTTTCAGAATATACTTCGGTGTGTAGAAAATATCCCCATAAAAAAAACACTTCGTGTAAAAATACCAGCCAAGTCTCTTCAACTAAAAAAAATATATGAAATCTAAAAATTCTGCACTGAAAAGTAATGATATCAAAAAATTTGCCAAGTCAAAACTTTATTTGAAAATCAAAAAATACTTGGCGCATCGATTTTTTAGGGCATTATATGGTATACTATATGTGTTTATATATTATGTATATTTTATATCTGGCCTATACTTCTAAGCTATTAATATACACGATGCGCCAAGTATTTTTTGATTTTCAAATAAAGTTTTGACTTGGCAAATTTTTTGATATCATTACTTTTCAGTGCAGAATTTTTAGATTTCATATATTTTTTTTAGTAGAAGAGACTTGGCTGGTATTTTTACACGAAGTGTTTTTTTTATGGTGATATCACTCCTTTTTTTAGTTTATTCTAACAACTTGTGACACATATGAAATGAACAATTACTAAATTCTTTTAAAAAATCAACGCCCTTTACAATTTGGTTACCACTAATGAATAGCAGCGTATGGTCCTAAATAATTGCTTTAAATGATCTTTCACGAAGAATAGCAAAGGTTTCATTCCAATCAGTCAACCCAGTTCCGAGATATGGCAACACTTCGGTTTTCAAAATGGCTGCAGAACTTTCTGCAATGCCACATAGAATTTATTTCTATAAATGATGTGTATCATTTTAAGCTTTCTGAATATGTATTTATTGTATAGGAGGGAATAATAATAATTTATACATTTGTATGACGTCATTTTCGGTCTCATAAATAGGAACATTCTAGTTTGACTGTTCCTATTCCATAGAGATGGCCTTCCGAATCGTTTCGCGCTAGTTTCATACCGAACTGTCAACCAGTTTTCGAGATAGGGCGTTTCTTCCGGTTTCAAAATGGCTGCTGAAATCACTGACTCCTTGAATTATAATTTAAACATGATTACATTTTATTATAAGCTGTCTGAAATAGTATATTTATTGCATCAAAATGTAAATTTGTGAGATTTTTAAAAAGTGTGACGTCATTTCCTGTTTTGGTTTATGAAACTGCAAATATTATTGATGATAATACATAAAGTTGACCGTCTTAATTGTTTAGCGCTGGTTTCGTTCAAATCTATTTAGCCGTTATTGAGATATGATGTCACTTCCGGTTTAAAATAACGGCTTCCGGTTGGTTTTATAACAAGTCAAATGAGATATCAAAAGTACATACGTTACATAAATATCAAAATAATCGGATCAAATTTGTTGCCGAAATGCCAATCGATGTATTTCAAATTTCATGACGTCATTCCCGGTTTCGTTAACATAAATTTGAGTCTGTTGCTATTGATAATCGATATTGTTGACCGTCTGAATCGTTTGGCGCAAATTTCGTTCCGATTGGTCTAGCCGTTGACGAGATATGACGTCACTTCCGGTTTCAAAATAGCGGCACAAAAAATTCATGGGGTGAATGTTAAATCAGACGCCAAAAGTGCACACGTGGTAAAAATGAGAGATCAATCGGTTCAGCCGTTTAGGCTGTGGCCTGTTTACCGGATTTGAATTCCAGGAGACTACTACTAAGATTAAAACCGCCCTAAAACATTGTTTTCACGGCCCTCTAGCTCGCAAAGGGCGTAACCTATTGTTACCAAATTTGGTATATGTTGTAGGGTGGGCCATAGCTCGAAATTGAGATATTTCCCAACAATGTGAGATTCCCCAATTTTAAGATCCAGTAGGCCGAAAATGCCACTTTGATGCCTACAGTAAAAGTGGGTTTGCTCCAGCCTTTATATGAGAGTGTGCGCGCGCCGTACGACTTGGCTGGCGTGGAGCGACCGCTCCACTAGATTGCCACAAAGTATTGAAAAACGCAACCGAAATATAGATATGGAAGATAGATACAAGTTTCATACGAATGTGACTTATAAAGCGAATTCTCTCCCTGTACACTTTAGTTGGCAAACCCTGAAATCTCACCAACGTGCTCCAGTGCAGCTAGTTTCTCTCCAACTCCAGTCCCGGGCATCGGGCAACAGCAGAACCTCAGGTCATCCTTGACGTGGATCAGCGGCGCGGGGACATAGATGTAGATGTAGTACACGGAGAGGGCGATGGCCATCGTCGACATCGAGAACAGGTAGACGAAGACGGTGAGGATTCTCATCAGAGTGCCGTTGGGATTGGGAATGCAGCGACGCCTCTTGGGAGCGTCGCCCTCCTCGACGTCCTCCGCCTTGATCTCCTCCTCGTTCTGCCAGGCGCCCAGGGGGCTGATCGCCCCTCGCATGTACACGGGCGTGTAGCTGATGCGGTAGTTGATGGCGCGGCTGCTCATGGCGGCGACCTAGACATGGAAGCGGATTCTCACACGAAATAGTTGAAATACGATACATGTAGTAATCGATCGTCGAAAAAAAATCGATTGGGTACATTTTACCGATTTTGCTGCTTGCTACAGACACTTTTTATACAAATATTAATATTTAGCATTAAGTTTCAATGAAACAAGTGGAGGCGAAAGCCCAGAATTGTTATCAATAGCTTGATAGATTGTACAACATTATATTATTCAATCAAGATGTTAAACAAAATGAATGGACTCCTTTTTTTTATCGAAATAGATGGACGAAACTTTCATCGTGATTAGATAAATTCGATAAATAACCAACTTAAAGTTGCTACTTTTGTGACTCTTTTTTGAATTTTATATTCGTTTTAGTAATAATCGGTTGATATGGATATGGATTGTTGATATTGGTAGTATGGAACATTTTATTACTCTCAGTTTGCTCCTGAAGGCTTTGCAATCTTTAAAGCAACTGAAGTTGACGGAGCAAGCTGGCTCAGGCAGTAATTGCTTTGGGTTGTACTCCCGAATGCCAGATAGTTTTTGAGATAAACCCATATGTCTCCCAATGTTAGCTTATGGCAGCCAAGAAAAATCGTGCAATTTATACGCTAAAATGAAGATCTAATTTTTTGTGTCGATAGATTTCAACAAAAAACTTATTTTCTAGTAGACATATGGATATATTATCAGGAAAAAAAATATAAAACGATACCAACCTCAACTATTTTAAAAGTTAGACAGCAAAAACTAAATCATTTTCCTATACCTCCTGTGTTAAAAATTTCCTCATCTTCTGAAGGCATCAAATTGAAAACTCAATATAAATCATGGGTTGCAAGTTACATGACATTTTATGAATCCTTCATACTTAAATATAGTTGAAATATTGGAAAAGTTAATAAATATTGCTAATTTCAGTAAAAAATATTTTCGGGTGTGGCATTCGATGTCATTCTTAATTCTTGTCTTAGTTCTTGGAAATTTTTTATAAATGTGTCGACAATACCTAATGACATTGTGTCATCACTTAACTTTTGTATGGCTTTACAGGACTTACTCTCGCCATATGTAGGAGGTGGAGACAGCGACTGGAGGTCCAGATTTGAACGGTCACCCATCCCAGTACTGACCCCGCTCGATGTTGCTTATTTGTCCCAACGACTGGTGTATTTGACACCTCGGTTCTCCTCGAAAGATCACCGTTATGGGATCTTTTTTTCAAATATTCAAACTATCTTCAACTAGGGTTGCCACTGTCCGGAATTTCTCCGTTCACTCCGGAATTGGACAACAATATCCGGATGTCGGAATTACCTCATTCCGGACAGCACAATGTCCGGAATTGTTGAATTTTTACATGAAACTTATGTTATAATTCAATAATCAATGATACATCACATCATAACTTTTGCAAAGTACCTAAGTTTTGTAGGTAAGGTTTGGTAGTCAGACACAATTAGTTCACTTTAGCCCATTAGTTCCAATTTTTACTGCATATTTATCAACTTCAACTTCAAGGTTAAATAATATTATGAGAACAATCTAATTATTATAGAGTTAAATTCAAGTCATTTTGCTGTAATTGTAAAGAAATGTTTAAAGTTCCCAAGTATCAAATCGCCGAATATTGTAGTCCAGAACGCATGAAAATGACCCAAATACACTTTCAAAATTCAAAATTTTCCCGGGCCTGTGCGGTCCGGACCCGCATGGTGCTGGGGGGTCCTCCCCCCAGACCCCCCTTGATTTCCTACGACATCGTCTATTCGTGCATACGAATTTCCCCATAATACCGTATTGTGAGGATATTTTATTCCCAGAGAAATGTAGAACTAAATTGTCCGGAATTCAATTCTTGTAAAGTTGGCAACCCTATCTTCAACACATATTTAATTTTTAATTTTAATGTATCTATTTTTGTATATGAATCTTTTTGTAAGCATGGACTACAAAAATTGGCATTGTTGGCATTGGCTAAAATAGGAGATAAGTACAATTAATTACGAAACGTTTTCGTTGAGCTAATTAGCTCTAGGTACTATAAAGCATCTATTTCCGGAACACTTTTCTCTTTGGGGCTGCGTGACCCTTGCCCTCTTGGGCCAGTAATTACCCTCCCCCCCCCCCCCCCCCACCACAATCCCCTTCACGTCACCACAGACCATGCGCACTTTATTCCTGGTCACATTTGGTCTAAAAAATGTTTTTTTAGGAAATAGATTTTTATGTTCTGCATCATAATATGCAAGAAAAAGTGGCCAACGAGAACTAATTTTCGAGATATCGCTTCGGGTCGGACAACTGAAGGATCTGGGTTCGATTCCCAGTCGGTGTGCTCGTTTTTCTTTCAATTGAACAATGCGACCATTTGATATTTTTAAAAGTGTATTTTAAGCTGCTTTCCTACGTATAGAATTTAAAAAACTGCTATAGCGTGTACTTATCAGATGCAATATTTTATTATAACATTTTTAAATGTATACGTTCGTGGACGATATAGCGAGCTATGAGGGTTTTACTGCTTTATTTTTACGTTTTTTTTCAAATGAAAAAAGCAGTTTTGTGTTGCCATGGTGAAATGGCCTTCTAGAATTTCGAATTTCCGCTATATTTTTATAAATTTTATTTAATTTCCCTGTTTTTTTACCATTGCTTGAAATTGGTCCAATAATTTTCATTTGGAAGTTGGTGTTAATATTTCCTATATACACACGATTTGTCACATATAATTTGAATGGTCCCACAATATTTGTGAAATTTCACCTATTTACAGGTTAAAGTAGGTAATAGAAAATTTTCCAAAATTTAATTCCCTAGCCTTGATATCTGTTCATTATAAAATAAAGTCTGCATTATTTCTTTTAAAGGCTGTAGATAAAGAGAATTACAATAAATAAAATAATCAATTATTGGGATTTTCGAAATTAAAGAATGATAATGCATTATAAGATAATAAGATTTTAGAGTTGAAGAAAACCAAGTAGGTACCTAACTGAATAACAAAATAACAAAATATCTAAATGGAAGAAAATAACTTTACAGATGTAAACATTTGACTAAAAATATAAACTTTTGAACCTTAACGCTCATCAAATGAAACACTGCTCACCTAGTTCTCCTGCTGGATTGTGAATGCGATGATTCCCGCAGCAGCGTCCAACTGCTATTGTCATGACACAGTGTCAGTGTATTCCCTGGATCATCATGGCGTGCCAGCAACATGTCTGTCGACTCCCATGAGACAAGCGTGACGTCACTGTAGCACTCGATAGCGCGGGAATAATTACCATTTAAATATTAATTAGCACCGGTGTTGCCATGTGGCGCAATGAGGGTGTGAGGGGATGTTCATTAATGCAAAGAATGTTTCATTAGTTTTGTGATGATTATTTGCTAAATTTTTTAGATCTGGTAAGGTGTGACTATTGCTAATTGGAGCTGTAATGACAGTGGTAAGTAATTATTAATTACCGATTGACTTTCTTCATTTTACTCCGTGCATTTGGTTTTGGAACAGTATAGTTAACAAATATAAAACCACACAAAACTCTTTTACTGACTCCGAAAATCCACACAATATTTCGAAGACGTTTCTATCTTTTTCTTTAGGTGCACACTGACGTGAAATGCTACCTCTACCGCCAAACAGCTAAAAACATAAAAACAGCTGATATAAACAAAAAAAACGCCAGGACCCTCACCTAATGTCGTATTTGTTCGGTGCTATCAAATGTGCGATCAGTGCCGTAACTAGGGATTTCGGCGCCTGGTGCAAATCTAAATTCTGCCCCCCCCCCCCCCCCCCAACCACACCTCCCCATAAAACGCTTTACCCAACCGCAGTGATGATTTCAGAATAGGACAAACCAAAACTTTGGTTGTGTACAAAACAAATAATTATGCAAAACAGTGGTCAAACATTTCCACGGCCCATACATTTGTTTAATGTCCGTCCGACCGACCGAGTTAGTTGCTCAGTTGGTAGAGCACTCTCCCGGAAAATGAGAGGTCCCGGGTTCGAGCCCTAGTTCGGAGGGATATTTTTTACTTCGCACATTCCATCAAAATCCTATTTTAAATCGTGATAAATTAAACTCCAAAACGTTCTCTGATTATAGTTGAAAAACAACGCCTGGCAGAGAACTTATTTTGTGTCTCACATAATGTCTGTTATTGACTGGAGAATGCTCGCTCGAAGGCATAAACCATTGTTAACAAGAATTAGCTATTATTTACCACTCATCGCGTAACACCATCCTTTTACTTTCCTTCCATTTCATAACCTTATTCTGATCATCATTTATGATTCAATCCATGATCATAATAATACTCCAATATCACAATTGCTTTACTTTCTATTTGCGTTGAACCCATTTGACTTTCGCTATGTCATCTCGCCAGTATTATTATACGTTTACATCTGACAACAATGGTTATGTTGTTTGTAATTTAAAACAGCGAACCCTATTGTTTTAAACAGGGCATGAAATTGAATTAGCGACTAATCGGGCGTGGGGAATAATGCTGAATTTTTATTAGTGAAATTGAGGTTGTATAATGTTATTGTAGAGTAGGTATTGATTTGATGCATGATATTTACAATTAACTCTGGTGAGTATGAACACTTTTGGAATGTGAACCAATAATATGTGTATAGACTTTATGAATGTTTAGTCCTAAAACAAGAAGAGACGGACGGAAAAAAACGGTATTTGAGCGAAACGGATTGGCATGCTGGTCAGGTTCCTTGACAATCAGTCATTGTTATTATCAATGAAATCAGAGCTCACCTACTAGAGTTATGACGCATCGGATTACGACATCAAATCTTTCAGCCAACCCGTTTCTTTCAAATCCCGTTTTTATTTGGCCAAGTGTACATTCTGTTTTGTCTAAGGTGAAAAGTCGACGAGTTGTAAAAAACACATCTATTTTATAATACGAATTTTATACATAATCTAATCTATAGATATAGATTGTTATGCAATTCCGTAAGATTATCTTCTCAGTTTTCATATTGCACACAGTTTTGTTATAAATGGTAATTATGGATTAGATTAGATTATTATCGTTTGACGGCGCGTCAACGAGGAGGTTATATTGTGCACACTCATTTTTACTTTGAACTTTGTTGATCATAAGTGTAGGACATGGGGAGGGGTCGACTCAACGGGCCCGAACCGGGAGAGTCTGAAACTGGTGGAAAAGCCAGTTCAGAATGGGGATAGACCGGGGGGGGGGGGGGGGGGGGCTTCGTAACCGTAGGTCGGTAGGACCCAATTTTAGGGGGATTTAATTTAATTTTAATTTATTCATTTATTAGTTAGCCATAGGCTGTGTACAAATACAATACATTTCAACAATTTATAAAACACTCACAATTAAAAATTTCACAAGATTCACATTCTATGTAATGGAATACCGTTCTAAAGCCCCATTTATACACGGTACAATTTCTTGAACAACTTCTGTGTCACATTCCCATTTTTTATACAATTTAGTATTTACACGACGCAACTTTCTGTCACAAAACATGTTCTAATTTCCATTCAAGACATGTGACACAGAAGTATGGTACAGAAGTTGTACAAGAAATTGCATCGTGTAAATTAAATTAAAATTTTACCTCCATCTCGAGGGGAGAGGCCGGCCCGAGGGGCCCGCGAATTTGGGGAGGGCATAGGACTCAGAATGGCTGAATCATCAAGAAGGGCCTAGGGTATCAAACTCGGGTCTTCGAAATGCAAGTAGGTACGTGCAATAAACTACAATGGAACAAGCAACATTGCGGGAAATGCTTCTGCAAATGTATTTCTCTGAATGGGTAAAATGTCTAAAGAGAAACACAAGAACAGAACAGATTGCATACAGAACCATCCAACAAGAAATGTCAGGAAATTTCATCATTCCAACAATAAAAATTAAATTCCTCAACAGCTGTTACACGGAATCTGTCGATAGGATTTCGGAAAAGCACCGTACTGTCACGACCGATTTCATCAACTTGTCTTCAAAGTGCGTTTAATTCTATGTAATCTGTTGCCATTCATTCCGCCTGCGTCCCGTGTATTGTGTATTGTGTATTGTGTATTTGTATTGTGTATTGTGTATCCTCGGACACGGAGGTGTGACGTGAGTGATCGTGACTGACCAGATCGTGACCTGAAGTCGCGCTCTTTGTCCGGTTTGTTCCTGATCGTCGCCGATCAAGCCGATAGTGTAGAGAGACGGCCGCTAGCAGGAGCAAATCGTTGTCGGTGGCGAAGGCTTGTTGTTAATCCGAGGAGGCATGAAAAATAATGTTTCAATCTATATGGGGTCCATAAAACAGATTTTTTTGGACTCTCTAAATTTCTTTTGGTCCATTTTTATCGATTTTTGTCATAGTTTTGGTTTCTTTGGTTTCTTTTGGTTTTTTTGGTTTCTTTGGAAAACTTTCATGGAGTCAGGATGATATAAAGGGATGTGTGTTGTGAAAAATATCCGACCGAACCGGGGCTCGAACCCGGGACCTCTCACTTGCCGGGCGAGAGCTCTACCAACTGAGCTACCCGATCGGACGGACGAATTCATTAGACACAACACACTGATGAGGGTTAGAGATCTCCGAGGAGAATGGAATGAAGGTAGAGAATGCTTCTACGAACTGTCATACCACCGGTGACGATGCTGTCATGTCTCTTTGCACTAGCGTGCGCAACCCTCTTTTACTCGACTGAACGAGTTAGTATTTCACAAAAATTAAAATTAAGCTAATTATTTAGCTAATACATAAATTTGGACATAAATTTGGACTTGCTGAAGGAAGATGATTTGTTGATCAATAGGTATAAGGATGTGCTGATGTCAAATGGTTTTTCTTCCTGTATTAATGAGGCTACACGTGAAGAAATTGTAAACAATACCTTGTCATCTACTTGCATTGATCATATATTTGTACGGATTGCCGGAAATAACAGCGTAATTAAATCCGTAATTTATGAGACAAAAATAACTGACCACTATATGATAGGAGTAGACATAAGCAATAATAAACTCATAATAGAACCGGAATTAAACAATACTAGTAGTAAATATTTTCAAGAGAAAAAATTAATTAGGATATTGAAGGAGGTTAATTGGAAAAATATTATATTAGAGCAAGATGGGGATAGGATTTATGATTGTATAGAAGATATTTTTAAAACTAGTTATGATGCATGTTGCTCTGAAAGTTCTAACACCTTCAAGAAGTCGAGACCAATTAAAAAATGGATGTCAAATAAATTGATACAAATGGTGAAGGAGCGGGATAAGCTATTTCGACGATGGAAAAATTGTTCCAACCTTCTTAAAACGATGTATAGAGCAGAGTACAGAAAATTTAGGAATCTAGTAAACAAGGAAATAATTCGCAGTAGGGAGCTCTATTATAAACAACAGTTGGTAGAAACGAGTAGGGACGCAAAGGGTACATGGAAAGTAATTAGTGATATATTATCTAAGCCGCGGAAGCTTTCGGTTGATGAAGTGATTAGAAGATATCTTGGTAAAACATATAATAATAATACAATAGTTAATGAATTTGCGGACACGTTCATTACGGAAGTGACTAAAATATTGCATAGTTGTGATATTTGCACGTTATCTAACTTCTCTCTTTCATCTGCTAATCGATCAATGCGTATGCCCACTATCACGGGAGCTGATATTAAGGATATTATAAATAAATCTGATAGTAACAAGAAGCCAGGATTTGAGGGAATAAGAGTGTCTGATTTAAAAAATATTGTAGATGAAATTAGTCCAACTTTAGCACATTTAGTTAATGTTAGCATTAAAACTGGTTTAGTCCCTAAAAATTTAAAAGTTTCTGTAGTTAAGCCGATTTACAAGAAAGGCAGTCACATGCAATATGTAAATTATAGACCTATTTCGTTGTTGCCGGCTGTTGAGAAAATAATGGAGCGATGTGTTGCTATAAATTTGACTAAATATTTAGAGGATCATAAAATAATTAATAACATGCAATATGGATTTCAAAAGGGGAAGAGAACATCCGATCTTCTGCTGTCCTTTTCTGATTTAGTTAACTCTAAGCTAGATAATAATATGAATGTTTTAGCTTTATTTATAGATTATGCTAAGGCTTTTGACACCTTAAATCATGGAAAATTGGTTCTCGCTATTGAAAGTGCTGGCATTAGAGGGCAATTATTGTCTTGGTTCATTAATTACTTAGAGGGTAGAAAGTTTTTTGTTAGGATTGATTACTTTTCTAGTGATATTAAAAGTATTTCGACCGGTGTTCCCCAAGGTTCAATTTTAGGTCCCATTTTGTACTTATTGTATGTGAATTCTTTGTTCAGTGTAATCTCAAAGTGTAAGATTTATATGTATGCGGATGACACTGTATTGTTATCTGTTCATAAAAATTTGTCAAATGTCAATATCTACAGGAGGACTTTACGCGGGTATTGCAATGGAGTCATGATCACGATTTAATCATTAATTCAAGTAAAACAAAAATAATGCACTTGTGTTCACCTTTCAACTCTAGTATTGATTCTCCTGTACAGGTTAAATTCCATACATCTTCTTGTCTACATTTAATGAGTTGCGGATCAAGATTTTGTCAATGTGAGGATGAAATTGACGTTGTGAGCACTTATGTTTACTTAGGTGTGTTACTTGACCGCCATTTCAGCTGGAAGCCACACATTGACATTCTCTGTAATCGATTGCGAATATGCTCTTTTCATTTATACAAACTTAAATTTATATTACCATTTGAAATTATCAGATCTGTGTATTGTGCTCTTGCTGAATCTTTATTACTGTATGGAATCTTGGCGTGGGGAAATGCTACTGCTGGCCATGTTAAACGTATAGAATCCCTTCAAAATAAGATGATAAGAACAATTGCTCCACCCCATATTAAATTGCACGAGGCTTCAATTGATCAATTATATAAGTTTGCTAATCTGTTGCCTTTTTTACAGCTTTTCAAGTACAGATTGATTTTAAAACATTATTATTGTCCTGAATTTAGGAATTTATTTGTACACTCAAAAAATACTAGAGCTCAAACTCATATAACTTACACAGTCCCCAACTATACCAACAAATATGGTAAGAGGCAGTTAGCTGTTAACATTCCGAATATTTTAAATTTAATCCCTGATAACTTAAAGAATTTATAAAAATATGCTGAAATTAAACGCGAGTTAAAAAATTGGTTTCTTTTTAATTGTAAATTTTATTTTTGCTGATCTTCTATAAAAGCTGTGACAGATTGCTCGTTGGTAATAACTCATTGTATAATAATAGAGTCTAGATTTATTTTGTTGTTTCACTACGGCATTGGTGCGTATTATTGTTGTGGAGTTTTTTTTTGATCTTGTATTTTTCTTGTGTTGTCACACCGCATTATTTGTATTGTTAATTTTTCTTTTATGATATACACCTGCAGATAAGCCTGCATGGCTTTGCAGGATTTTGTTTGATGTATTTTTTGTAATAATGTACTGTGTGTATCTGTGTGACTAATAAAAAAAAATGGAAGATTCATTATGAAGGATTATAGAGATTATGAATAGAAATATTCACATTCTCTCTGGATTTAAAGAATTTTAATAAATTGATTATTTTATTTAAAAAACATTTGAACATGTATACTGTGCATTGAAGTAGGTGAAAAAATAATTTAATTTTAGGATTATACAGCTGATAAAGGATGAAACCTTTATATATTTCAAACCTCATAAAACAGTAAAAAATATTTTGAGGGTGCTCGGCGCTCCTGAGCCCCTGCACCTATATGGGCCCCCCTGTGAGTAGCTGATCAGTAGGCAGTTGAAACAAGAGACACCGCACAATATACCAAATTAAAAATTATCCTTAGCTATGCCTTTTCAAAAATATCAAAATGCAGTATGAGTTACCAGGTTGTTATTATACCTATTTTTGCATAGCAAAAATAGATATCAGGATCGTCCAACTGCATGAAATTTTGTAACAGGCAGAGCCAACTGGATCATTTTAATGGTGTCCATTGTTGAACACATAAATTTAATTGTGTGTTTCAAAATTCAAAATTTTAATTTTAATATATGTTTCAATTCAAATTCTAACTGATAAAACTATTAAGTAAAGTTTTGTCTAAATATCATAATTTTGTGATAAAATAACTTTATTAAACGTCATTATTGAAATATACACTGCCATTCACTTTTCATAATTGCTTCGTTTCATATTATTATTAAATCTCTATTTATATCAAACTCCAGAGGCTCTATTCTAGAACTTAGGACTAAATTCTAGATTTAGTTCTAGAACTAAATTCCCAATTCCACTGGAATTCGATTACATGCAGTGTTAATCCTTATGGTCGTGACCGGATTCCATCAGAATGGAATTGGGAAAACGTTCTAGAATATGCCTCCTGCAGGAAGGTATTACAAGATGTAAAATTGTATTCATGTACTTTGTTTTGGCTAACGAAAATTAATTATTTTTTGTAAGCCAATTATTTGCAAATAAAATATAATATTGCAAGCTTTCCACATCAAACTGTGAGACATATAAAATACGAGTTAAAATAAAAATACAAGAATATCTAAGACAAAACTTGAATCCCGAATCAAGAACGTTTTAGAACTTATTTTAAAACAAACCATGGATTAGAATGACTGTTGCTCAGTCTTAAAAGTGACATGTTTTACGTTGTAAGTCAAAAAGATTACTTACTGGAGTTATTGCTATTTGCAAACAAACTTCTCGTTCCAAATAAATGTATATTATATTTTAATAATGGCTGTATTTCTACGTCTTCACTTCTCTTGATCCGTTGAATTGAAAAAGATCGTTCTTTTATATCGTAAAAATTATGCAAGAGTTTTTGATTAAGTGTGGTTATAATTTTTATACGTCGTGATTTTCTGCTTTAATGGTTCATAAATTTTGTCTGAGGTATAATTATAAATATTGAGATTTATTGTGCGATTTTGTTGTGGTAAAAAACCCGTATGAAACGTGGTAGGAACTTCTGATTACAGATCGATTCAGAAGAGTATTTATGAGAGACCATTTTACTTGCGGTTTCTGTAATTTTAATGACGGCTCAAGTTCAAAAGACTTTAAGGGGAAGGAAGAGCCTCTGAATGAGGACCTCGGCTGGAAAGCAGTTATCGTCCCGTCTCGTTGAAGATAGACTAGATGTTAAAGCGACAAAGTTGTGGAGAATGAATTGCAGATTATGCAGCGTTGACCACTTATTTGAAATTTTTAATCACCTTAAAGTTATAAGTAGTTATATGTTGCGTAATTATTGAGTAAATAAAACTAATAATTTTAATATTTGGCTCAACGACGCACAAACTAGATTTAATTTCAAGCTACTTTGCTCTTGAAACTTTTTTTCTAACTTGATCGGTAGATGCAAAATTTGCTTTCTCACACCATCAATTGTATGTATTTTGCCTAAAACCAGGGGCACTGAAATCGACTGAAGTTGCAAGTAAACATTCTGGGAGTTCCAGTAACGGTGTGGAAGGGGATGATGGGAGGGTCCTAAAAGACAGCATGGATAATTCTTCATAGTGCACTGATAGCGGGAGTTCGTATGTCAACAATAATCATCAGTTTCCCCGGCATTTACGTAATCAACTTAGACTGGAGACAGACGGACCTCAGAGTTGTCTTAATCATCTTGTACCTAATTTATACAAATCAATCTATTATAAAGAGTAGAATACCGTCTAAAATGATTGGAAATGGCCTAAAATAAATTTTTTATTGTAAGGTGATAAAATGTAAATGAAAATTTTCAGAAACATGTTTAGAATGTTGATATTCACATCTGCCATGTACAAATCTTCCCAACAATTTAATTTATCATAAGAAAATTCGCTGTATAGATAAAGACTTCACTTAATATTATTTTTTATTCTATTTTTTTAAAATTTTAATGTGAAGATTTTTTTTTTTTAAGATTTAAATATATTTCTGCTAATTGAATATGAAATTGGCAACACTTCTCTAAGCATCCATAATAATTCTATCTATTATTCTTGAGTCAATCTCGGCAAGGTTATGTCATGATGTGTATTTATTCTCATTGTGACAACAATGTCGAACAATGTCTACAATTATTAGTGCAGAATAACAGATGATTTCGACGCTCGCTAAGAGCACATCAATGTGTGTCTTTACTGTATGCACTATTTTATTATTTATAACTAAAAACTGTATGTTATAAAGGTAAATAAATATTTTTGGTTGCAATGTGTATCATAGCAACTGAATGATAATTATACATTGTACGTGTTATTTCACACGTTAATCCCGAACACAGGTAGGTCACTGATAGCACTGATTTGTCAGATAAACGGCGAATAATTATTTAATTGTTGTATTGACCGTTATCATTACTCCAACCATATTCCATTTAAAAATAATGAATTCGATGTAGGTGTCAAAGGATTCAAAATATAAATATATAAAATGTGTGACTTTTTGTTGATTTTCTTCTACTAGTTTTGAACTAATATGATATTATTTAAAAATTTCAACATCGTGTTAATTGATTTATAAATTTCACAAAATTCTACTTATGTTCCGGAGAAAAAGCTGGAAATATTCATGTGTATTTTTTTACTTTATTTCATTATTTTTCGTATTTTCCACTCTCTACTTAGAAGAAGTAGACAGTAGACAGTGTCTACATTCTACTACAAGAACCACATGCACAAAAACTAAAATGACTTTCTTGCTCTAATTGCGATAATAGCTACATATTCTCTTAGTAAAGAACCAAGAGAGAAATGACACTACCTATACCTATTCGTAAACAAATTTTTCCAATGGCCTTTATACTCTCAGGTGGTGAAATAAGATCAGTGTAATATATCGCCGATAATGGTTGAAATAAAAATCAATGAAAGGATATGCAATCTATTAGATAAGGAGTTGAACACTTTATTGAGTGTGTGATTATTCTTGATCCACGATGATTTTGTTCGTGCTGTGAAAGTGATTCTAATTATGTCATTTGACTTGGTAACCAGTCTGGACCCAGCGATCATAACAACAATACTCGGGGTATCCGATCTCACTTCTGTTTACATTTTTTGCATGGGAACTAAAGTCGGAAGAAAACATTCATATCAAACATTGTTCCCAGCTAGACCAATCACAGTAATGACAACAAATTTGTCCCCAAATCTGGTCCCGCCTTATTTACCTATAAAAACCCCGCCCACAATAGCAATTAGAGCTGATTCTCTAGGAGCAGTCAGCCGATCCTTGCCCTTAATTGCATTTACGTCACGAACAGTTATTTGGTTGATTGAGCAAAAAATGAAGATATCTTATCGATATAATGCAATACACATTCAATTTTTAAGTTATCTGGAATAAAAATTATTTTCTATTTATTCTGGTAGGTGGAACTATTCCGACCCTGTTATTTAAAAATCATTATATTTGTTTGGTTTCAAAGGAACAGCCTAGAATGGTACAAAAAATCATACATTTATAAGAAAATTAAACAGTACAAAGCAATAAAAGAATTCACCAAGACATGGCTCAAATCATTTAACCAAATTATCAAATTCCATTAATTAGATATATCATAATTTTAAATTGATCAAAAAATATTGTATTAAGTTATTTTATGTTTAATTCTATCACTACGAGTTCATATTGCTCTATGTGTTTAATTATTGATCAGCTTGATCAGCTATTTATAGCTCGTCTCAAAACTCACAAATGAGAGTGTACACTCAACAAATAATAAAACGGTATTTGAAAGAAGGATTGGCTGAAATAAATGTGAAGTCATCATCCGATGAAGTCTATGCTAACTCGTCATCTAACTCTAGTAGTTGATCTCTGATTTCATTGATAAGGTAATTAGGATTGATTGTCAAGGAACCTGACCAGCAGCCAATCCGTTTCGTTCAAATAGCGTTTTATGATTTGTTGGGTGTACCTTTGAACATTGATAAGCATTTAAAATTTTCAATTCTCCTTTCTTTATCAAAAGTTTATTATCTTTCATCAAATTGATATACCTCAAAATATACATTAGAAACTAGACATACCCGTTATGTTTATAATTATTAGTATTTTTATTTAATTTATTAACATGGGTACCTAATATATACCTATTTTTTTTTTTTTTTTAATTTGTTTCATTAAACGGATGGTTTCGTATAACTTCTTTAAAATGATTTAATTTCCCCTCAAGTAGCAAATGAACGAAGTACAATATAGAGGAAGTTATAGAATGCAACCTTCGAATCAAGATAATTCCCACTGAGATTAGATGAAAAAGTATCTCTCAACAATATATAAATACCAATGCCATTGGATGAAAACGCCAAATATATAATTGCGTTTTCATTTCAAACTTTTTTCTACACTATTAATTTATGGCTGTATTATCTGCGGTTCAATCAGTCATTGTGGAGGCTAAAAGCATTTTGCTTCATTTCTCCAATCCTGATACTTGGTTGGTTGGAGCTAAGAAGCTGTATTCGGGACATCCGATGGGCGAACTATAGAGAAGAATTAGCATTCGTATTTACTAAAATAAAAGGATCATGTGAACATTTTGATTGAGCGAGAAAGAGCAATTCCAAATATTTAGCAATCGACAAGAGAAAAATACTGTGGTATCTCGTACTGCATGGTACCCTGCATTGTTAGGATTGTATACCTATAGTGAGCCCACTTGTTCGGGTACGTACACTTAACCAAAAAAAATTGAACGTTCAATAAATCTGATAGGCTGATAAATATAAGATCGCACCATCAGAGGTCAGTCTAAGCGATCTCATTGTCTCACTCTAGTAGGTGACCTCACATTTCAATGATAATAACAAGCTTTGATTGGTTATGGGACATGACCAGCAGTCATTCAAATTTGGTCAACGATCAATTTTTGTTTTGCCGAGTGTACGTATTTACCATGCTAAAATTGTCAATTCGTTTCCATATAATTCAATTAATAATCAAAATGCGAAAATTGTAGTTGCGCTTTTCAATTTGGAATCATTTTGACTTTCAACTCTAACCAGAATGAGTAATGAACAAAATGGAACAAAATGTGTAATGGGTGGGGGAGGGGAGGGGGGGGGGCTGCAATGAGGGTCCGGGACGCATTGCTCTGCTTTTTTTTAAGCATTTCAGACAATCTTCAATTCAAAGAGCAAGATTTAGCGATAATTTTGTTTAAAAAGATGTGTTATTTTAACACGTATTTCATTTATTTGTAGTATTTATAGACAGTCATTTAGCGACGATTAAATCTTGTCAAACCACAATCAGTATAGCTCGTACTCTCCTCGAACCTTAGACTTACCATATTCTCTCACAGTCGAACTGGTGTTTCGATTATGATGGTCCATTGAAGGTACTCTAAGTGAGATTAGGTAAAGAGCACTCAACTGTACTTTATCTTGTCAAAAGATAATCTCTGGTGAGTTAATGCATCCATGTTTTAGTGACCGATCATCTGTCGTTTTTGTTGTGCTGGCTACTGCTGTTGGTGGAATGATTTTAAGTTGCTATTCGTGCAGAATTGGAATAGGTAATTCTCTTAAAATGTAGAAGTAATTTGTAGACGTTTAATATTAAAAGCATAATATGTTTTTGAAATCAGAACTTAACATTATTCGTGAGTGATAAAATAGTCATACATGAATCTAATAAATAGATTCGATGAAATGCTCAGGAGCGACACTCACCACAATATGTAACTAAGAAAACGCTCAGTGTAACGCGTTGATGAGCGAGCATAACACATGCTTTTCATTGTCTTGTGATTCTGAAATCATCCACACACTATGGACAGAGCCCAGATTCAGTGATGCAGTGAAGTCGTGCAAAATCTTAAATAATAAAAGTGCATAATAGACTTATTATTGGTAGACTTTACCTTTTGACTTTAGACTTATTTTTATTATTGGTAGATTGGTAGATTGGTAGACTAATTTGATCAATACAGTTAAAAATATTAAAATACCGATTTATCTAAAAACAATTATAATATTTATTATTATTATTATTATAAATCGAGGCATCCTCCCTGGAAATTGGCCAATGCTCTGTCAGAGAGGGGATTTGACGTTGACGCTGCGTGGACAGAAGAGTGGTCTTCAGATAATCCTGACGTCCACGCATTGGTTCAAGATCCCATCATCGAGCAGCCTGGATTTGAGCTTTCTCGGAGGGAATGGGCCACATTGAATAGGCTGAGGACTGGGCACGGCCGATGCGGGCAGATGATGCACAAGTGGGGCCTGAGAGTCTCCGGAGTGTGATTGCGGACACCCTGTGCAATCTGCGTTCCACATCGCCACTGAGTGTCCACTACGCAGATTCACAGGATCTCTTCGAGACATCTGCGATCTCACTCCGGAGGCCCTCAGGTGGCTTGAAGATCTAGATGTGCGGCTGTAGAAGCTTCTGCCAGAAACGCAATATTTTTTATGTTTTACATTGATTTCTTATTATGATAATTATGTCCTTTGATTTGTGTTTTATATTACCAATTTTTGTAACTTTATTGTAATTGTAATAAACCATACGAAATAATAATAATAATTATAAAATGTTTATCTTGACGCAAATTTGCAATGTGATTGGAACAATTTAAATTTCAACCAGTAAGGAGATGCATATTGAAATTTTAAACTATAATAGGATTTTAATGAAAATTAGGAAACATAACGTTATAATAAGCAGAAATAGAAAAACAAACAAAAAACGAAAGAGAGATTAGTCTAAAAGTGATAGTCTAAGAGTGTCTAAAATTCGAAAGGGTATTTTGCTCAATATTCATGAAAGAGTTACTTATTTCATCTAGGAACATTAATTTCATCCTAATCAAAATATCAAGAGCTCTGTATTTGTGACTACTGCAACGTAGTACATACATTTTACTGCGTCCGTTTTGTTTTTTCAGTTTACCGTAAACGTTAATCCCCATAAAAAACACTTCGTGTAAAAATACCAGCCAGGTCTCTTCTACTAAAAAAAAATATATGAAATCTAAAAATTCTGCACTGAAAAGTTATGATATCAAAAAATTTGCCAAGTCAAAACTTTATTTGAAAATCAAAAAATACTTGGCGCATCGTGTATATTAATAGCTTAGAAGTATAGGCCAGATATAAAATATACATAATATATAAACACATATAGTATACCTAAAATGCCCTAAAAAATCGATGCGCCAAGTATTTTTTGATTTTCAAATAAAGTTTTGACTTGGCAAATTTTTTGATATCATAACTTTTCAGTGCAGAATTTTTAGATTTCATATATTTTTTTTTAGTAGAAGAGACTTGGCTGGTATTTTTACACGAAGTGTTTTTTATGGGGATATCACTCCTTTTTTTAGTTTATTCTAACAACTTGTGACACATATGAAATGAACAATTACTAAATTCTTTTAAAAAATCATCACCCTTTACAATTTCGTTACCACTAATGAATAGCAGCGTATGGTCCTAAATAATTGCTTTAAATGATCTTTCACGAAGAATAGCAAAGGTTTTATTCCAATCAGTCAACCCAGTTCCGAGATATGGAAACACTTCGGTTTTCAAAATGGCTGCTGAACTTTCTGCAATGCCACATAGAATTTATTTCTATAAATGATGTGTATCATTTTAAGCTTTCTGAATATGTATTTATTGTATAGGAGGGAATAATAATAATTTATACATTTGAATGACGTCATTTCCGGTCTCATAAATAGGAAAATTCTATTTGTACTGTTCATATTCCATAGAGATGGCCTTCCGAATCGTTCGGCGCTAGTTTCATACCGATTTGTCTACCAGTTTTTGAGATATGACGTTACTTCCGGTTTAAAAATGGCGGCTGAAATCTCTGACACCTTGAAGTATATTTGAAACATGATTACAATTTTATAAGCTGTCTCAAATAGTATATTTATTGCATCAAAATAAAAATTTGTGAGATTATTAAAATGTGTGACGTCATTTCCGGTTTAGGTATGAGAAACTGCAAATATTATTGATGATAATACATAAAGTTGACCGTCTAAATTGTTTTGCGCTGGTTTCGTTGAAATCTATTTAGCCGTTATTGAGATATGATGTCACTTCCGGTTTCAAAATGGCGGCTTCCGGTTGGTTTTATAACAAGTCACATGAGACGTCAAAAGTACATACGTTACATAAATATCAAAATAATCGGATCAACTTTTGTTGCCAAAAAGCCAATCGCTGTATTTCAAATTTCATTACGTCATTTCCGGTTTCTTTAACATAATGTTTAGTGTTTTGCTACTTATCATGCATATAGATGACCGTCTGGATCGTTTGGCGCAATTTTCGTTCCAATCGGTCCAGCCGTTGACGAGATATGACGTCACTTTCGGTTTCAAAATGGCGGCACAAAAAATTCATGGGGTGAAGGTTACTTAGGTTAAATCAGACGCCAAAAGTGCACACGTGGTAAAAATGTGGGATCAATCGGTTCAGCCGTTTAGGCTGTGGCCTGTTTACCGGATTTAAATTCCAGGAGACTACTACTACTGAGATTATTATTATTATGAAAACCGCCCTAAAACACTGTTTTCACGGCCCTCTAGCGCGCAAAGGGCGTAACCTATTGTTCCCAAATTTGGTATATGTTGTAGGGTGGGCCATAACTCAAAATTAAGATATATCGCAACAATGTGAGATTTTCCAATTTTAAGATCCAGTAGGCCGAAAATGCCATGTTGTTGCTTACAGTAAAAGTGGGTTTGCTCCAGCCTTTTTAAATGAGTGTGTGCGCGCGCCGTACGACTTGGCTGGCGTGGAGCGACCGCTCCACTAGATTTCACAGAAAAATCTCATGCATTCAATATAGGAGTAAGTAATTGGTAATATTTAAAACTAAAACTAAATTTTCCTACATAGGGGGGACTATTAAAGGTATGCGGTACATTCAACTATTGAATTGTAAATATTCAAGTTACAGTTATACCATTGACGAGCAATGTCCTTAAATCCTCTCTTAATTTGTTAACAACAATAATTGTTAAATTGAAATGAGTTTGGTTCCAGAGAACGAAGTTGTAAAGAAAGGCCATAGCGAGCCAAGGTGACGGAGAGAAAGTGTAAAGAAGAAATAAATAAACATCCACTGAAGAACGCACAGGAAATAAAGTGAACACACAAAACAGAAACACAAATGCTTAGAATACTCTTTTCTGGTTGAACGCATTATGGATTAGTAATCAGGAATTAGTTACAAAGCTAACGGAGGATGACTTGGCAATAAATTGAATGATTATTGGTTGTTGAGTCAAAAACTGTCGGGTCATCTTCTCAGATCTTCATAATTTGTCATATTCTACACACACTCCCTATGGAGCAGTTCAAATTATCGTGTTTAATTGTTTTGAAATAAATTGAGTTGCCTCCCCATGTTATTATGGCAGACAAGTAAAATCGGCCAATTTTTAGGCTACAATGAAGATATATTTTTGTATGAATATATAGTTACACAAAAAAACTATTAAATAGTAGACATGGACATATACTATATAAGGACACAAATTGAAAAAAGCAACGAGTTTTTATTTGAACATTCCCGGGCTCCAATTATGTGTGTCATGGGGTAGACCAGGGGCTGGATTCACGAAAAGTATTATCTGCTAATACGTATTATCTTTTGATTTAATACCAAGAACACCATGTTAAATGAAAGATAAGATAATACCAAAGATAGTACGTATTAGGAGATAATACTTCTTTGTAAATCCAGCCCCAGGGGTCGGCAACCTGCGGCTCCTTGGGGGTTCTTGAATGGCTAGTTACAAATAAATTATGATCTGGAATAGAAAATTTTGAAAATTCGATAAAAACGCCCTGCGGGTTATTTGATTTAAAGATCAAGTTGGTTCATTTTAGAGTCCCCCCAGAAACCTTTTATGGTTGAAATTCTAAAACGCCCATCGGGGCTACAATTTTACTGTTCAAATCAGTTTGTTCATTTTAGAGTTCCAGAATCACTATTAAATTGGTGATTTGGTGATTTGGCAAATTTGGTGATGATCGGTCAAAAACTTTCAGTTTCAAATTGCACACAAAATTTCATCCCCATTGCCACGCTAAGTACAAACTACAAGTCAAGTTTCCGACGAAACTAATAGACCGATTTTGCTAGAAATAATTAGCACTCTGCACTGGATAGTAATGAAAGTTCTGCGAAAAAATTAACTCGCTCCGTAACTTTGTTTAAAAATTATGTTAAAAAAACAAAAAAACAACAGAGATCTGAGCCATAAGTTTTAAAAAGGAGCGCTCGCTCCGCTCGCTTGATAAGTCATACCTAATGATATTTTCAATAAAAATCGTTTAGGGTGATCGCTGGTCGTCGATGGACCCAGCCATTTTTGAGCGATCGACTCCTTTTGGCTCCTTTGGCACGGACCTCTGTTTCTTGTTTTTTTTCTGCTATTAACCGATACACAGGTCGCACCGTTTCACCGATCGATCTATAATTTTGCACAAATGTAAAAACATTTGGTCTGTTTACAGACCCTATTTTTTTTTAGATTCATTCATTGGTTAAAATTTAAATAAATATCTGCTGATAGGCTTAAAAATGAAAATGGTCTTCGATAAATCTGATCAAACTCATATTTTGCATGATCATTAAGACCAACATTGTCTCTTATTTTACAAATGTTCATCCCAATCAGTTAAGAACGTATGAACTTATTGACAGTTTTAATAACTGTCAGATATGAAGTATCGAAATGAATGTTTTCCAGTGCCAGTTGAATTGAATCTGATTTGCTTTATGTACCAGCGATGCTATTTTCAAGTTTCGATGAAAAGCATTACTTTTATGTTGATGGAGTGATCATATTTCAATTAAATATGGATGTATATGTTTTCTTTGCAGTGTGTACGCATTTCCGGTTCGAGAATTTGCACGTAGCCGTGCTCGCTCATCAACGCGTTACACTGAGCAACTTTACCTGTAGTCGTTGCACCGATCCGCTCCTATCTGACTCCAATGACAAGCTCATCTTCATCACCGTAATCACCGTCTCTTGTTACGGCGGCGTCCGAGCGCGACTTTCCCCCCGTCAACGACCTGCCGTGTCCTTGTCGGTCCTCGACCCACGTGACCTCCAATCACGTGACCTTCACCACGTGACCAGAAGCTTCCGGATGCCGATCCATTGTCACGTGGCGTTCCTCCCACTACTTCGCCGTGCACTTGCATTCCGAATCGCTGCAGCGACGAACTCAGCTTCAAAGAATAGAAATAGATTGTTTCTATACCTCAGGGCATGGATTCACAAAGAAGTATAACTTAATGACCAAAAAATCTAATATCAATATTAGCTGTTTACCATGTTTTACCGCCATATCTTCATGAACTTAATTGAACTAATAGCCATTTATAATGATAAAATACCAAATGGTAGAATAATGCGTAAAACCATTTGTGAATCCAGCCCAAGAATAACTTTATGACCGAAAAAGTTAATATGAATATTAGCAATCCAAATAGGGAATATGCATAAGTTTTTTAATGCGGTTAAAGTATAAATTACAATATTTCAAAATAACAACATAAATATTGGTAAAACACACTTTAACACTCAAAAGTGTACATTCTCATTCAAAAATATTACATTTAAATTCATTTGACATTTTGGATGGAAAACAGTATTCCTAATATTTCCTAACAAGTGATGTCATATTTAATTGTAACAGGCAACACCATTGTTGGGTGATAAAAATGACATCATCAGTATCACTAGTCTCAATTTAAACTGTCATGTAATTAAAAGGTAGAATGATTATAATGATTGGGAGATGATGTTGATGATGATCATGAAGATGATGAAGGATAGACGATGTATAGGAGGCAGTCTTGGCCTATTAGTAAGGAAACTTCTCAATATTTGAAACCCCACAAAATCACAACAATCAGGAACTTAGGAAGGATGGTCAAGAGTGCAATTTGTATTTTTAATACAATTTACAAATAAAAAACAATTATTGCATGGTGAAGAGTCTAGAATATATTAGATATTAAAATGCGTATCGGAACATTTTGTGAATTTATGTTGTGTGGCACCTCTGAAATGTATTTTTCTTCACCAAAAGTAGAATTCCGAATCGTGTGAACATTCCTCTCCTCGGCGACACCTCGCTATGTGACCGCCTCGTCACGTCGTGATGTCACATGATTGTCACGCCGTCATGCGTCTACGTGCAGAACCAGTCACGCGATTCCGACTTCTGTGTCCACCGCGACATTCGGCGACAGAGTCCTGGAGGTCTATTCTAGAACGTTTTCCCAAATCCATTCTGATGGAATCCGGTCACGGCCAGAAGGATTCACATTGAATGAAATCGAATTCCACTGGAAATGGGAATTTAAAAGTTCTAGAATAAAGGCCGATGCACAATTGACGCAGACGGACGACGCGGACGGACGACGGAGACGGATACAATGTTAAAGTCGTCGTCCGTCCGCGTCCGATTGTGAACAGTCAGAGTGAATTTGTCATACCTAACATCGTATCCGTCTCTGTCGTCCGTCCGCGTCGTCCGTCTGCGTCAATTGTGCATCGGCCTTAAGAGTCCTGGGGACCGCTATAGAATCTAACGGCTGCGTCAAATTTTCCCCCCCAAAAATACCAAAGTCTCCCCAAAGCTCATTATTTACTCCACTGCTATGCTATTTGGGAGGTAGTTTTGATTCTCATTTTCTCGCAGTACAATAATTGAACAAATTTAAGACATTTTTAAATAAAAAAAAAGGTTGTATTTTTCATATCTAGTGGAGCGGTCGCTCCACCCAGCCAAGTCGTACCGTACACTCACACTCACTCAACATACCGTAAATGCCTAATAAACTGAGGAGCAGACCAACCACTTTTACTGTAAGCAACAACATGGCATTTTCGGCCTACTGGATCTTAAAATTGGAAAATCTCACATTGTTGCAAAATATCTTAATTTCGAGCTATGGCCCACCCCACCCCATATACCGAATTTGGGAACAATAGGGTAAGTCATTTTCGTGCTGGAGGGCCGTGAAATATGTAAAATTACACCACTTTCTGATTCTGAAGATGATGATTCTGATGATATCAGGAAACACTGTTGACAGCGCCACAGCCTAAACGGCTGAGCCGATCGATCTGAAATTTTTACCATATATGCACTTTTGGCGTCTGATGATACCTTGTCCTTACGAATTTTTTGTGCCACCATTTTGAAACCGGAAGTGACGTCATATCTTAAAAACTGATGGACCAATTGGGACGAAACTAGCGCCAAACGATTCGGATGGTCTTCTCAATGAAATATCAACAGTCAAAATAGAAATGTACTTTTACCGAAACCGGAAATGACGTCATAAAAATGCCAAATTTGAATGAAATCATCTCTTATAACAATAACTACATATTCAGAAGGCTTATAATGTTACATAGCATTTAAAGACACAAATTTTAGGTGGCAGTGAAGTCAGCCGCCATTTTGAAAACCGGAAGTGATGCCATAACTCGAGAACGGCTGGACCAATTGGAACGAAACTTCCGCTATACTTTATAGCATATTATTTATAGCATATACATAGTAACAAGCACAACTTTTCTTAGCAACCAAATCAAAAAGGCGTATTTTTTTAAAGGAATTATAGTCTTTGGTTCCACAATATATGCTACAAATTGTAAGAATAAACTGAAAAAAGGAATGATATCCCATAAAAAACACTCCGTGTAAAAATACCAGCCAAGTCTCTTCAACTAAAAAAAAAATAGAAGAAATCTAAAAATTCAGCACTGAAAAGTAGTGATATCAAAAAAAGGCCAAGTCAAAACTTTTAAAAATTACTTGGCGCATCGTTTTTCTATGGGATTATAGATATATTTTATGTATAGATGAGTATATTTGATTACCGACCTACTTCTATACTATTTATATGCACGATGCGCCAAGTAATTTTTAAAAGTTTTGACTTGGCCTTTTTTTGATATCACTACTTTTCAGTGCTGAATTTTTAGATTTCTTCTATTTTTTTTTTAGTTGAAGAGACTTGGCTGGTATTTTTACACGGAGTGTTTTTTATGGGATACCTATTTCATGAAACAATATGAAAAATTTAACTATTTTTATTTTAAGTTTTTCTTAAATTTTTTCAATAGAATTGCGAGAAATTGGGTATTACTACCTCCCAAAGTTGCATATCAGTGGAGTAAATAATGAGCCTTGGGAGACTTTGGTATTTTGGGAAAATTTGACGCAGCCGTCAGTTTCCATAGCAGACTTTTAAAATATCCAGCGGCCATCTTTTTAGATTGTGGGTTTCTCTCAGTCGCGAGGCAATGATGAGAAGGTTCCCTGTTAATAGGCCACGACCTCCTCTTTCCACAGTCCACATTTATACCAATTCTTCATCACCAACTCCCAATCATGATTATTATTCATTCGCCACCATTTGCCTTCAGAACAGTGCGACGGTAGACACCAAGAAACAGTATAATGCTCTTTTATTTTTAAGATGTGAACAATATATCCAATTAGAATTTTTTGAAGCTCCACTAACTTTTTTTTCTTTTTTTCTTTCATGTCTGCATGTTAAATTGATGTCACTTCGATAAGTATATCTAGTGGAGCGGTCGCTCCACGCCAGCCAAGTCGTACGGCGCGCACACTCTCAAATAAAGGCTGGAGCAAACCCACTTTTACTGTAAGCATCAAAGTGGCATTTTCGGCCTACTGGATCTTAAAATTGGGAAATCTCACATTGTTGCGATATATCTTAATTTCGAGCTATGGCCCACCCTACAACATATACCAAATTTGGGAACAATAGGTTACGCCCTTTGCACGCTAGAGGGCCGTGAAAACAGTGTTTTAGGGCGGTTTTCATAATAATAATCTCAGTAGTAGTAGTCTCCTGGAATTCAAATCCGGTAACATGGCCACAGCCAAAACGGCTGAACCGATTGATCTCACATTTTTACCACGTGTGCACTTTTGGCGTCTGATTTAACCTTCACCCCATGAATTTTTTGTGCCGCCATTTTGAAACCGGAAGTGACGTCATATCTCAACAACGGCTAGACCGATTGGAACGAAAATAGCGCCAAACGATTCGGACGGTCATCTATATGGATAATCAATAGCAACAGACTAAAATTTATGTTAACGAAACCGGAAATGACGTCATGAAATTTAATTCATCGATTGGCATTTCGGCAACAAATTTGATCCAATTATTTTGATATTTATGTAACGTATGTTCTTTTGTGATATTATTTGACTTGATATAAAACCAACCGGAAGCCGCCATTTTGAAACCAGAAATGACATCATATCTTAATAACGTCTTAATAGATTTAAACGAAACCAACGCTAAACAATTTAGACGGTCAACTTTATGTATTATCATCAATAATATTTGCAGTTTCCCATACTGAAACCGGAAATGACGTCACACATTTTAAAAATCGCACAAATTTACATTTTGATGCAATAAATATACTATTTGAGACTGCTTATAATAAAATGAAATCATGTTTAAATTATAATTCAAGAGGTCAGTGATTTCAGCAGCCATTTTGAAATCGGAAGAAACGACGTAATATCTCGAAAACTGGTTGACAGATCGGTATGAAACTAGTGCCAAACGATTCGGAAGGACATCACTATGGAATAGGAACAGTCAAACTAGAATTTTCCTATTTATGAGGCCGGAAATGACGTCATTCAAATTTATAAATCATTATAATCCCCTCCTATACAATAAATACATATTCAGAAAGCTAAAAATGATACACATCATTTATAGTTATAAATTCTATGTGGCAGTGCAGAAAGTTCAGCGGCCATTTTGAAAACCGACGTGTTGCCATATCTCGGAACTGGGTTGACCGATTGGAATGAAACCTTTGTTTTTTTCATGAGAATAACCAAATTGTAAAGGGTAATTTTTTTTAAAGGATTTAGTAATTGTTCATGTGATATGTGTCACACGTAAGTTGTAAGAATAAACTAAAAAAAGTAGTGATATCCCCATAAAAAACACTCCGTGTAAAAATACCAGCCAAGTCTCTTCAACTTAAAAAAAATAATGAAATCTAAAAATTCTGCACTGAAAAGTAGTGATATCAAAAAATTAGCCAAGTCAAAACTTTATTTGAAAATCAAAAAATACTTGGCGCATCGTTTTTTTAGGGCATTATAGGTATACTATGTATATGTTTATTTCATGTATAATTTATAATTGGCTTATACTTCCAAGCTATTTATGTACACGATGCGCCAAGTATTTTTTGATTTTCAAATAAAGTTTTGACTTGGCTAATTTTTTGATATCACTACTTTTCAGTGCAGAATTTTTAGATTTCATTATTTTTTTTAAGTTGAAGAGACTTGGCTGGTATTTTTACACGGAGTGTTTTTTATGGGGTATTTTATACTTTAAATAAAAATTTCATACTATACCTTGCCAGATGGGTGATCAATTGTAACAATGCAAAGAGTCGTCTAATTACAAAGAGTTTATTTATAAAGATGTGTTGACAAGTGACAAGGTGTTGCTAGCACGTGACCTCCCCCTCGTTCTCCCCCTGGACGAACACCTCCCCCTGGCGGATGTCCTTCTGCAGCTCCGGGATAGCCTCTGGTGGACAGAAAATAAACCGCCCACTTCACAACTTCCAGAGTTTGAAATTGATATTTTCAAGTGCTATATTCAGCTATAAAATCCGGAACTTTTACTCATGCAACTTACTTCGTCTAAAGAACGTACAAGCCTGCTTGCAAAATTATAAGTCATCACAAAGGTAAACCCAAATGGCGAGCATGTGGGGTTGTAGGTTTCGAATATAAGAACCAAGCAACCATCTCACAAAATAAATATTTCATCATGCAACAAATAGGTCTAGTAGGTAAGTGTTGACGGTAATTCGTCTCCAACTATACCATTGATTTTGCATAAAATTTTAGTGGCTATCGTAAATTGCATTTTCAGGACAGAATTAAACGATCTCTTCTAAAAGTCTGTGTATTAGGTACCTACTCTGTAACTAAAAGCAAAAATAAACATTTTAAAATTCGTTGAAATATTTTCTAAGCGTATATATAAATAAAATGTTCAGGCCTCATGGAAAAAAGGTTGAACATCACTTGAGAATGAATCCAAGTTCGTCCGACCTGCCAGCAGATCGCACTCGTAGTCGGACATCTCCGGCAAGCCGAGGTTCCTCTTGATGCCGTCGCGTCCGAGCTCGACGGGGGTGGCGAAGTAGCGCACGCCGTCGACCACCTCGGAGCGCACGAGGGCGCACTCGATGATGCCCGACTGTCCCCGAAGTCCGCGACACAGCGACACCACGAAGCGGGCGGTCGCGAACGCAATGCTCATCGTCGCCGACCCTTTGCCGTTCTTCGCCTTGATGATGATCGTGCCGGCCTCCTGGATCGCCGACGTCAGCATCTTCAGCTCGGACTGGCGGACAGGAGGACGGCGATTAGACGCAACGGGAGGCGATGATGTTGGTGTGGAATAGAGAAGGAGGGCGGAGGGAAGAAGTATGTCGTGGCACATAAAAGAATTTGTCTCTCGACCTGGTGAACTCTGGAAACAACGTCTACGGGAATCAAACCCGGGACCTCGGTTGCCAAGTACTAGCTATCATAATAAATAATATGCACGATCATATGATCTTGTCATCACACAATGTTTTCTAATTGTAAATTACTTTTCAAAGTGTGTGTTTGTGTTTTGTAATTGTGTGTTTCATTTTGTAATGAAATCAGTTGTTTAAATAACTTACCTCTGAGAAGCAGTTGGGTGGATTGGTGCAGGACAGAAGCGGCAAGATCGTCTTCCCCGAGTGTCCCCCCACGACAGGCACGACGACGTCCTCGGGCGCCGTCTGCAGCAACTCGGCGACGAACGTGTTGGCGCGCACGACGTCGAGCGCAGTCACGCCGAAGATGCGATTGTCGGCGGGGATGCCGGCGCGGTGGAAGATCTCGCAGACCACGGGCACCAGCGAGTTGACGGGGTTCGTGACGACGGCGATCAGCGCCTGTACAAGGGCGGTGAAGTTAGTAAACCACGGGCACCAGCGAGTTGACGGGGTTCGTGACGACGGCGATCAGCGCCTGTACAGGAGGCGGTGAAGTTAGTAGACCACAGGCACCAGCGAGTTGACGGGGTTCGTGACGACGGCGATCAGCGCCTTTACAGGAGGAGGTGAAGGTATCACAAGCACCAGGGAGTTGACGGGGTTCGTGACGACGGCGATCAGCGCCTTTACAGGAGGAGGTGAAGGTATCACAAGCACCAGGGAGTTGACGGTGTTCGGACGTCGGCGATCAGAGCCTGTACAGAAGGCGGTGAAGGTATCACAAGCACCAGCGAGTTGACGGGGTTCGTGACGACGGCGATCCGCGCCTGTACAGGAGGCGGTGAAGTTAGTAGACCACGGGCACCAGCGAGTTGACGGGGTTCGTGACGACGGCAATGAAGTGATTTAGAATGGAGAATGTATACGAACCTCCGGACACGCCCTCGTGCACGACTCGGCTAACTCCTGGACGATCTTGGCGTTGACCTTGAACAAGTCGTCCCGAGTCTGTCCAGGCTGACGAGCGACGCCGGCGACGATGACCACGATGTCCGCGTCCTGCAATCAGAGCATTAAACACTCATTAAGAGGCAAACGGAAGCGAACGAAAATCGCACGGTTCGTCAGAGGGTTTTTTTGAAATTTTGTCTTCCCACTAAATAATTTTAAAAAACCAGATAGTTACGACCCATAACAGCCTAAAAGACTAAATAATGCCGCAAACTGCAATACTTTATGACCTCTGGTACGACCTCAAAGTGTTAAATACGATTATTTTACTAAAATATCGTATTTAACACTTTGAGGTCGTACCAGAGGTCATAATGAACTCCAGTGTGCGGCATTATTTAGTATATTAGGCTGTTATGGGTCGTTACTATCTGATTTTTTAAAATTATTAAGTGGGGAGACAAAATTTCAAAAAACGCTCTGACGAACCGTGTGATTCCCGTTCGCTTCCGTTTGCCTCTTAAAGCTAAACTACGTGTTCACCGAAGACATTTACCTATACATATTTTTGTTATATGGAAAGAAAATGAGACGCCATGGGTGAGGTAACGGGGCGCTCGCGATTTTCCACAGTATAGATATTGAGATTTAAACGTCAATGAGTAACAAATTGCACACACTGCATTCGTATTTCGTAAGTACTCTTGAGCAAATAATAAACGGTCTTCGAACGAAATTGATTGTCTGGTATAGGTTTGGCGTCATCATCCCATGAAGTCTGCGCTTACGCATCATCTTACTCTTAGTAGGTGGGCTCTGATTTCATTGATAATAACGAGGATTGATTGTCATGGATAATAGGTAGGTATTAATTGAATTGATTCTCAAGTAACCTGACCTGCAATCAACCATTTTGTTCCCTACCGTTTTTAGTTGGTTTAAGTGTAAGTTCGACCGCAAAGTGTTAATGAAATACCTACGTTGTCATGATTAATAAATTTATTGTTGTTTTAAAATGCCATAAATTTGTATGAAGAAGAAACTAAAAATACACTTTAAAGAACCGCTACAACTATTTCTTGAAGTTATACAATTCCACAACATTTGATAGCCCAGTGTAGCTAAGATTGTTATCTTTGGATGCACAAACCAAATTCACATCCCCACTTACTTCCAGAGAGTCATCCAGTTCCTCGCAACCTTCATAGGCGCATATCTTGCACTTTGTGTCCACATGGCTCAAGTCCAAGCCGACTCCCTTGGCATGTCGCACATCGTAGACAGCGAGCTGGTTCACCAGGGGAGACTGTTTCAACATCAGCGACAGCGGCTGTCCGATCTGTCCGGCCGCCCCGCACACCGTCACCTTGATGCTGTCGTCGTCCGTTGTCGTTGACGAGGACCTACAAGACACGAGGAACATGTTGATGGCACACCGTCACCTTGATGCTGTCGTCGTCCGTTGTCGTTGACGAGGACCTACAAGACACGAGGAACATGTTGATGGCACACCGTCACCTTGATGCTGTCGTCGTCCGTTGTCGTTGACGAGGACCTACAAGACACGAGGAACATGTTGATGGCACACCGTCACCTTGATGCTGTCGTCGTCCGTTGTCGTTGACGAGGACCTACAAGACACGAGGAACATGTTGATGGCACACCGTCACCTTGATGCTGTCGTCGTCCGTTGTCGTTGACGAGGACCTACAAGACACGAGGAACATGTTGATGGCACACCGTCACCTTGATGCTGTCGTCGTCCGTTGTCGTTGACGAGGACCTACAAGACACGAGGAACATGTTGATGGCACACCGTCACCTTGATGCTGTCGTCGTCCGTTGTTGTTGACGAGGACCTACAAGACACGAGGAACATGTTGATGGCACACCGTCACCTTGATGCTGTCGTCGTCCGTTGTCGTTGACGAGGACCTACAAGACACGAGGAACATGTTGATGGCACACCGTCACCTTGATGCTGTCGTCGTTCGTTGTCGTTGACGAGGGCCTACAAGACACGAGGAACATGTTGATGGCACACCGTCACCTTGATGCTGTCGTCGTCCGTTGTCGTTGACGAGGACCTACAAGACACGAGGAACATGTTGATGGCACACCGTCACCTTGATGCTGTCGTCGTCCGTTGTCGTTGACGAGGACCTACAAGACACGAGGAACATGTTGATGGCACACCGTCACCTTGATGCTGTCGTCGTCCGCTGTCGTTGACGAGGACCTACAAGACACGAGGAACATGTTGATGGCACACCGTCACCTTGATGCTGTCGTCGTCCGTTGTCGTTGACGAGGACCTACACGACACGAGGAACATGTTGATGGCACACCGTCACCTTGATGCTGTCGTCGTCCGTTGTCGTTGACGAGGACCTACAAGACACGAGGAACATGTTGATGGCACACCGTCACCTTGATGCTGTCGTCGTCCGTTGTCGTTGACGAGGACCTACAAGACACGAGGAACATGTTGATGGCACACCGTCACCTTGATGCTGTCGTCGTCCGTAGGGTCGTCAATAACTTGTTGAGAGGTTGTTTGAAAATTACGTTATCCATCCATGCAATTTAAAGTTGTACCGGTAGGTAATACCAGCGTTATACCTAGTCGGTTGAAAGTGAAATTACATGTTTATGTTCTGCATCAAGAAATGTTCCATTCCTGATTTATTGCGTTGTTCGGCTTTGTTTGCCAAAAAATCTAGGTATTTTAAAGTCTTCTAAACCTGCATGGTTGATCCGTATTATGCTAGGTATAGAGTTTTGCCTTTAGTTGACTTTTGATTTGAAAGCCATCCAAGCTGATAAAGAGTTAGGTACTAATAGGTATTTTGACAAGCTGATTTTCATAGGTCATTTTCATTGAATTGGCACCAATATTTTGGACAAGTGTTTTGTATCTCTTTCACGTATCAATTCAGAATAATGGTATAAGCTTCTAAGCATTATTATCATCACAATTATCTTCTGCAGTGACAGCTGACAAGGCTGTATTTTCAGAGATGACAAGACGTGTTTTGATTATATTATTTACCTTTGACAAGTGGTCGCATTTCCAAGTGACTTCATCCATGGTCTGTTCAAGAGATATCTTACATGATCTACTAATACTTTCCTTGCATAGATACTCATTGTCATCACATACAACTATTCAATTACTTTTATTGACATTTGCGCGAAATACAGACAAAATTTTGCTTCTTTCGACAAGGCTTGTCAGAAAACACTGCCTTCTAAAAATCGTTTTCATGATAAATATCGGTTTTCAAGGTACAAAGAATAAGTAAAATGATCCTGGAGATTAGAATTTGTTAGTTTATATGATTAAAGTAGGTATAAAAGAGCATTGGAGAACGTTTTAAATTTTAAATATTGAAATTCATAAAACTATATTTAATAGATCAAAATTCCAGCGACATGATTACGCTATGCTGAAGTATTATAAAATATAATTTATATCATGAATGTTAATAAAATTCTAGCATTTCTAGCATATCTCAATATAGGAAATGTCAATTACCAAGGCGTCACAGAAGCAGGCGACTGCATACAAATGCAACAATGCGATGTAAAATGCAACACCAGCATACCGCATCAATCAGAAGGTTTTAATCAATAATAATACTACTTCTAGGTCATTTTACATACATATCTACTACAACAGGACAGGCGCAGACGTTTAAAGTTGATACATTCACCAGATTTCAAGACAAATTTATTCCAGTATCGTTCAAACATTCTAAATTATTTGAGTGACACTGTTTTGCAACCAGACCAATGGTTACGGAAGAACAATAATGATGATGATTGGGAGATTACTTCACTCACTCAAGATGATGATGCGGAATGTATGGATGGACGGTGGGAAGGAGGCGGTCGTGGCGGATTAGTAACCTTTCCAGCATTTGCCTCTCGACTGAGGGATAAACCACGAAAATATTCCTAAAATTGATCGGCGAATTGTCCTATTTTAGGAGTAGTAGGCTCTACCAATCAGCCATCTCGATCACCGCTACAAATAAAGCCGATCTTGCTCCCCTCTATGTAGGGTTGCCATAAGCCATGACTCGCAAAAGAGGACATTAGAGCTAGAGAAGGAAATCGTATATATGTGCCATCCAAAAACGGTATTCTGGGTAAAACACTTTGCTCACGACACCAATGGGGGTTCTGGGGAGAGGGACCCCCAATAGCTTGCGGGTCCGGGCTGCACAGGCCCGGGAAAAATTTGGATTTCAAAAATGAATTTGAGTCATTTTTATGCGTTTTGGAGTATAAAATTCGGAGAAAATAATTCATTTAAATTCATTTCTTATTAATAAATTGGTTTAATTAATAAACCCGGACATTTCGTCAAATTCCCAAAAAGCCACCCGGACAAAAAAAAGACACAAAAAGAGGACATGTTCGAGTAAAACCGGACGAATGGCAACCCTACCTCTATGTGGCGCCAGCAACCAGCAGCCGGTCTACAGGCGCCACGCCGGAGCGTCTCTTTGATCGAGACAACCTTGCCGCAGGCTCCAGCCAACGGGAGTTGGTTGTTCGTAATATCTTTGCTCCAGCCGGCCGTGTGTGTGACATACTTCTCAATAACGCCATTGTAGTCTGCGAATTCATGCGTTTTTATCGTTTGGTCCTACAAGGAGTGATACTCGACTTCGAGAGATTTCAAGGAAGAAATTAGAAAACATGTCGGAAATATTTGTAAATTATGCCCAAATGATGCGAAGAAGTTGGTGTAGGAAGGTTTCTATTTTTTCGTGGTTTCCACGTGACAAATATTTGTATTTTGTTGGGAAGGTTTTGTATATGAAACCTTCCGTCACGACTTTACAACCTCCAAATCATCATCATCTTAATTATTAATCAATTGTCATTAGCCTATTTGCAGACAGTGTTGGCAAAGTTATTGTTAAAAATAAAATGCATCCGTGTTACACTTACAGTTACTTGCTTAAAGTCAGCAGTTACTTTTACAGTTACTTTTTAAAAATCTTTGAACCTGTTACGTCATAAAAAATTCACAAATAAATATAAAATAAACCGAACCGAATTAAAAAGACACTAAATTGCCTACCAAGAGGCATTTTCATACCGTGTACCGATTTGGATATTCTATGGAAATAAAATAAATTTGTAACATGTTACAATCAGTTAAGTTACTCAAAATAAGTAACATGTTAGGAATACAAATACTTTATTTTAAAAAATAAAAAGTAACATGTTACAGTTACTTTGAGTTTGCAGAACAATGCGTGGTTAAATACCTACCACTAATTTTCTGGTAGGAGAACATCCCCATAAAAAACACTTTGTGTAAAAAAACCAGCCAAGTCTCTTCAACTATAAAAAAAAATAGAAGAAATCTAAAAATTCAGCACTGAAAAAGTAGTGATATAAAAAATGGGCCAAGTCAAAACTTAATTTTAAAAACCAAAATATACTTGGCGCATCGTGCATACAGATAGTTTACAAGTATAGGCCAGATGTGTAAAACATAAAATCTACCTACCCTATAATGCCGTAAAAAACGATGCGCCAAGTATATATTGGTTTTTAAAATTAAGTTTTGACTTGGCCCATTTTTTGATATCACTACTTTTCAGTGCTGAATTTTTAGATGTCTTCCATTTTTTTATAGTTGAAGAGACTTGGCTGTTATTTTTACACAAAGTGTTTTATATGGGGATATCACTCATTTTTTTAGTTTATTTACACTACTTGTAAGACATAGTTGAGCAACAATGAGAATGACCAATTCCTTTAAAAAAATATGCCATTTACGAAATGGTTACTAAGAAAAATGTTGTTTGGTTCTAAGTATAAGCTTAAAGTGGTATTCCATGAAGAATTGCGAAAGCTTCGTTCCAATCGGTCCAGCCGTTTTCGAGCTATGGCATCACTTCCGGTTTTCAAAATGGCGGCTGATATTACTGCCACCTAGAATTTATTTCTATAAATGTTATGTATCATTATAAGCCTTCTGAATAGATATTTATAGGTTTTTATATAAAGGGGAAGTGAATTTAGGCAGATTTCGCATAAATATGACGTCATTTCCGGTTTCAATTATTAGAAAACTTTAGTTTCACTATTGATATTTCATATAGAGAGCCGTCTGAATCGTTTGGTGCTAGTTTTATTCCGATCGGTATTCCATTTTCGAGATATGACGTCACTTCCGGTTTTAAAATGGCGGCTTCTGGTTGGTTTTATAAAAAGGCACCTCAGACGCCAAAAGTGCAAATGTGGTAAAAATTTAAGATTGATCGGCTTAGCCGTTTAGGCTGTGGCGGTGATAGCGGTGTTTCCTGATATCATTATCATCATCATCATCTGAAGATCAAAGTGGTGTAATTTCACTGTTTTCTCGGCCTTCTAGCTCGCAAATGGAATAACCTATTGTTATAAAATTTGGTATATGTTGTCAGGTGGGCCATAGCTCAAAATTAAAATGTTTCGCAACAATGTGAGATTTCTCAATTTTGAGATCCAGTAGGCCGAAAATGCCATGTTATTGCTTACAGTAAAAGTGTTTGGTCTGCTCCTCAGTTTTTAGCACGGTGGTTTTTAGGCATTTACGGTATGTTGAGTGACTGTGAGTGTACGGTACGACTTGGCTGGGTGGAGCGACCGCTCCACTAGATAGGGCGAATTTTTGGATTTCTAATACAACGCAACGAATTTGGAATGCTGAATTGGACAGTTTTTGAGGACAAAAGTGTTTGAAACTCACCATTTTGTTTGTATTCGTAAATTTTACTAAAATTTTAAAAATCATTAAACTAGGTAGTACCTACCTACTTTTACTTATAATGACTTTTTAATTTTTCGTTCCTCGATGATTAGTTTGGTTGCAGAAACATTAATCCCATAAAAAACACTCCGTGTAAAAATACCAGCCAAGTCTCTTCAACTAAAAAAAAAATAGAAGAAATCTAAAAATTCAGCACTGAAAAGTAGTGATATCAAAAAAAGGCCAAGTCAAAACTTTTAAAAATTACTTGGCGCATCGTGCATATAAATAGTATAGAAGTAGGTCGGTAATCAAATATACTCATCTATACATAAAATATATCTATAATCCCATAGAAAAACGATGCGCCAAGTAATTTTTAAAAGTTTTGACTTGGCCTTTTTTTGATATCACTACTTTTCAGTGCTGAATTTTTAGATTTCTTCTATTTTTTTTTTAGTTGAAGAGACTTGGCTGGTATTTTTACACGGAGTGTTTTTTATGGGATATCATTCATTTTTTCAGTTTATTCTTACAATTTGTAGCATATATTGTGGAACCAAAGACTATAATTCCTTTAAAAAAATACGCCTTTTTGATTTGGTTGCTAAGAAAAGTTGTGCTTGTTACTATGTATATGCCATAAATGATATGCTATAAAGTATAGCGCAAGTTTCGTTCCAATCGGTCCAGCCGTTCTCGAGTTATGGCATCACTTCCGGTTTTCAAAATGGCGGCTGACTTCACTGCCACCTAAAATTTGTGTCTTTAAATGCTATGTAACATTATAAGCCTTCTGAATATGTAGTTATTGTTATAAGAGATGATTTCATTCAAATTTGGCATTTTTATGACGTCATTTCCGGTTTCGGTAAAAGTACATTTCTATTTTGACTATTGATATTTCATTGAGAAGACCATCCGAATAGTTTGGCGCTAGTTTCGTCCCAATTGGTCCATCAGTTTTTAAGATATGACGTCACTTCCGGTTTCAAAATGGTGGCACAAAAAATTCGTAAGGACAAGGTATCATCAGACGCCAAAAGTGCATATATGGTAAAAATTTCAGATCGATCGGCTCAGCCGTTTAGGCTGTGGCGCTGTCAACAGTGTTTCCTGATATCATCAGAATCATCATCTTCAGAATCAGAAAGTGGTGTAATTTTACATATTTCACGGCCCTCTAGCACGAAAATGACATACCCTATTGTTCCCAAATTCGGTATATGGGGTGGGGTGGGCCATAGCTCGAAATTAAGATATTTTGCAACAATGTGAGATTTTCCAATTTTAAGATCCAGTAGGCCGAAAATGCCATGTTGTTGCTTACAGTAAAAGTGGTTGGTCTGCTCCTCAGTTTATTAGGCATTTACGGTATGTTGAGTGAGTGTGAGTGTACGGTACGACTTGGCTGGGTGGAGCGACCGCTCCACTAGATTGAGCGAGCGTAGCGAGCGTCACCACGGTACTCTTATGGCACTTTCTCTGTGTGTTTTTTTGTTTGTTTTTTTTTGTCCGCACAGCCCAGGTTAAACCGCAAATTTAATCGATCTGAAACTTTGCACATATGCTAACGTAATCTATGCGGTCCCTGGGATCGTTTTTGAACGGGCTCCTGTGATTGGTTCAAGTTTTAAAAAAAATATCTTTCGATTGGTTGCTCTGCTCAATTTGAAATTTAGCAAAGACATTGCAACCAACATTTTACCCAATCATAAAAAGTGTCAGCAAAATTCTTCCATTGGTTTAAATTTGAAACCATTTTTCCTGTGATTTTTGAAATTTAAACTAGAACCGATTGACCGACCAACTAAAAACTTTGCATGGTCATTGGTACCAACATTTAAGATATTTTTGCCAATTTCCAGTCTAATCTGTCGTTATTTTCAAAAGTTTTTGTAATTCTAGGGACATTTTGCGTGTTGGCTGTCAAATTCACGGCGACTTCGAATCTTCAGTTCAAGGCAAGGTAGTTAGGGCAGAAAGTTTCAAACGAAATGAAACTAATAGTGACCGTTCAACAGATTGATCTGATATTGTGTACACACTGATATCATATCTTATGAGTGGTCCCAGGTATATTTTTTGAACGAGATCCTGTGATTTTTGAAAATTAACAAGGAACCGTTCAATCATAAAGGTTTAATCGATCAACTTAAAACTTAGCAAGGTTATTGGGACCAATATTTTTGGAGATTTTGGAGATATTTAAGTCTGTGACGAAATTTAAGAATTATTGGCTTTTAATGCTTATTTCGATTGACATAATTTCGGTTCGAGGTGTTGCGTGTATCCGTGCTCGCTCATCAACGCGTCACACAGAGCGTTTTCCTAGTATTCTCTCTTGAACGATTCACAAACAATGTTTTATATTTATCTTAATACTTCACTTGCTTTTCAGTAGGCTGCTTCAGGAGATTTTTGACAGGTGTAAAAACAAATAACACAATTATATAACATAAATATAAATATACCAAATTTCAATTGATATATTTGTTTTTATACAACAGTCAAAAATATTAAAAAAAATTATATGCACTTTTATTTTATTTTGTAGTTCATGTTTCCATAGGGCAGTGAAAAATGAGAAACAATTGAAATTTAAATTTAGTTACAAGTTTACTTTTTCAGCCATAATAAACAACTACCTAAAGCAAATTTAATATAATTTATTAATATAAATATCCTCCTGATATCCTCCATGATCCCCCTTATGTCCAGTAATAACAGACTTATTTACAGACTTATTGCTATTTTAAGTGTTTTGAATATCTGTCCAAAGAGATTGATGGAAAAGTATCAAATTTATGGTATTGGTCTGTTTAATTGTTCCAGAGTGTTTATGGAAAGTTGTTCATCAACGCGTTACACGGAGCGTTTTCCTAGTATGTAATCAATATCTTCATTGATAAAATGTCCTTATTTTATTTGGTACAATTTCTGTCTTTCTTTTTAATATCTACCTTACTGAACTACATGTTTAAAATACGATTTAACTATTGAAAAAATGCCTGTGCACCAAAGAAGTAAACAAGATTGAGGTATGTTACCTAGCAACCAGGTCTATTGCAGTTACTCTATTGAAGGTCGAATGTGAACTATTTTCATTCCGTTCATGTGCTTGCATTGTGCTTCTAGTCTCCAGCTATTTCCATTGAATAGCGGATTGCAAGATGGAATGCGAGATGTGGATGTCGGACAAAGTGACGCCAACGGCTTGCCAATGTGATGCATTATGCAAGTAGAGTGATATCAGATGCAGCAAGTATGCGCGGAATCTCTATTGGCGCCTCTTTGTTGTCTTAGTTAGTGTGACGATGGTATTTATAGGCGGCTCATCATCTAGGCCAACTAAGTTCTGGGAATGATAGAATAACAGTGTTGTGATTAGATTATTTTATTTTTATCTATAGATAAAGACATGATAACCTGCCAAAAATTTATCTAGATAAGATAATGATAAATTTACAATAAATCATATTAGATAATGATAAAAATTAATCATCTAGATAATTGTAATAGATAATAAATATTTTTTCCCAAATACTTGTTCCCTAATTTTTTTCGGTTCCTAAATTCGGAACTCGAGTTTTTAAGAAATGGGGCCGTCAAAACAAGCCGACTAAAAGGAGATGATTTTTCTTTTTCATATCATCTGACATTTGAGGTTCGTGCATGTTCATACACACAAATGCATTTAGAATTTTAGAATTTTTATCTAGATAATTGCAAATAGATAACAATATTTTTTATCTAGATAAGGATGAAGTCTGAAGATAACCAATCATTTAATTATCTAGATGAGATAATATAGATACAAAAAATATTATCTTGATAGATAATAGATAGATAAATAGATAGAACACTCTTGAGTAAGTATGATGCTGTAGTCTACATTAACTTTTGCTGAAATTTGTATATCAAATTACTTTAAATCTCACTTTATTTAGATTTCGCAATGCAGTTATATTTTGTATACGTACCTAATTAATTATAATGTTGAAAATGTATTACAATGATAAATGAGCGTGTAAAATGACTGCTAATTTGTAGTTGAGTCCTCCGTAAGATCGTCGTTGTAATACAGCATCAGGGCAGGAACATGAGTGTCTTCCGACAATCCGAGTTCCCTGAACTTCTCCCTCTCATCCAGAACTTTGTTCTGCTCCAGAGTCTTGTTCATGTTCAGAACTCTGGAATGTTGCTTCCAGGTGTAGCTTCCAGCGTGTCGATTGTGGCGCAGATATCTCTCCAGAATCCTGGACAACTTGTCCTCGGAGCAGACCTGGAGCAAGTCGTTGTGCCTTATTAGACACTAAGACTGCATTTAAGTGATTCTAGTGTTTCACCAAGAAAAAGAAAAACTAATATTGATCCAAAGTAAATTTCATCTTTCATCAGGGGAACTCTGGAAGATAGCTACAGCTAATAGACCATTTTAAATATTATCTCGATGGCTCTGCTTTTGAAGAAAAATCATATGCTGTATTATTTCCAGACACCTTAGTCCCTGTTTTACCTATTGTTGAAACAGGGACTAAGGAGTCTGGAAATAATACAGCATATGATTTTTCTTCAAAAGCAGAGCCATCGAGATAATATTTAAAATGGTCTATACAAATGTATACACAAAAAGGGGACAAGTCCCATAAATCTTGAATCTGTACCTCTGAGGTACTACAGAAATACTTTTAGATTAGCTCATAAACCAGCAAATTGCCTCCATCCAATCATTTGTAATGCGGTGACATGAGTCATTGTGTAACAGAAGGCTTCAAAGTAACTTATATCAAATTGCAATTTATAGAGCTTGATTACATCATTCCAAAAGAATGCCACGCAAAATCGAGAAAATGGACTTCCGCCCCTCTACCTCTGAGGTACAGATTTAAGTGTCAACATCCCCAAGTTTATATTTGAGATTGAGGAAAACTAAACAAGGTATTATCTGCCAAATAATTCACTAAAAGAATTCACCATTATCGTCTCCGAGTGTCCGGTTAAAACATTGATGACGCGCAAAGGTCTGCTCTTCTCGCTCAACTTTCCAATGCAGTATTTGGAATCCAACCACCATGGTAATCCTGCAAGAGGACGCCATTTTGTCGTTGGTACTTGGGGACCAACGTGCGGTACTTTGCCATGTGGCGTGTATGGAACTCTTACGTTCGTTATTGGATGAATAAAATGAGATATCTATACCGAAAAAGAGACATGTATTATTTCTTTTCCGCTGATGATCAATACATTTAGCATTTTATTTGATTTTACTTACGTCTTTGGTAATTGGATCAAACATGTGTGAAATATCTTTCCCCGCAAAGGCCAGTAGAGGTTGCATGACTTTCTTTCCTTTGAATTCATGGGCAAGTGGTGTCAAATCGTAAACTTTTCCGTTGTAAGTCACCCAGAAATCATGAGGACGGTTGTGGATGACAACCTCCGATGTCAAAAAATACTTTGCTTCACTCATTTTGTATCTTCTTATTAGAAAACTTTTATATGCACTCCGTTTTAATTTTTGAAATGTTCCCGCACATAAAACGGCCTCCTAAATATTGCAAGATGGCCGTCACTACAGTTCAAGCACAGCATAGCGTAGAGGGAGCCGTGAGCGTGACTGAAAAGTCACTTGTTCTTGTGTTGTTCTTGTGATTTGACAGGACAACATGTAACTTTGCTATTTATTATGAGATATCTGTAACTTGTATTTATTTATTTAGCCAATTATGGCCCCAAAACGTTTTAAAAAAGACGGTGAGTGAATGTTATCATCAAATGTTTTTTAATTATTCATTGGTAGTCATTTTTCGAAACCAATATTAAATTGCGGCTCCTTGGTAATTGTAGGTTATGTTAGTTTGTGCCCATTTGTGATACCTAGGTAACTGCTGCACATTAATCAATTTTAGTTCACTTATACCACTTAGCTTATGTATGACCTATTTTTATCATATTGCAATGTATTTATTTTTAGAAAAGGGACCATTTAAAGGTAAAGGAAAGCGGAAAGACGGGGGGCGAAGAAGACCAGAAGATGACGAATATTACCCGGATGATGATGATGCAGTGGATGGTGGTAAGAGTATAAAACTACATCAACTAGGTATTTGGATCTCAATTTAAGTGATTTTAAGCATCAATTGTTTTTCAGATGGAATCCCTGTCGCAGCGAAGGCCAATGTCGAAGAGAATGCCAACGCAGATGTCAATGAAGACGAATACGGAGCGAAAGACTACCGATCTCAGATGATTCTGAAGCCAGACAATGCTTCCAGGCCACTGTGGGTTGTAAGTTGATACATTTCTTCAAGACAAAGACTTACCTATTTGTAATCTGATTTGTTGAAAGTTCTGTAACAATATAAATGGAATTTCTTTTCAGGCTCCAAATGGACATATATTCTTAGAATCGTTTTCACCGGTTTACAAACATGCTCATGATTTCCTCATTGCAATATCTGAGCCAGTTTGTCGGCCGGAACATATCCACGAGGTGAGCAAATTATTTCCTAAAACATTATGATTGCCCACATTACAATCAAGGTTAAGTTAGGTTACCTAGGTCAGCGGTCGCCAACCTTTTGGACCTCGCGGACCACTTATGACAATTTTATATCTCGCGGACCACTCAGGTGCGTAAAATATGTATGCCGGGAAATACGATTGGTGAGGGAGACAATGGGGGGTCTGGGGGGAGGGCCCCCCAGTACCAAGCGGGTCCGGGGCGCTTAGCCCCGGAAAACTTTTGTTTTCAGGAAGTCATTTGGCGCGCTTCTACGTGTTTTCAGACAACTTTTATTTTGAGAAAAAGCGTTTAAAATGACTCGTAGGTTTTGGAAAAATACTTGGAACTTATAATATTTTCATTATAGTGCTAGTGAATATGAGTATACTTTTTAAAGGCACATTTTACGTATTGAAACATGTCCGAATTCAGTACATTTGTATTGGATTGACATTTCTCTAAATTAAATAAATTGCATGGTAACTTTAAAAAAGTAAACTTCCAAATTTCTCTGCGGACCACCAAGATTTTCTCGCGGACCACCAGTGGTCCGCGGACCACCGGTTGGCGACCGCTGACCTAGGTAACCTTTACGTACAGAAGGTGTAGTTAAAAGTTAAAAAACCAATTTGTAAATTTTATCGATAGTACCTACCTTACCTACAGACCTACAAATTAAATTGTGTAATTTACACATGTCCACATTACACATTACAAATTATACCTATCATAGTGAATTTAATTCGAAATTAATGCTAATTAAATATTTATGATTGTTGTAAGCCTAACAGAGTACCTAGGTATCTACTATTACTTTTACTCGCAGGGGGCTGTGCATAAAGGACGTCACGCTAAAAATGGGATATTTTGACACCCCCCTCCCCCCTAAAAGGACGTCACAAATCTGTCTCTACCCTCCCTTAAATAGAATATTTTTTACTGTAAAATGTATCAGAATGTATCGTTTTTAGCGAAATTTTCTGTCCCGACATATCAACTGAAATTTAAAATGTTTGAAAATATCTATATCAAAACATGACGTCCTACTGCTTCCAGTACCCCCCTTCCCCCCTGTCACACTGTGTCCCATACTGGTGCACCCCCCCCCCCCCCTCCCCCCCTGAAGCGTGACGTCCTTTATGCACAGCCCCTAGGCTACCTACTACTTAAAACATCGTCCGATCAGTCGTCGTACTACTCCATCTGATAGCATTACATTCTCTTTAATAACTATTTTCTTACTATCTCCATTCTCCACTATTATCTCCAGAGTATTTATCTCCTGAATATTTGAGTAAACAAGTGTATTATTCTGAAAACCGTGTGACATCTGCCGCAACTCATGATTTCCTTGATCTAGTACAAGTTGACGGCTTATTCCCTCTACGCGGCGGTCAGCGTCGGGCTCCAAACCAATGACATCATCGAGTATTTGAAACGACTTAGTAAAACCAGCATTCCAGATGGCATCGTAGAGTTCATTCAACTCTGTACACTTTCCTATGGCAAGGTGAGAAAATATCCAAACATTGTCTACTAACATATTATTAGTAGAAGTTTGTACAAATATGTACAAAAGATGAAGAAGATTAAGAAGATTTAGTAGGTAAAAAAGATTGTCCATATTGGTTCTAGTTTTAAGGGTGATTAGTATTTTATTTTTCATATCATGTGTGTTGCATTGCTAAAGATATTATAGGTAATAGGTACACATACCCTGAATTTTTCTATTATATTGAAACTTTGAGAGAATTTGTAATAATCCGACCCTGGTTCCAACACATTGGGTCAAGGGAGTGGGTATTCCCATCAACACTTCTCCGCAGGTCTCGTGGAAACCGGCTGGCTACTCCTCACATCTACTTCTTATCTTCTACAAATACCTCCAACTCAGTCCACCTCGATCAGTCCAATCCACCTCTCTCTCGGTCTCCCCACTCTCTACGTTCCCAGTAGCTGCCTCAAATACATGCCTTGGCACTCGATCGGTTCCCATCCTCTTCATGCAGCCGAACTTCCATCGGCTTTCTCTTCCCAGTTTAAACCCTAATCTCTTGACCACCAACTCACTTCATATCTTCTTGCTTCTCAAATTAAATTAATAATAATCGGGTGACTCGGCTACTTGAGTTTGCAAGACTGAGCTTATTGATAAACTGACCAGATATTATATTTTTGAATAGCAATGTTTTCTATCAAGGCTGCATCAATGGTTGCATAATCTCCAGTCAAAACCACCAACGATAATGTGCGACTATGCGGAATTAAATCTTTTGTAGGATGTATTAGCTGAAATCATAGCTGAAATTAGCTGAAATCAAATTAGCTGAAATCATCACATTTCAGCATGGCAAACATTTACAAAAAACTTGGGAATAGATTATAAGAGTTGAATTGTACCTTGTATTTTTGTAACTGGTTGGTTAGATTTTAGATTGTTAGGTACCATTTAATTTTCTCATGAGTAGGTATCATTGAGTGTTCCTGAAACAATGTCGTGGTGCAGGTGAAACTGGTGTTGAAGCACAATCGCTACTTCGTGGAGTCTCCGTTCCCCGAAGTTCTGCAGAAGCTGCTGAAAGATCCGGTCATCCAGGAGTGCCGACTGCGCCTCAACGTCGACGCAGACGTCAACGGAGACGGGCTCATCACGCAGACGGAGGGCAAGAAGGTCGTTCCGCAGGTCAGTTGGCCTCTCTCATTGCGTAGTACCTACCTACTAGGGGGGTGTGCCAATTCGAAAATATTTGTTTAGGATGTTGGGTAGATTTGATATTGGAAAATATCCTACCTAGTAGTAGGTAGGTATTTCAAAATTTAAAATAGTCCCTATGTTAGGTACACTCGGCAAAACAAAAATTGATCGTTGACCAAATTTAAATGACTGCTCAATCATTGAACTAATCAAAGCTTGTTATTATCATTGAAATATGAGGTCACCTACCTACTAGAGTGAGACAATGAGATCGCTTAGACTGACTTCTGATGGTGCGATCTTACATCAGCCTATCAGATTTATTGAACGTTCAATTTTTGTTTGGCCAAGTGTACCTACATATAGTTAGTAACTTATATATATATTTTATTTTTTGATAAAATTCCAGCCCTTGACTTGACATTGTGTTGAAATTGGGTGACAGATAATTATTATTATTAGTACCTATTTAATACCTAGCTAAGATTTAATAATAATAATCCATCCCTGGTTCCAATTTAATGGGTCAGGGGGTGGGTATTCCCACCAACACTAGGGCCGCAGGACTCCTGGAAAAAAAAAATATAATTCAATCAATAATTATTGAAACCGGGAGAAAGATTATTATAATTCGATCCCGTCATGTGAATTTAATTTCTAACTTATCAAATCAAAATATGTTTGTTAGGTAATTATTGTTCAATATTTGTATTTGTAGTCAAAAATCAATTTTTGCACAGCCCTACTTGGCCCTACTATTCGACACTAAAAGTTGCAAAACGCCACCTGCATAAAAAATAACATATCCCCACCGAGTAAGCCTTCAGTACGCACAGTACGCATGTGGGCAAGTCACTTACATGTCAAGCGTAACGAGTTCAGTTAAAGTTATTACATCGCGAAATAACAGAAATTGATGCTTACCTTAGTGTCAACAATCAAATATAATCGGCATATTTCATTACAGCACACATTCATTCAAATTCTTGCGAGAACTGATGTCTATCCACCAAAAGCACTATTTGACAGATTGCAATTGTTTTTATCACAGCTTTCTGAACGACCTCATCTGACACATTTTTATTGACGCCTCCTGAGCGAATGGAAATCACAGCCTTGTAAAGATCCACTTCTTGCATTTAACATTGGGCCGAATGTATTTGATTTTAGGCGGCGAGTTTGCCTGTTTTCGATCGCAGCGCTGACGGCAAAGTTTGAACTAGGAAATTTTATTAGGACTTTATATTCAAAATGCCATTTTGCGGAACATATTTTGATTAATTATTCAAATATAACAACTCTGGTTAATAAATGCATCAACAAAGGGTAAATAAGATAATTAAGGCTTAACACTACGTATTTCCCCCATATGCCGCCAGGATTGCGTCGTTCACAAGACAATTCAAGGTCATATTTTAATCTCAATAAATGTTACACGTTTTTGCTTGAATTCATTATTTGCACTATTCATTTTATGTACAAGGCTTGATTTCCATTCGCTCTGCCGCCTCGTTCAAAACAATTGCAATCTGTCAAATGCTGCTTTTGGTGAATAGACATCTCGTTTTCACAAGAATTTGAATGAATGTGTGCTATAATGTAATATGCCTATTGTATTTGATTGTTGACGCTGAGGTAAGCATCAATTTCTGTTATTTCGTTATTTTACTGAACTCGCTACGATTGACATGTAAGTGACTTGCCCGCACGCGCACTGGGTGCACACTCGCGTGAATGGCCATCTTACTGATATTAGCGCATTTTCTGGGTACTTTTAGCATCGAATAGTTCCCTAGTAATAGGCTACGACCACCTCCTTCCCACCATCTATCCTTGCCAATTCTTTATGAATCATCATCATCAAAATCATTCATCCATTATATTGCATTGCCATTTGCCACAGAACGACAATAAACACTGTTAAAAAATTTACCCAGAATTATGAGTTTCCTTATAATTAATTCCTCAAAGAACTTGACAATTATTTTATGTGTGAGATTTTTTCCACGACCCAAACAAAAGGTTTTGTCGTCCAAAGTTTCTAAGGTTAGCTTTCTAGGTCTGTTGGCCTGTCTCCACTTTTCAGCACTTTTACCACATAAATGGTGAAGCAGCTTAATACTACAGGGGTGGAAACCAGTGGTGAAAAGTGTAGACAGGCAAACACAGCTATAAGTATAGATTGTAAGTTTTTACTGTTCAATATTATTGGTGTAAAGCAAGACTAGTAGGTATTCCATGTCATGCAATCATTTTGGTAGTTAACTTGGCAATGTGCTTGATGTTATTTTAAAATCTTGACTGATTTGTGCCATACACTTCCCGGACTAATGTGCCACACTGAATTGTGTAGTTTGGCGCCAAACCTGTGGGCAGCACAAACGGCACAGCTACGGCGCCATCTGGCGAGGCAGCCTCGGAAGAGAAGCCGGATGTGATTCCGGAAGACATCACCACATTCTACGACAAGATCGACAAAGAAGAGGAGGACGAAGACGAAGCTGCATCTGCCAAGACCGTTTCTTTCGAGGTTCTGCAGGTAAACTTCCTACACTCTCTTAGTACAAGGGTGGGAAAATATGCCCAGTTTAGTATACGAGGTCTGTTCAAAAAGTATCCGACCATATTTTTTTTCTCTGAAACCTGTTGTGTCTAAGAGTTCATAGTGGACCAAGATTGGTGGTCAACCTTACTGGGCTTGCGAGATTTTTTTCAGCCTTGCCTGATAAGTCATGCGCCGTCAGGCTACCGGTGAGCATGGTCACCTTACATACGCTCGGCGCATTTTCAAATTTACATCTGCGATGACCAATATGATCAGTGTTAGAGCCTTAAATTTTGTCATAAGCTTTGTGAAACAATTTCTAGGATTAAGCAGACTTTCGGCAAAGATGCTATGGTGGTTACAAAAATTAAATAATGGTTTACCCAGTTCAAAGATGGCCGTAATTTGGTTGACAATGACCAACAGTGTTCTGATCGGCAGCCAACACAACAAGATCCGCAAATTATTAACCAATTGATGATGGATGATGATCATTGATCATGGATGATGATCATTGATCATCTGATAGACTTCTAAAAGTCCTATCAAGAAGTTATCCGTTTTCTTCATGCTGCAGTTCGGCGCAAGAGACCCGACCTGTGGTGACTGTCACACAACTGGCCACTGCTTCCACAAATCTCTGGTGCCTTCTAACCCTCTGGTTGAATTAGTTGAATTTTGGTGAAAAATTTGCAGTTTTTTCGTTTTGTTGGGTGCCGTCTAATATGTAATTTTGAAAATGTGCCAAGTGATAAAGCCAAAGTTTGTCCTTCAACTACAAACTTGTAAAATTTGAGATGAATTGTTTAATGGGTTTGGTCTCCAATCGTATCGGAAATTTCTTAGTTTTGCGCGGTTTTGTTGAATAATCGGCGCCTAATTAACAAGGCACGAAGCAAGAATGAAGAAGTGCTACTAATAAACAATCAGACTAATCATGTGAACATCCTATCAAAGTTACACCCACTTATGAAACAATTTTTCTCTCAATTTGCTAAATCGGCCGACCGCTTGCACCATCTAATATGATATAACGGTTCCAAAATGCGGGACATATGGGGGTGTAGCAGACAGGAGTCAACAGCCTTGATCAGTGTATTTCTCCCCATGGATAACAATTGAATTGGTTTCCAACGGGAACTCGGGACTACAGAATCCGACCACTCGTTTGAATGACCTCCACCTACACATGAATGTTCTCAGGAGAAGATCGAGGTGATTCAGAAGCGGTGCATCGAGCTGGAGCATCCGCTGTTGGCGGAGTACGACTTCCGCAACGACACCGTCAACCCAGACATCAAGTGAGTCTCGTCGTACTTCTTTATAATGAAGTAGGGGTGATATTTGACAGGTCAATTGCTGGTAGTATTCTATTTAACATTATGAGGATGTTTTCTTCATTGACATAACACACATTTATAAAAATGGAGCAATTTGAAAGTGTAGTGTATTTCTTTTCAAGTAAATTGCTGGTACCTATTCAAAATGATTTTGATGTTTGTTCTAAAATTCTAATCCACAATATTTTCTTACCATTTTTTCTCTATTGTCAACATATTTTTCAAAGGTATGATCGTAGTAGACCAGAGGGGATGAAGATGAGCTATAGTTTCCTCAGCTATTCCATTCTTAGAATTTAGAAATAGTTTGAATACAAACTATTTTATTTATCTAGTGTAGCGGTCGCTCCACCCAGCCAAGTCGTACTGTACACTCACACTCTGAGGAGCAGACCAAACACTTTTACTGTAAGCAATAACATGGCATTTTCGGCCTACTGGATCTAAAAATTGGAAAATCTCACATTGTTGCAAAATATCTTAATTTCGAGCTATGGCCCACCCCACTCCATATACCAAATTTGGGAACTACGGGTTATGCCATTTGCGAGCTAGAGGGCCGTGAAAACAGTGAAATTGCACCCCTTTTAAAAGGTATTTAGATGATGATTCAGATATCAGGAAACACCGCTGTCACCGCCACAGCCTAAACGGCTGAACCGATCGATCTGAAATTTTAACCACATGTGCACTTTTGGCGTCTGATGATACCTTGCCCTTACAATTTTTTTGTGCCGCCATTTTGAAACCGGAAATTACGTCATTTCTCAAAAACAAATTGACCGATTGGGACGAAACTAGCGCCAAACGATTCGGACGGTCATCTATATAAAATATCAATAGTCGAAATAGAAATGTACTTTTACCAAAACCGGAAATTAAGTCATAAAATTGCAAAATCTTACTAAAATCATCTCTTATAACAATAACTTCATATTCAGAAGGCTTAATGTTACATCATTAAAGATACAAATTTTAGGTGGCAGTGATGTCAGCCGCCATTTTGAAAACCGGAAGTGATGCCATTACTCGAGAACGGCTAGACCGATTGGAACGAAACTTTCGCTATACTTCATAGCATATTATTTATAGCATATACATAGTAACAAGCACAACTTTTCTTAGCAACCAAATCACAAAGGCGTATTTTTTAAGGGAATTATAGTCTTTGGTGCCACAATATAATGTTACAAGTTGTAATAAACTGAAAAAATCAGTGATATCCTCATAAAAAAAACACTCCGTGTAAATATACCAGCCAAATCTCTTCAACCAAAAAAATAGAAAAAATCTAAAAATTCAGCACTGAAAAGTAGTGATCAAAAAATTGGCCAAGTCAAAACTTTTCAAAAAATACTTGGCGCATCGTTTTTTTATGGCATTATAGATATATTATATGTATAGATGAGTATATTTGATTTCCGGCCTACTTCTATACTATATATTATATATGCACGATGCGCCAAGTATTTTGTGAAAAGTTTTGACTTGGCCAATTTTTTGATATCACTACTTTTCAATGCTGAATTTTTAGATTTTTTCTATTTTTTTGGTTGAAGAGACTTGGCTGGTATTTTTACACGGAGTGTTTTTTTTATGGGGATTTGATATTATCTTAATTTAATTTCCAAATATATATTCGTTTCAATTTGACATTAAAAATTAAAATCTAACGGAATAATGATTTATTCATATCATTCCTATCTCTTGTCTGTAAAAAGAGTTGTGGCTAACAGTGTGTAAAAGTCGACGCTCTGTTGCCAGTATTGACCTGAAGCCGTCGGCTGTGCTGAGACCGTACCAAGAGAAGAGTCTCAGGAAGATGTTTGGCAACGGCCGGGCAAGGTCGGGGGTCATCGTCCTGCCCTGTGGTAAGTCACATCTGCCATTACGCATGAGGCAAGACTACAGTCTCTCCCACAAATGAGATTGTTTTACTTCGATTACATTTAGGTAATGAAATACGAAATAATAATGATACGAATAATGAATTAGGTAACGTTAGGGATGTACAAGCCACTGATCTCCATGTACTTCCACTTCGTTGCGTGGATTGCGCATTGAATCCCCTCAGCATTAGTCCCAGTGAAGTCGAAAATACATTAGAAAAATGTTCCTAAAATGTTCCTTTTCAAGGTTATCAATTTAAAACTGCCTATTACACGATCTAAATCATTTCTAAAATCACTTTGAATGACCTAAATCATTACACTAGTCATTAGTTAACTAGTTAATTAACACGTTTTAGTTACATTAGTTATAATTTGTTACAAATCCACGAAATTATTACAGCGGCGACTTAGAAAATGTTGACTTCACTCGCATAGCATCGATAAGCAATCCACGTGTTATATATCAGTGGCAATTGCTAGTCTCACTAGCAATAGCTGAAGTAGAAATAATAATGAAGAACATTGTGTGGAACTGCCTAGCATTTAATTTATTGATTGTGAAGTCTTATTGAGCGAGCGAAGCAAGCGACTCCTTTTGACTTTTGGTACGGACCTCTGTTTTTTGTTTTTTTTCTGTTATGTGAGGCTATACAGGTCACAGTTTTTCTTCGATCGAGCTGAAATTTTGCACACAACCTTTTCTGTTTGCAGACCCTAATTTTTTTTAAATCCATTCCATGGTTAAAATTTAAATCTCCTGATAGGCTGAAAAATGAAAATGGTCTTCGATTAATCTGATCAAACTCATATTTTGCATGATTATTAAGACCAACAATCTCTCTTATTTTACAAATGTTCATCCCAATCAGTTAAAAACGTATGCAGTTATTGACATTTTTAATAACTGTCAAAGATGAAGTATCGAAATGACTGTTTTTTCACTACAACATGAATCTGATTTGCTTTAGGTACCAAAGTATTTAGATGCTATTTTCACGTTTCAATGAAAAGCATATACTTTTATTTTGATTGAGTGGCTCATATTTCAATTCAATATGGATGTATGTTTTCTGTGCATTGTGTACGCTTTTCTGGTACGAGAATTTACACGTGCCCTTGCTCGCTAATCAACGCGGTACACTGAGCGTTTTCCTAGTTTAATATAACATGGGTTAGTTGAGTCCAAATATAAATGTGACCCCAAAAGTGCTTAAATTACCTATCAAAACATTGTAAAAATAATGCGTTTACAAATTCTCCATTAAAAGATCGGTGTGATTCCCCAACCAAAATATTAATTTCACTTGAGGACTCTCTTGAATGGAGCAGGCTCCAGGACTGACTCCATGCATTGTGCCTAGGCGCTGGCAAGAGTCTGGTGGGCGTGACGGCGTGCTGCACGGTGCGCAAGCGCGCCCTCGTGCTCTGCAACTCGGGCGTGTCGGTGGAGCAGTGGAAGCAGCAGTTCAAGATGTGGTCGACGGCCGACGACAGCGTCATCTGCCGGTTCACCTCCGACGCCAAGGACAAGCCGATGGGCTGCGGCGTCCTCGTCACCACGTACTCGATGATCACGCACACGCAGCGCAGGTCGTGGGAGGCGGAGCAGACCATGAAGTGGCTCCAGGAGCAGGAGTGGGGCATCATGGTGCTAGACGGTCAGACACTCGAGCATACTTGTCCCTCTCTAGTTCAAGACCGTGTTATCTGTAAAACTTCATTGTTGAGAAATGCTGTTTAATTGTTTCAAAATCACATTTCACTATCAAATCTGAAATCAGAATAATTTTTCAACATAGGTATTATAAAATAAACTATTGTTTTTTATTTAACTACCTAGTCTCAGCACACATATAACGCACTATTCAAAATGTTGATAGGATTATAGCCAAAATATCTTTAAGTACTTGAGCATTCCGTCTTTTCTTCGGAAATGGCATGCTACATACCATACTATCACAGACCACTGTTGAAATACGTACCCATAAATTCATTAAAACCCAAAAATAATCAATGGAAGAAGGTATTATAATTTAATTCTGGCTGATTTGATTATGAAAACTTTGTTTCGAAATCTGTATTTTGTACCGTATAACTCCTTCCCTTGGCCTGAAAATTAATGCATTTTTTTAAAATTAGTTTATTCTTGGTGCCAAGAATAACTTGCTGATCGTAATGTAGGTACTCCGGTGTGTGGCATTATAAATAGTACAGTGATCTTGAAATACATATTACTCTTTGATTTGTTAAAATTCTGTTCGTATGAAAAGTAACACATCGAAGACCATCGCTTCACCGAGTCCTCGTAACAATGAAAATGTCTTTGAGAGTTGGATCTGTTTGTTTAGAAGTGCACACGATCCCCGCCAAGATGTTCCGCCGCGTGCTGACCATCGTCCACTCGCACTGCAAGCTCGGACTGACGGCCACGCTGCTGCGCGAAGACGACAAGATTGCCGACCTCAACTTCCTCATCGGGCCCAAGCTGTACGAGGCCAACTGGCTCGAGCTGCAGAAGAAGGGCTACATCGCGCGCGTGCAGTGCGCGGAGGTGTGGTGTCCCATGACGCCAGAGTTCTATCGAGAATACCTCGTGTGCAGGACGTGCAAGAAGCTCGTGAGTAAAGCCTATTAAAATCCATTCACTGTAAGAATGATCGTCCTTGAAACATAAATTCAAGCTATTTTTTAGATTTACATCCTGCAATCTATTAGAAACAGTTTATTTACATTATAAATGTGATTACAGATATTTTACAGTCACTAAAATCCTGTTCATAATTGAGCTAAATAACAATTTAAGGGATGTTTTGGAGAGAGGAGGAAGTTGGAGTGAGTTGGAGGCTGAGAGACAGTGGGAGGGGAGGACAGAACAAGGTGGAGGCAATTTGTGGAACAATTGGAAGTGGAGGAAGAAGAGGAATACGAGGAGGAGCCGCCAGGCGTGGCCAGCCGGTTTCCAGGAGTCCTGCGGCCCTAGTGTTGGTGGGAACACCCACCCCCTGACCCATTAAATTGGAACCAGCGGATAGATGATTATTAATAGGGGTGTTCATCAATTATTTTTTTCAAATCGATTATTGAATCGTTTTAGATGGGCATAATCGATTAATAATCGATTAAATCGTTTCTATATGATAGGTTGTGAATACAAAGAAGAAGGGAACATCTCATTTTGTGATGGCAATATTAACCTCAATCATTTGGGAAGTCTCTTGTTTTCAATTCCAAGAAGTCATTTTAAGCACCAATTCATTCAATCATCACTGGTAAATTTTTTTTTTCTATATTCTTTATTGGTTGTACACAAGGTAAACAGAAAATACACTAATAAAAAACATAAGTACAAGAAATAAAGAATTGTCGCTCACAATCACCGCAAAACTGGCATCAGACGCCAGTTTAACTGCGGAGTTAACAAATAATAATAGGTTTTCCGACATGATTAAATATTTTACACTATATTACATATTATATTACAAGAAAGAATACACAAAGGGGAAAACAATGCACAGATATATTTCAAAGTGCGTGGGGTACCGATCAATCAGTTGTGTAAATTTTTTCTAGTTTGTGGGCCAAATATTTTTTAAGTTCGTATTTCAAAATAATATATTTTTCAATGTTCCTTAAATAAATCGGGAGTTCGTTAAATAATGTTGGAATTATATATTGGAGTTGACGCTGTCCATGTTTATTATTATATCGCGGAATTTTGTAAACGCCTACACACCTAGCTCTAGTATGTGTAGCAGTTGTCTCTATTATTTTAAAGTTATTAGAAAAATAAAAATTTATCAGGAGTTTAAATTCAAAAAGTAATGTTATTGGCAACGTGCGACAAAAATTGAAAATATCATAATCATTTTTAATTATGTCTAACTTAATTGCAGGGATCATGTTCAATAAAATTCTTCTCTGCAGAGTGTATACCTGCTGGACATATGTTTGTGATGCGTTACCCCACGCAACTAGACCATAACCTATAATTGATTCAACCAAGGCAAAGTAAACTGAGCGCAAGATATGAAATGGCAAGATATATTTTAAGTTGTACATTATGTAAACGCATCTGCGAAGTTTCTTACATATGGAAGATATTTGGGGTCTCCAAGTGAAGTTTTTGTCTAATGTTATCCCAAGATATTTAATTTGTTGCACACTTTCAGCTGTTGGACATTGACAATTCGCCTGGACAGGACACAGATGCAAGCACTCATGGGAGTGACAAATAACTCTAACTTCATGATTCCTGTCTGAGTTGAATGGTGAACATATGTGCATCAGTTTAGTTTTATCGGCATTTATGGTTAGTTCTTTATCGTGGGTCCATTTCAAAATATTATCTAAATCTTCTTGCAAGTTATCATTAACTGTTTTCAAAGATTTATGAGAAGAGATAGTCATGAGATAGTAAGAACGATAATTTGTAAGGAAAAGTTCGAAAATACACTCGAAGCCCGAATATTTTGGTAAAATAGGACGTACAAAAAGAAATATAGACATTAAAAAATTGTCAACAGCAGCCATTTTGGAATTGGATGGATGAATCAGAAACAAGTTGTTCCTAGCGGAAAAAAGTGAACTAAATTTGAATTTTTGTGCGGGAAAATGTCATTTTCAGCAGTTTGCTCATAAACGATTATTGGAAGCATAATCGATTAATCATTTAATTTGCATAATCGATTAATTGAACAATTAAATCGTAATCGTGAACACCCCTAATTATTAACAATTGATTGACAGAAGATTTCGAAGTCATCATTCGTACGGTGAATGGATTTTAACTCGAAAGTTTTCCCAGTGTACCAACTCTGAACTCGTGAGAGCAAAAATCACTGACGTCAAACGATACAGATAATTCCTAGCGCTAACAGCGTGCCGTAAGTTAGGTTATTGTTTCATTAAAGTCACTAGAAAACTAACACATCAAATAAAGACAAGGAAAATATTGCCATAGCAACTATGACATGGACACTAAGGGCCAGTCTTTCAATACTCTGCTAACTTTTAAACGGTTGATTAGGACTGTATTGTCATGGCAACAACCAATGACATTCCTAGAATTACTGTGTTAGCCCGTCTGCGAAGCGAAAAGTGTCAATTGCTTTTCTCTGTTAGTTTTTCAAATGTGTTGTTATTTTATATGTTATGTCCACTTGTGGAGTTTTACTCTGTTGGATATATTGTACAAATAAATAAATAAAAAAATAAAAAAAATAGACGTAACTGGGGCTCGAACCTGGGTCCGAGGCTCTCACGGTCCGGCGAGAGCTCTGTGAGCTACCAAGACGAATGGACATTATATACAACCCACAAAAGCATTTGTATTTGACCCCACAAGCCGGTAAACTCGTGTTCCTCCGCAGCTGTTGTACGTGATGAATCCGAGCAAGTTCCGCGCCACGCAGTACCTGGTCCGCTACCACGAGCGGCGCGGCGACAAGACCATCGTGTTCTCGGACAACGTGTTCGCGCTGAAGCACTACGCCATCAAGATGAACAAGCCGTACATCTACGGGCCGACGTCGCAGAGCGAGCGCATTCAGATCCTGCAGAACTTCAAGTTCAATCCAAAGGTAAACCAACATTTACAGTCTGAAAAACCTACACCTACGGTCGGTGACAGGCAAAGACGAACCCACTTGAGCATTGCCAGGTATAGGGCGGCCCATGCTAGAGCGGGTTCATCTTTGCCTGTCTTCAACCGTACCTTCTATCTTCCAAACCCCAATTGGGTTGTTCACGCAAAACTATTGTAGATGGCGCTCCTGTCCTAACCGTAATAAGAACCAATCAAAATGCCGAGAGAGAGCCAATCAAAATGCAGAGGGGAATGGAATATTTTTAAGCCTTGGCGGGAGTTTGATTCAGAGATCTTGGATTCAGAGACCAACCAATCAGAGAGAGACACCTCCAATGCCGCTAGCGCTGCAAGTGAGAGCAAATGGCAGTGAACAACCCCATTGCTTAGGAATCCTGAAAAATGATTTTTGAAGTATGAAATGTGTTTTTTTCTTTTATTCTCTTTCAATTACACTATACACTTCAAGTTGTGAATTTCAATCAGCAGATTTCTATTAAAAAGAAAAAGTTTAAGGTGCCATCTTGCAGATATTTGTATGAGCTTTCAGAATATTCCCACGGTTTTAGAAAATATTGCCACAAAGTCTTGAAATTATGTAGCAATTGAAATATCGATCTGTATGGAAGATAGATACAAGCTTCAACATTAAAACTTCGTTTATCTCAGTCAATTGCTCAATTTCTGTGATTGTACAAAAGATCCAAACCTTGGCAATTTGTAATGCCTTAGGTGAATGTTGAGATTATATTACAGAATAGCCTCAAAGAGCAATGTGAAATTTTATTATATTTTTTTAATTCATATATTTCCCATAATTAAGTTTTCGACATTTCACTCCTCTGCAAAAGCAAGCTGTACGTCACACGCCGTGTTCCCTGTGTTACGGGATGCATAGAACCGGCTCTGGCTAACATTATCTACACGGCCCGACTCGGCGTGTGACGTCAAATTGTGTTTCATGGACAATTACAATCTACCAAACTTTGTAAATTCCTTCATTGAAAACTATTCATCACACAACAAAAATAATACCACATCTGTCTTCAACAACATCTCAACTTTCGTAAAATATTTATTATTCTAAAATCTAAACTTCACTTCACTTCCCTATTCTTGGTTTAGAATCTGTTCTATTTTTCCAACTTTATTTGTACAATTTGAGAAGAAGAGAAGAATAGAGAATGAAGCAAATCTTCCAAACAGCAAACACAACTTAGTAAATATTTAATCACATCTTAATCACATTTCACATTTAATCATCTTGTATACAAGTTTTCTATACATATATTCTTTTAGTTTCCTCTGATTGTACTGAGCGTTGTGGCGAAGCTAACGAGTGTTTTTCGTCGCAGGTGAACACGATATTCGTGAGCAAGGTGGCCGACACCTCCTTTGATCTTCCAGAAGCGAACATTCTGATCCAGATCTCATCCCACGGTGGCTCCAGAAGACAGGAGGCGCAGCGTCTGGGGCGCATCCTGCGACCAAAGAAAGGTACTCACATTCAATCCTTGGGCGGCCACTGGGGAAGACAGGGGTACATTTCACCCTGAACACTCTCCTAAGATTCCACAAATACCGAAAAATATAATGGGGAAAGCAAGTAAAAATGTATGTTATGTTATTAGGGGTAGTTTATTTGAGAGTTCAAAAGGTTTCTTTGACTTATTACCAGTCATGTTTGCATTGCCTCACATCTGATTGTTTTGGGGCTCTAAATCTATGCTCTATAATTCTATAAAAATTGAAAATGGACCTAAAATTGAGATTTAAAAAATAATGTAGAACACAGCCTATATTAGATTAAAGATAGTAATGTCCAAAATGGTTTAAAAAAATGCTTTGATTTGAGTTAAAATGTAGGTAGGTAGGTAGGTAATAGGTATCGACATTTCTCGGACCTTATTCACCCCCTCGCATGCTGCAAAACACTCCTCCCCCCCCCCCTCCCCCCAAACTCCCAGTTGATCTCTTGTCAGGCAGAAGCAGGATAGCTGATCTAACCAGCTGTGTTTTGATACTACATCCTCTAAATTTATAGCCGTCAACCATGATCTTATAATCAAAATCATGATCGAGTCCAACGATTATGCAATTCGCTGCATATTGTCATACATTGCCTAGACTTCACCCTAGTGTTGTGTCACCAGGTGCCATCGCGGAGGAGTACAACGCATTCTTCTACACGCTGGTGTCTCAAGACACGATGGAGATGAGTTATTCTCGCAAGCGACAGCGCTTCCTCGTAAACCAGGGGTACAGCTACAAGGTCATCACCAAGCTGGCTGGCATGGAGGAGGTAGGTGGTTACTTCTCCGGGAGAAAAATATTTGTAGTGACATTTTGAGCGCTTTTTGTCAGTGGTGCGGCAGATCCAAGTAAGTGTCTAAAATTGATTATCAGAAACATCAGACATTATTATAAATTAATCATATTATTACTTCAATCACATTGACTTTTAGCTATTCTGATGTTATAATGTAGGTAGTAGGTACCTACGTATATTGTATTACATATTTATATAAGTCCAGGCTGCCCCTCGGAGTCCTGATTCATCAGTTCAAGGATATCTATCACCTGGCGGTCATCCAGTGCCAGTCGATCGTACGGTGTTGCGCGTGCCGCACCTAAATCAACCCCTGCGTCTACTTCGTCGACCACAAGAGGTGGAAGTGCAATCTCTGCTAGAACACCAGGACGGCAACGCAGCGCTGGAGGTACATCAGGACGGCAACGCAGCGCTGGAGGTACACCAGGACGGCAACGCAGCGCTGGAGGTACACCAGGACGGTAACGCGGAGCCGGTAGAACACCAGGACGGCAACGCAGCGCTGGAGGTACACCAGGACGGTAACGCGGAACCGGTAGAACACCAGGACGGCAACGCAGCGATGGAGGTACACCAGGACGGCAACGCAGCGCTGGAGGAACACCAGGACGGCAACGCAGCGCTGGAGGAACACCAGGACGGCAATGCGGCGCCGGTAGAACACCAGGACGGCAACGCAGCGTTGGAGGTACACCAGGACGGCAATGCGGCGCCGGAAGAACACCAGGACGGAAATGCGGCGTCGGTAGATGGGAACGTAGCTCCGGTGGAACAGTCTGGATGTCACCTCCTGATTGGGGACATCACTGGCAGTATGGGCATTGGCTTCTGTAGTAAGAAAGGATTTCTGGCACATCAGTTGCCTGGAATTAGAATTCAGGAACTGACTGAGGAGGTGGCAAACTATAACATCAGGGAAGAACCAGTGTCAGTGACTGTGTTTGTTGGGACTAGGGACATGTATGAGGGGAGGAGCAGAAGAGAGATTTTGGATGACATAACGAAGTTGTTGGAGGCTGTAAAAGTAAGGTTTGGAGTGACATGCAAAGTGTATATGGTAGGCATGTTGACTGGGAAGGGTATGGGTCCAAGAGAGCTGAACGCTAGTGTCAGAGATTTGTGTAGAGAATGTGGAGTGTGGAACATTAGTCTGAATAATAGGCGAAGAGTGTTGGAGAAATAGGATTGGTATCGATCTATAGGAGAGGAAGTACGGGCTGTCATAGAAGAGCGGTCAGGTGTGAAGGGGCATCAGGGTTTTTGGAGCCGTGTTGTGTGGAGGAAAATATCATAAGCACATGCAGCAGAGAAAGAAATGCAGGTGTGGGTAGAGGAAATAAAAGACGTATGCAAGACGAAGGTGGTGTGAGGGGGGGCGCTAGAGGAATGAAGAGAAGATTGAAGAAACCCTCAATGAGGAGACTTAGAAAAGGAATGGAATTTGTGTTTGGTACCATGAATATTGTTTCTTTGAACGGTAAAGTGGAAGAAATAATAGATATGATGGTGGAAAGAAAACTTCTGTTCCTAGGTCTAAGTGAAGCAAAGTGGAAAGGAAGTGGCGAGAGGAAGTTGAGAGACGGTTTTAAGCTATGGTGGTCTGGTGGTACGGAGGGGAAGAACGGAGTGGCTATAGTTGTTAGTCCGCAGGTTTGTGACTTTGTGGTGGACGTAAAGTGTCATAGTGACAGGATAATGTCCTTGATCCTCAAGGTAAGGGACAGAGTGATGGTGGAGGTTGTCCAAGTATATGCACCTCAGACAGGCAGACCAGTAGAAGAGAAGGACAGTTTCATTGGGGAGTTGGAAACAGTGTTGGAGGTGGCGAGTGGCAACGTGGTTGTGATAGGGGACTTCAACGCGAAAGTAGGGAGTGACAGAAGAGGTTATGAAGAGGTGTTGGGGAAGTTTGGGCTGGACGAGAGGAACAGAGATGGAGAGAAACTGCTGGAGATGTGTAAAAGGAATGGTCTGAAGATAGGCAACACATGGTTTAAGAAGAGAAGAAGCCATAAGATAACGCGATATGGCTACGGGGAAGACAGGTCTGAGTCCATCATAGACTACGTCTGCGTAGGAGGAAGTTTGAAGGAAGGAGTAGTTGATGTTGGGGTTTGTCCGTCAGTATCACTCGACAGCGATCATCGCCTGCTGGCATGTACGTTGAGGGTGCAAGTACATAGGCCGGTAGCAACTGTCTCACACAAAAGAATCAAAGTGTGGAAATTGCAGGACCCGGCGGTGAAGAATGAATTCTGTCGGGTGATAAGGAGCAGAGAGCCAGTGGGGGAGTTGCGAGATGTAGAAGAGGAGTGGGAGGACTTCAGGAATGCTCTGGTCAAGGAGGCTGAAAAGTTGTGTGGAAGATCAGGGGGTAAAAGGAAGGAGAAGGAAACAAGATCTTCGCTCTTGTTGGCTACTACATACTTGTAGTGCCTGAATTTTCAGATACCGTACACATAATGTTTGTACATAACTCTGTCATGACATTTGGAAATTATAAAAATTGTAAAACATTGACACAAATTTAGACTATAGGAGTCAAGAGTTAGGAAGTAACATCAGCCAGTCTGCTGATTAGTGGATTTCCATGGTCTCCGAGTGCTGCGTAGAACGACTCTCTCTGATTTTCCATGACTTCGTGGAGATAGGCAAATCCTATATCTTGGTGTATGCTCTTCGTCCGGGTGAACATCGGAGTGCGCAGGGCGATCTTGAGGGCCCTGTTCTGCACCCTCTGCAGCATTGTTCTCGCTCCCGCTGAAGTCCTCTCGTACCACACTGGTGAGGCGTACGTCAGTGTGGGCACGATGACGCTCTGGATAAGAAGCAGCTTGCTGGTGAGCGGCATGGATTTGCTTTTGAGCAGTGGGAACAGCGCCGCCGTCTTCCCGTTGGCCTTGCTGGCAATCTTCTCAGCGTGGGCCTTCCAGGAGAGCTTGGCATCCAGGGTGACACCCAGGTAAACATTGCTGGGAGACCAGGAGACATCTGTACCAGAGATGTTTATGGTAGGGGGTTGAAATTTCCGTCGCTTGGTGAAGAGTGTTGCCTCTGTCTTAGATGAATTTAGGGCTATACGGTTCTCTGTATACCAGTGGCTGAGTACGTCTAATGCTTTTTGCAGAGGCGGGCCAAGTTGATTAGATGCCATAGATTGGCAGATGACTGCGGCATCGTCAGCATAGAAAGCTATTTCGGTGTCCGGAATGTTAGTTGGGATGTCATTGGTGAAGATGTTGAAGAGGATGGGGCTAATGATAGATCCCTGAGGAACTCCAGCCAGAATAGGCCTCGCTGAAGAACAGGCACCGTTGATGTGTACGGTGAAGGATCTTTGATTTAAATAGGAGTGGATGATATTGATTAAGTAGTTGGGGAATTGATATTTAATTAGTTTTTGTAGTAGGCCTTCATGCCAAACTCTATCAAATGCTTTAGCAACGTCCAGGAAAACTATACCAGTTCCTTTCAGCTTTTTAAATCCATCGTTTATCTTGTCAACCACACGTAGAAGCTGATGTGTTGTTGAATGCTTCTGTCGAAAGCCAAACTGCTCATTGATCAGCAGCTTTGTAGCGTTTGCGTGGCCTCTAATTCGAGCATGAAGGACCTTTTCAAAAAGCTTCGATAGTGATGAGAGGAGACTAATCGGCCGGTAATTTGCAGGGTCACGAAGATTCTTTCCCGCTTTCGGGAACACAATGACTTTGGCTACTTTCCATTGGGTGGGGAAGTGTTGAAGACGGAGACTGGCATTAAATATTTCAAGGATACGTTCACCGGCAGGTATAGGAAGTTCTTTAAGAATCGTGTTTGTGATCTCGTCAATACCAGGTGCCTTGCCATTTGCAAGTTCATTTAGATATATAATTACTTCGTCCATAGAGCAGAGAACGACTTCATCATCTTCAGCCTGCGCCTTGTGTATAGCAAGATGGGTTCTTACTTCAGCCTCGATATGTGCTGATGAATTAGTCGGCGGGTTTGGGGAAAACTGATTTTGAAGCGAATCTGCTAGAACTTCTGCCTTATCATGTGGGCTGCATGCAAGGTGTGTACTACCTTGAATGGGTGGATTTGGTTGTTTGCTTCTTGTCAGTCGTTTTGCCATGGACCAGAGTGGACGACTCCCTGGTTCTAGTGTGGCTACAGCATCTTCCCACCTCTCTCTCCTGTGGCGACGAATTAATTCCTTTACAGATCTGTCTAAGAGCTTATATTCTTCATGTAAATCAGGTGTTCTGAGCGCCTGCCATCTCCTACGTGCACGGTTTCGAGTGGCTATTGACAGTTTAATTCCACGTGGAAGATCAAATATTGTGCACCTTTTTGTATTACAAATGGGAACACTGATCGCTCTTGCTTCCATAATATTTTCCGTTAATTTATTTACTGCTAAATCTATATCCTGATGCGAATCAAGTGGTCCACTCTCCAACTTATTTGATAAATGCTCTCTGAACTTTTCCCAGTCTGCTTTTCTGTAATTGAATCGAATGATGGGATCAACGGTCTCGTATGAGTCCCCTACGCTCAAAAGTACAGGATTATGATCTGAAGACAATTCTAAAAGTGTTTCTAATTCAATGGAATGTCGCAGATTTTTCACCACCGCAATGTCAAGAACATCAGCTCTTCCTGTAGGGATATGAAGATGTGTCGCTTCTTGCGGTCCAGTCACAGTAAAGTCACTTATACGGGAGAGTGAAAGGAGAGTGCGGCCATTGGCGTTGACAACTCGCGAGTTCCAGGCTGTATGCTTAGCATTAAGGTCGCCACCGAGAATAGTCGGGTAATTCGAGTCCATTAATGCTTCTATATCTGCTGTGAGAAGCTTAGTTCGCGGAGGACAATACGTGGCTATAAGCCGGAGTGGACCCAGTTTAGTAAAAAGCAGGATAGCGGTAGCCTCTATTGATTTCGTTTCAGGTAAAACAATCTCGTAGTGACTTACTCGATTGTCAATGATGATTGCAGTCCCTCCTGCTCTCCTGTCTCCTGGACGATCAGTTCTATACACTGAGTGATTGGCAAGCTTAAGCTTGTCCTTAGGGTTAAGATGGGTCTCACAGACAAGGGCAGCCATTAAATTTCGTGATTCCATCAATAGAAGTAATTCGTCTTTACGAGAACTTATGCTATTAGCATTCCAAATGATTAGATTAATTGAATTAATCGCTGGCATTGCGATTTTGTACAGACAAAAGAAGAGTTGGCACAAAACTTGCCAGAGACGTAATGATGGGGTGAATGTTAATATTAACTATAAAAATTGCAATGCCGTTTATAAGGGCTATCCAATCAATAGTTGATTGTTGAGGTACTACCGGTTGTACGAGTTCAGGAAGAGCATTGGGTGGCCTCTCTGCTTCTTCTAAGGCAGTGGTGTTTGAGGACGAGGGTTGCTCTGGATTTATCTGAGTGTTCAAAACAGAAGCAAAAGTCCGTGGTTGCGCCAATGAGACTCGTGGCACGGGCGTGGGTTGCGTCTGAGTATTCCCTCGGTTATCATGCTGTGGAGAAGAGCCATCTTGCTGCTGTGGACGTCGGGCTCGAGTAGCATGACGAGTTGCTGCCTTGATGACATCACATCCTCGGTAGCAAGCGGCATGCTGCTGATTGCAGTTACAGCACTTTGCTGTTTCTGGTGACTCCTTACACTCCTTAACCTGATGCACACCTCCACATCGAACACATCGTGGCTGGCGATGACAAAATTTGGCCGTATGACCCACTCTTTGACAATTAAAACATTGTATGACATTAATCTTCTTGCTCCGTGGGGCCTCGGTGGAGACCACGCAGTAGAGGAGTCTCTTGATTTGGCTGAGGTCCACTGGAGCCTGACCACTCGTACTTACTAGCGTACATTCAAAAAGGGGCAAAAGACGTGTACTGTCTCCAGGCATCTTCATCTGCCGCACAGAGCGGACATTGAAGCCTTGCTGCTTCAGCTCCTCTTGAATGTCTTCTGTTTCAGCAGATTGTGGCAGACCTCTCAGAACAAAACGCTGTGATCTAGTGCGCTCAGTTGGAAACGTGTAGTACTCTATTCCCTCAGTCGAGTCTAGGGCGGAGGTAATTAGTTTGTACGAGGTAATATCTCTAATGATTACTCGAGAAACTTCGAGACCAGGTTTGATTATGAATGCCCCTTGTTCTGGACATACAGCGGAGAGCAACTCAACTAATGCCTTATGAGATTTCATATTTTGAATCACTATTGGTGGGATTTTATACTTCTTATCTGGCAAAGTCTCCGCCGTCATCGGGGTCGTGTCCATATCATTTGCACTTGCAAGCGGCTCAAATGAGTTCTGCGTACGCACAAGGTTGATCACTCTCTTGGATGATGGGCCTGAAGCATCTGACCCAGATGATCGTGTGCTGGGACGATCGTTACAATTACGACGCCTTTTATTTCCTGTCACCATCGTGAAACCATCGGGAACTATGTTCAAAGACATCTCATTGGTTGCAGACTCAACTTGCATTAGCTCCGTGTCCGATTCATCACTAGACGAAAAATCATTTATAGAAGCTCCTATGGGTTGACTAGAAATGTTTATGACATTGTCTACAGCTGAAGGGGCATCTAGCCGGTTTACTTCATCACTCCAAACTTTATATATTCCACTCATTGCTCACATTACTTCAAGTCCAAATGAGCTACAAGCGTCTCTTGGTAGGTTTCGTAGACCTAGTATATAAAACTATTTTCTAATACTTTAAACAGATTCTGACGCGGAAAAATGGTTTGAATGGCTCCCAAAATATCTAATATCACCATTCAACACAACAAACATGCAAAACTAGCGATTAATCCACAAATATAAGCGAAAATACTGAGAATAATTCACAGAACTAACTTTCATTTATCAAGGAAACAAGATGGTGGAACAGTAGAGTCAAAGAAGCAGTGAGAGAGAAAAGACAAGCGTGGCAGAATTATGAGCTACAGAGAACTGTGGAGAATGAACAAAGATATAGAATATGTAGAAGAAATGTCGGAAGTATTGTTGTAGAGGAAAAGGAAAAGTCGATGGAAGATTTAGCAGGAAAACTAGTGACAGATTTTGAAGGAAACAAGAAGATGTTTTATGGATTGATCAAAGGCAAAAGGGGAACAAGAGAGGAATTAAAGAGTATGAAGGATAACAACGGGGACCTAGTATGTAACGTGGAAGAAATAAATAGTTTGTGGGGAGAGTACTTTGAGAATCTCCTAAATGTAGGAAAGAAACAAGGTGTACCAGTGGGTGAAGGAGAGCAGCAGTTTGGAGAGGAAGTGGAAGAAATTGGAATGGAGGAGGAGCTTACTGAGGTGGAAATAACAAGAGCCCTCAAAGAGATGAAGAATGGCCGAGCACCAGGCATTGATGAGGTGACGATAGAGATGGTGAAAGCAGCGGGGGATGCGGGTATAAGATGGCTTTACCGTGTGATTAAAGCAGCATGGAAACAGAAGAAAATTCCAACAGACTGGGAGAAAGGAGTAATTGTCCCTCTTTTCAAGAAAGGGGATCGCAAGAAATGCAGTAATTATAGGGGAGTGACATTACTATGCCAGTGTGCGAAGTTGTTTGAGAAAATAGTGGAGTGTAGATTGAAGAATTATGTGGAAGAGGGATTGAAAGAGGAGCAGTATGGATTTAGGAGAGGGCGGTCTACAATTGACGCAATTTTCACCGTGCGTCAGATGATGGAGCAGCAGTGGGAGAAGGGTCAAGCAATGCATATGGCCTTCTTGGACTTGGAGAAGGCATATGATAGGTTGCCAAGGGAAAGAGTGTGGGAGTGTTTGGTAAAGAGAGGAATAGGCAAGGAGTTGGTTGAGCGGATCAAAAGTATGTACCGGAACAGTGTGAGTTGTGTGCAGTCGGGAGTGGGGAGATCGGAATGGTTTAATATTAGTGAAGGGCTTCGGCAAGGGAGTGTTCTATCACCAATGCTGTTCATCATAGTAATGGACGAGTTACTGAAGAAAGTAGAGCCAGATGAGGGGATCGATACTCAAACGTTGATTTATGCGGATGATGTGGTGGTGTGGGGAGGAACTAGGGAGGAAGTGCAGTTAAAGATTGATAAGTGGAGTGAAGAGACAGAGAATATGGGTTTGAGAATAAGCGAAGAGAAGAGTGAAGTAATGACAATGGAACGGAAAAAGATAAGACAAGGACATGCCAGAATCAAGATGAGGGATGGATGGCTGAAAGAAGTAGAGGAATTTAAGTACCTGGGGAGCCTGCTCACCAACAAGGCAAAAGTAGATAGAGAAGTACAGGAAAGAAGAAGGAAAGCAGAGGGTTTCTATCAGGCAGTGAGGAAGTTGCTGTGGCATGAGAAATTTCCAAAAGTGTGTAAAATGATCATGTTTAAAATGTATTTCCTGCCAATTCTCACATACGGGGCAGTGACATGGTCAGCTGGAGGAAAGGAAGTGGATCAGCTTCAGGCAGCAGAGATGAAGTTTTTGAGGAGCGTGAATGGGGTGACAAGAATGGATAGGGTTCGAAGTATGAAGATAAGAAGAGAGCTGAGGGTTGAAAGATTGGGGTTCAAGCTGGGCAGAGAGAGGCTTCGGTGGTTTGGCCACATGAAGAGGATGGGAACCGACAGAGTGCCAAGGCGGGTGTTTGAAGCGGCTACAGTGGGAACACGGAGAGTGGGGCGACCAAGAGACAGGTGGATTGGACTGATCAAGGATGATGTGCTGGAGAGAGGAGGAAGTTGGAGTGAGTTGGAGGCTGAGAGACAGTGGGAGGACAGAACAATGTGGAGGCAGTTTGTGGAACAATTGGAAGTGGAGGAAGAAAAAGAAGATGAGGAGGAGCCGCCAGGCGTGGCCAGCCGGTCTCCAGTAGTCCTGCGGCCCTAGTGTTGGTGGGAACACCCACCCCCTGACCCATTGAATTGGAACCAGCGGAAAGATGATTATTATATTTATATTGTTTTGTTAGGCCGGGTAGGACCAACTCTGGATTAAGTTAACTCTCAATGATTAGTGGAAATTAGTGAATCTTATTGGCTATGGAATTCGCACCAACTTGTTTCATTGGTTAACCCTCGAGAGTTAACTTAATCCAGAGTTGGTCCTACCCGGCCTTAGTACTACAGAAATATTGTGGTTTAAATTTGTAGGTATTTGGTAAGTTACTGCTGGGTTCTTCATAGTGGTTTATCAATTTTATATTCATGCTTAAAGCATTTGAAACATCTAAAAGTAATGCACAATTCAAGCTCATCACTAGTAGGCATACTAAATAATTGATGCTACACACTGGAGTAGGTATGTTGCTACCTCCAAGTATCCAATAGGATTATTTTACGATTTGTTTTGTATCACTTTGATGTCGTACAAGAAGTCATAGTGTCATCATAATCTTCAGTGTGTAGCTTAGTTCAGTGAGTCTGAAATGAGTGATTGATTACACAAACATGTGTTAGTAAACACATAATGTTTTTTTTTAAATTTTGTTAGGTGGTGTAGAAAATAAAACCCCAGAAAATACACTTTGAAAACTGCTTGCCCCTGCCCCAGACCTCTCGATTGAGTAATGTTTATAAACGTGTTTCAGGAGCCTGACTTGTACTACGGCAGCCGCGAGGAGCAAGGTCAGCTGCTGCAGCAAGTGCTGGCGGCGAATGACATGGATGCCGAGGAGGAGCGCATCCCAGGCGAGGGAGCCCGCGGAGCCACGGTATGTTTCACGAACTTCGTTTGTTTTATATCAGCAATGCAACATTATTGAATTTTCCACCTGAGGACGGAATTTTGTTGGCACATTGCTGGGTCAGATTTATATATCTCCGGAGCCTACACAATTTGGCAGGTACCCATTAACTATAAAATATCGTCAAAAAAGTAGAGAACCACAGATATTCTACCTGCCATCAAGATGGTGACAGGCAACAATAAGACAATATCCCTTGCAAACTACATATGAATAGAACTTTCATGCAGCTTGGTGGTAACAGATGCAGGCTAAAGATTATTATTATTATTATTATTTATTTTAAAATGTACATACATACAGAGGTACACTTACCGGTAGCGAGTATAGGGCAAGCCCCGTAACACATGTGCCTCGCTACCGGCTTATAGTCAAAACAAGAACAATATACAACACAATATACACAATAAATACCACGTATTATAAACGTGAAAGTCAATAAATTAGTCCAATTAAAAATAAAACTATACACAGTAATAAAACCATCGGTTAAAAGTAACATATTATTGCACTGACTGTATACCTAACCATTAACATATCTATCAACTAAGTAACTGCGAATTTTAGTTTTAAAAGTTTTAAAACTCTCTTCCTGCCTAATATGTGCAGGAAGAGAATTAAAATATTGCACAGTTCTAAAATAAAACCCCTGCTGGTAATCAGTTGTCCTGGCAAATGGTGGAATGAACCCCCCATTCACACTATGCCGCGACCTGGATAATGCATTTATGGTCACACGAACAAAGGGATCAATTTCAATAATATTTAACAACATTTTCTTAAAAAATAAAACATCAATTTCCCTCAATAGGTCGTCAATAGATAACATGCAACACATAATGCGCCTATCCTTCTTTGATAAGTCTGGCCTTCCAGTAATAAACTTACTTGCCCTATCTTGTATAGCTTCAAGTTTTTTAATATTATTCAAGCTGGAAGGGTGCCACGCAGGGCAACCGTATGTTAAGATGGGTCTAACCAAACCCAAGTACACAGTCCTCTTAACATTAGGTCTTGCGCTCTGTAGAATCCTAGAAATGAACCCAAGAGCCTTCGCTGCTTTCACCCTAACCCTCTCAGTCTGAATATTCCACTTCATTTGAGAAGTGACCGTTACCCCCAAGATGTTCATTATTAGGTGTTCGTTTAAACAATCAATCAAACTGATGATATTGATTTATATTTATTGCGTTACTATTACCACTGTATGATTATTAATTATGTAACTTGCCATAATACCCTGCTGGAAGAGGGCTTTATAGTTCTCAAGGGTCAATGCATTGTTTTAATGTGAATGGAAATAAATCTGAATCTACCTAATTGGGGTCTGAGTGATCCCGAATTTTCGGGTAATTTTCAGGAAGTGAACTTCCCGATATTTGCGAAAGATTCAACTTCCCGAAATTCGGTTTGGTACGGTTAGTTCAGACATGGAATTTAATTGTTGAGCTAACAACAGCCATCACTTATATTCTCGCCCTGATGCTCGAGAGGAGTGAATGACTTCTTGTTGTAACATTTATTAAATGTCACAAAATATTTTATCACTGTGACTTAGACACATTTCATATCAGCTCTTTCAAAGATCATTAGAGCAGAAACTTTCTTCTAATATTGTACCATTCTTTTTATCAAGAATAACTTCCACAATTCTTCTTTGATGCGGTTCAAAGATTTGTTTGGTCTAATGATGTTACTGGCATCAATTTCAACCTTGCTCACCATTTTTAGTTATCAATAATTGCATAGGCGATTAAGCGATAGACAGAATTTCAGTTAGAGGTGTTGCGTGTATCGGTGTGAGCTCCTCAACGCTTTACACAGAGAGTGCATTCCCCAATAGGGGCGAGTTAAGCGGGTGACGTCACCTTACTGGTTAAATCAAACTTGCCACGTCAACAAACGAGCTCAATACTGTGCCCAAGATGCCTCATCTCAAAAGCCTGGGCTTTCTAATCCATGGGTCCCTGTATTTTCATTCATTCGACAATGATTCGACTCAGGTCACGCCCAGATAATCTCGTGACAATGTTAAATGGATAGGGAAAACTGGGCGTTTTGATCAAATACGGTATGCAGCCAGAGTGTTTTCCTATTATACTACCTTATTTACTACTAACAGTTACTTGAACTGTTTGATTTACAGGTGCAGCGGCGACCCGGCAACCTGAGTTCCCTGTCTGGAGGTGACGATGCCATCTACTTGGAATACAAGCGACAATACCAGGCGAGCATCAAGCACCCTCTCTTCAAGAAGTTCCGCGCTTGAGTGAGCACATAACCACAAATCTTCCAATTCGAGAAACGGCCTTGTCTCTTGATTCTACAGACTGTCATAGACATTATCGCGGCAGATATTTTGTAAAGCCATTATAGTTGACACTTTTGGTAAGTACTTAGTGAATTAGGTTACAACGAAAGAACCACCTCAGTTCCAAGTGGACGTTTGTAATGAAAGTGAAGCAAAAAGAAACTGTACCTACTTTGTGGATTATTTTGTAAAACAGTATCTAGTAACTTTATGTCAAATGTTGGATTAAAATAAAATAAGATTTTGTAATAAATTGTTTTACTTTGCATATCTTTTGTGTGGCCTATCTTTTCTACTTTCTTACCGCTTTACTACTTAGTACTTAATAAGTAGTTTCAGGTAAATAAAACCCCATAAAAAACACTCCGTGTAAAAATACCAGCCAAGTCTCTACAACTAAAAAAAAAGCTATGAAATCTTAAAATTCTGCACTGAAAAGTAGTGATATCAAAAAATGGGCCAAGTCAAAACTTTATTTGAAAATCAAAAAATACTTGGCGCATCGTGTATACATAGTTTAGAAGTATAGACCAGATAGAAAATATACATTAAATATACATAATACATATAGTATACCTATTATGCCCTAAAAAAATGATGCGCCAAGTATTTTTTGATTTTCAAATAAAGTTTTGACTTAGCCCATTTTTTGATATCACTACTTTTCAGTGCAGAATTTTAAGATTTCATAGCTTTTTTTTTAGTTGTAGAGACTTGGCTGGTATTTTTACACGGAGTGTTTTTTATGGGGATATCACTCCTTTTTTTAGTTTATTCTTAAAATTTGTGACAGTTAAATCGAATGAACAATTTCTAAATCCTGTAAAAAAAATCGCCATTTACAATTTGGTTACTACTAATGAAAATCTGCTATATATTTGCTTAAATGGTCTTTCATGAAGAATAGCAAAGGTTTCATTCCAATCGGTCAACCCAGTTCCGAGACATGCCAACACTTCGGTTTTCAACATGGCTGCTGAAATTACTGCACTGCTTAGAATATATATCTACAAATGTGTATCTTTTTAAGCTTTCTGAATATGTATACATTTTATAGAATGGGGATTAGGTATAATAATTTTTAATTTTTAATGACGTCATTTCCGGGCTCATGAATAGGAAAATTCTAGTTTGACTGTTCCTATTCCATAGAGATGTCCTTCCGAATCGTTTAGCGCTAGATTGGTACCGATCAGTCTACCAGTATTCGAGATACGACGATACTTTTGGTTTCAAAATGGCGGCTGAAATCTCTGACCCCTTGAAATTTAATTTAAACATGATTACATATTATTATAAGCTGTCTCAAATAGTATTAATTGTATCAAAATGTAAATTTGTGAGATTTTTTAAATGTGTGACGTCATTTCCGGTTTTGGTATAGGAAACTGCAAATATTACTGACGATAAAACATAAAGTTAACCGTCTTAATCGTTTAGCGCTGGTTTCGTTCAAATCTGTTTAGCCGTTTTTGGGATATGATGTCACTTCCGGTTTCAAAATGGCTGCTCCGGTTGGTTTTATAACAAGTCAAATGAGATATCAGAAGTACATACGATACATAAATATCAAAATAATCGGATCAACATTTGTTGCCGAAATGCCAATCGATGTATTTCAAATTTCATGACGTCATTTCCGGTTTCGTTAACATAATGTTTAGTCTCTAGCTAATGATAATCCATATAGTTGACCGTCCGAATCGTTTGGCGCTATTTTCGCTCCAATTGGTTTAGAAGTTGTTGAAATATAACGTCACTTCCGGTTTCAAAATGGCGGCACAAAAAATTCATGGGGTGAAGGTTAAATCAGACGCCAAAAGTGCACACGTGGTAAAAATGTGAGATCAATCGGTTAAGCCGTTTAGGCTGTGGCCTGTTTACCGGATTTGAATTCCAGGAGACTACTACTACTACTACTACTACTACTACTGAGATTATTATTATTATTATTATTATGAAAACCGCCCTTAAACACTGTTTTCACGGCCCTCTAGCGCGCAAAGGGCGTAACCTATTGTTCCCAAATTTGGTATATGTTGTAGGGTGGGCCATAGCTCGAAATTAAGATATATCGCAACAATGTGAGATTTTCCAATTTTAAGATCCAGTAGGCCGAAAATGCCACTTTGATGCTTACAGTAAAAGTGGGTTTGCTCCAGCCTTTATATGAGAGTGTGCGCGCGCCGTACGACTTGGCTGGCGTGGAGCGACCGCTCCACTAGATTTCAGGTAATAAAATCTCATCAATTTTTGTGACTCATTTAAATTATACTAGGAAAGTGCTCTGTGTAACTCATTTTTCAGCAAGCTCTTCCGATTTAGGTCCAATGTGAGAGCTGATAATCTATCGCTGTAAAATATAATGATTTTGATCAATACTTTCTTGATACTACATTGAATATCATTGACAATAGGGAAGTCTCTTGAAATTTTATTGTGCAGTAAATTTGTAAATATCAACATTTGTAATATTGATTACTAATTATTACATAACCCTTGAGAAATGTAAAATGTTCATTCATAAGAATTAATTTGAATTTTTTTTTTTTATTATCACATATTTATTTACATTTATAAACACTTAATTCCACACTAGGCATGGGATATTTTGGCGGGAAAAACGGCTTGTTACCAGAATCGGGATAGTGATGTCATTTCCAAATCCACAACAATGTGTTACCATGGTGATATACTTTGTTGCCATGGCAATTGAAGGATTATGATGTCAATGTCAATTTTTCTGTTTTAAAATTAGAAGAAATGTATCAAACTTCGTAACTGAATTTCTCAAAAACTATTCATCCCACACCAAAATTATGCAAATCTGTGTTCAGCAACAAATATGCTTGAAGCTTTAGTCTGAAAGCTAATTTACACGAGACTTTCCTTCAAAATGTTAATGCTTGAAGTTATTTTTTATTTTTGTAATTGTTAGTCCAATCCAATCCAAGCCTAGTAATGTAGTCAAAAGTGAGAAGGATTTAGTTGAATTGATTCACTCATTTATTGAAATAACTTTACAAATATATTGAAGTTCTGAAGTTAAAATCTTTTGTCAAAGACAAAGGAGAGTTTCCGGTAATTAGTAAAATGATGAATTACTAATATATGGAAATAAAGTAGTGTTTTCCAATTAGCTTGTCAACTCTTTGATTTGTTCTGCTGTGACTTCAAGTTGTCACTTCTTGACGAGTGAGGGCGCCGGTGATGCAGAGTACGATGACAAATTCGACTTCTTCGTCGGGACTTTACTCACAAAGCTTACTTTCTCATCCATCTGCTGCTCCCTGTCAAGGACAACAAACATGGATTAATTAACTTGAACCAAGTAAAAGTACCGTTTATTTTGGATTGAATTTGTTCATTTAATTTTGGGGTGTGTGAATATAGTGATTTTTAATTGCAAATACAAATATTGAATGATGGATCAAAATATTTCGAATGTAGAATAAGAGGTCATATTCGGAAATACATAATAAAATTACTAAGCCATTCCAGAAAACCAAAATATTTCCGGGGCTACGCGCCCCGGATCTGCATGAACTGTGGGGGCAGGCGCATAGGAAAGGGGGATTGGGGGGATTATCTCCTCACACTCGAACAGTCTGACCCCCCATTCACCATACAAAATTATGTTTAGCGTCCCAGAATCACTTGTAATATGTTTAAATTTTAAAAAGTACCCTGCACTGCAACAATTGGACGGAGAGTTGTTTGCATCAGTATGTGTATTTTAGAGCCCCAGAATCACTTTTAAATTGTTTAATATTAAAAAATAAAAAAACCCGTGGGGTTAAAACTAGAGGGCTTCGCCCCCCAGACTTCCTCCGGGTGTCGCTATCCCCCTCCCCATCATAAATGTCGTTCGTACGCACCGAGCGGGCCTATATAGTACCCATAAAAAGGGGGGTGAGGGGCGCTAAAGTATTCTTTGCCCGAGCCCTCAAAGAGTCGAGGGCCGGCCCTGGACAAGAAGCACAGCTAGCTGGTTGCCAGGAGTCCTGTGGCCCTATTGTAGGTGGGAACGTCGACCAGGGGAACTATTTTCGAGATCGTTCGGGACAAATTTCATACGGATTCACGGATGCCTGACGTCAGACCAAACAAAATAATAACAAAATGTGGCAGATTGAATGCTATGTAGCTTGGAAGGCCGTCGCTTTGACGTCACGCTCAAGCATTGAACGATCTTGAAAATTGGTGTCCAGTGCGTAATGTGTTGGAACCATGGACGGATTATTATTTATTCTAAGGGTATTGGGGCACCAACAAATTCAATAGCATAATTAAAACCATAATGTTGGTAAAGAGTGAAAAGGAGACTCTCAAAAAAAATTACCTCCCTAAATAAAAAAAATATATTTGGTAATAGAATATTTATATTTATGCAAATCTATAATGTTGAAACGGTACAACTAAATGTCGTCGCGTACGTACATGTTTTGCCGGGCCAGCAGTGCGGGTGGCGTGCTAGGTCGAGGGATGACGTCGAGATTGTGCAGGTCGAGGTGGCAGTACACTGGGATGTGCGGCATGGACTGGTCCAGGATTAGCCGGGCAGTGTTGGCATCGGGCCGGCTGGGCAGGGAGAAGTGGTTGCCTGCAAGACAACATTACCCTTTCACGTCAATAACAAGTCCTACGTTATGTTTTTTACATAATGTACTTAGTGATGTCCTATGGTACCAAGTATATGTAATTATTTATCATACCTAGGTTCAATATCTATTCGAAATAGCAATTGTTCATAAATATTATCTAGTTTGATTTTAGAGAATCTTCCCATTTGGACTTTAATTGAATAGGTACACAATATTCAAGAAATTGCATGTGGGTGGCACACTGGCATGGGATGCTAAGATCCCAATCCATCCCAAGCCCCAGTTGGTTGTGGGGCCTCTTATCACATTTTACGGGCCCCTATTCCTACTTCATATTTTACCAGCATTTTTACTAATTTTCCATTCATTTTTTCATTCTATAGGTACTTTGTTTTACAGGCCATATCACATGTTTTCCGGGCCTTTTGCCTTGTCACATCCATGTTCTTTTCATCCCAGTTCGCCCCTGATCTTATGCTCTGTATCCAACAATCTCGTGTATCGGATAGCAATTTAGGTCCCTTTGCCTGTCTCTGCTTTTCACAACCGTCTTCCACCAAATGATGAAGCAGTTCAATTTTTCATGGCAATTTTGAACTGCTCTTACCGTTCCGTTGGAAAAAGTGCTGATAAGTGGATGCAGGTAAACATAATGACTTTGCTGACCGAGTATTGGGGGTTTGAGAGGATTTCCGTAGACGCATTTCTCTACGACCGCCTGGGAGTAGACATGAGGGCGGTCCTCGGGATTCTGCAGCGTCTTCCGCGATGGCCTTTGATTCAGTGGCTTTCCGCCGTACAGAACCTGAAACCCATAACCTGACGATGACTTGTGTGTCCTCGCTCATTTAGGGATGCTCATTCAAAATCAATATTGATAAACGAAAGTAGAATTTCAGTATCAAACCCCCTATTACAAAAAGCTGAGAAAAATACCTCAAACCATTTTGAAATAGATTATGGCCAAGTTACGGAGGTTGGACTTCCATGAAGATCAAAAAATGAGGAAAATATTGTCAAAAATTAGATGTAGGTACCATAGGCGTGCGCACGGGGGGGGGGGCCGGGGGGGCCTTGGCCCCCCCTAATGGGTCAGCCTCAACTAAAAAATTATAAAAAGTGGTCCTCAGATTGTCAAAATTTTGTTTTAAAAGGGTTTAATCAAAAAAATCTCCCTGCGGGGCAGACTGGAGTTGCTCAAATTACTGGAAGTTGATCAAAAACACAATATTTTAGAAAACAATGCCTATAAAGTACCTACCATCCAAAAACACGATTTTTTCATGAATTTCTAGGTTTTCCTATATTTTTTTTTCAATATGCCTCAAAATTGCTCTAATATGTATGTCCTTCAGAGAATATTTTCATGTCTATATTTATATGTCGTGAAAAAATAAAGGGTTGGGAACAAAATGCACCTTAAAACGTCTCAAATTCATTTTGAAGTGTCATAATACTAAAAAGTAAAAACTAATGAATTTGTAAAGAAAATGCTCCTCAGAACGTCTCAAAATTGATTTTAAAGTATCCAAAAACCAAAAAAAGCCCTGCGGGGCAAGGTGGGGGTGCGCCCCCTACACCCCCCTATAACCGTGGCCTTTTTTTTCTTGCACTTTCCCCTGCCGGCGCCCATGTTGGCCCCCCCTAATGATTTCTCCTGCGCACGCCTATGGTAGGTACCTAGTACTTTTTGTTCTGGACCCACATGTACTACAGGTTGCCCCACTCCCACACAGTCCAAGGGGAATTACAACCTGAGGATGCCCGTGATTGGTTGGTTTATTGACTCACGCGCAATGTGGTGGAGGAACTGACGCGCTTCATGTCCGGGGGAACGCGGAACGGGTAGTCGGGGCTCAGCTCCACGCCGGGTGTGATGTACTCCCATGGTCGCAACGAGCCCAGCGTGTTGAGATACTGCCCGCCTGTCAATGTACGATAAACATAAAAACAAGTAGAAACACTACCCCTTGGCACGGTTGTACAATGTCCCGATAAAGTTAGAGGACCGAAGGTTTAGTCGGCGATATTCTTGGCAACAGCCATCTAGACCGCTAACGTTCACTTGGTCATTACCTAGTGACCTGAAACTGACTGTGAGGATAACCCCCAAACACCCCAAACACCCCAGTCTCTCTTGCCCAATGGCAGCAACTAGCAAGGCAGAGTTGAATGATGGGTCCGCTGACTGCGGTCAGTGCTTAACCTCGGTGATATTACGAGAACAGAGGTATCCAACCCACCAGCCGTTGGGATCCAAAAGCAGACTCTGAGGTCATTAATTACCTAGTGACCAGAACCTCACTGTGAGGTCTGCACTGGAGGTGATGAGTATCTTGGTCTGTGCGAGGTACTCCAGCGCCATCACCGCCATGCTGTGGCCGCGGTAGGAACTGAGCAACATGGGGAGCGGTTGTTCGCGCACGGCGCGCTTGGCGCGGCTGGTGAAGCGGTCGCGCCACATGAAGGGGAATTGCAGGCGGATCTGGGGGAGGCACACGCGCACGGGGTGGGGCAGCGCGTAGTTCTCCATCAGCCATATCTTGATGTAGCCTTCCGTAGTGCCTGGAGGACATAGAAGATTATAGTCAAGCTTCGCCACTTCGTTTGGAAGAAACAAAGAAAAACAGTTTTCAGCATCCTCAGGGAGGAGGACCCACCCCCCTCTAGATCACTGAATAGACCAAATAAGTAAAGGAATATCCTACATCGAAAAATAAGTCAATGTTTTGTTTGCCCTATTTCGAGGAAATTGTGAATACCTTTCTATCACTATATTCATCTTTATCTTTGCCATCTGTATCATATCTTTATCATATTATTACCAATATTCAGACAAATCTGCCCTTATCTTCAAAAGTTATTGGCATTTTAAGGACATTTTATGATATCTTGAAATATTTGCTAATTTATGCCAAGAATTTTAATTTATTTTATCACTGATCTCTTCATGCTTCAGTTCCAAGGCCTGTAGAGCAAAAACTTGCAAGGCTGGCTCTATTGGCACGGCAGCCGTGCCCGCAAGGGGTTCATATTCTATTTACACCAGAGTAGCCGTGTGCGCATGAAGGCGTATTCTATTGGCACCAGAGTACACCAGAGCACGGTCGCCGTGTGCGCAAGAAGGCGTATGCTATTGACACCAGAATCCACCAGAGTTCACTCCAAGATGGCCGTCCTCTGAACAGCTGTTTTCCGGAGCCTATTTAGACTTTTTATACTAATGCAGAAGGATCGTGACGTTTTGAAAAGTATGGGAACTGATCAATAATAATTACAATTAGGTCAGGGTCATACGTAACGACCCCAAACTTCGATCTAAACGCATCTGAGCAGCTAAAAGGCTTCACTTACGCGCACGGTTTTACGTCTGGTGTAAATAGAATCCCCATAAAAAAACACTCCGTGTAAAAATACCAGCTACTATAAACTATAAAAACTATAACTCTTCAACTATAAAAAAATAGAAGAAATCTAAAAATTCAGCACTGAAAAGTAGTGATATCAAAAAATGAGCCAAGTCAAAACTTAATTTTAAAAACCAAAATATACTTGGCGCATCGTGTATATACTTAAATAGTATAGAAGCATATGCCAAAAATCAAATGTACCTAAATATATATAATATACCTATAATGCCCTTAAAAATGATGCGCCAAGTATATTTCGGTTTTTAAAATTAAGTTTTGACTTGGCTCATTTTTTGATATCACTACTTTTCAGTGCTGAATTTTTAGATTTCTTCTATTTTTTTTATAGTTGAAGAGACTTGGCTGGTATTTTTACACGGAGTGTTTTTTATGGGGATATCACTTATTTTTTTAGTTTATTTACACAACTTGTAACACACATCGGAGCAACAATGACTAAATACTTTTAAAAAATACGCCATTACCGAATTGGTTAATACGAAAAATTGTGTTTGGTGCTCAATATACCTAAGCTTAAAGTGATATTCCATGAAGAATTGCGAAAGCTTCGTTCCAATCAGTCCAGCCGTTTTCGAGATATGGTATTACTTCCGGTTTTCAAAATGGCGACTGAAATTACTGCCACCTAGAATTTATTTCTATAAATGTTATGTATCATTATAAGCCTTCTGAATACGTAGTTATTGTAGTAAGAGGTCATTAAAATCTAGTTCTTAATTTTCATGACGTCATTTCCGGTTTCGGTAATAGTACGTCATCTCTAAGTACTTTAACTATTAATATTCCATATAGATAACCGTCTGAATCATTTGGCGCTGGTTTAATCCCTAACGGTCTAGCCGTTTTAGAGATATGACGTCACTTCCGGTTTCAAAATGGCCGCTTCCTGTTGGTTTTATAAAAAGGCACCTCAGACGCCAAAAGTGCACATGTGGTGAAAATTTCAGATCGATCGGCTCAGCCGTTTAGGCTGTGGCGGTGATTGCGGTGTTTCCTGATATCATCATCATCATCAGATCAAGATAGGTTTTAAAAGGGGTGTAATTTCACGTTTTTCACGGCCCTCTAGCTCGCAAACGGCATAACATATTGTTCCCCAATTTGGTATATGTAGTGGGGTGGGCCATAGCTCGAAATTAAGATATATCGCAACAATGTGAGATTTTCCAATTTTAAGATCCAGTAGGCCGAAAATGCCATGTTGTTGCTTACAGTAAAAGTGGTTGGTCTGCTCCTCAGTTTATTATGCATTTACGGTATGTTGAGTGAGTGTGAGTGTACGGTACGACTTGGCTGGGTGGAGCGACCGCTCCACTAGATAGGAATCCATAGGAACACGGCAGCCGTTTGCGCAAGGGGTTCAAATTCTATTGCCCCCAGAGTACACCAGAGTTCACTCCAAGATGGCCGACCTTTGAACAGCTGTTTTCCGGAGCCTATTTATACTTTTTATACTAATGCAGAAGGATCGTGACGGTACAATATGTTCTGACATTTTACTATACTGAGAATCGTGGAGTTATAAAGAGGACTGGGAACATTTATTATCTAATAAAATTTCAGCTATGGGTATGATAGCTCCAGTAAAATATCTTTGACGTCTAGATGCACTGATACATGTCAGCCATTACACACTGGCAGCTAGAAGTACAACTTCACATTGCGCGCGCATGAGTTAACTGGGCAGACGAAGGAAAAAACTCTATGGGTAGACAAATTCAAACGTGCGAAAATTAAAGCTGGGCAACCTAAAAAAAATAGCTCTATGGTTAGGCAAAATTCAAACTTGTGAAAATGTCAAAATAAAAAATTTCGTCCCCGACCAGATTCGAACCGGTGTACCCTTGCACCGCAGGCAAACGCCTTACCGCCTGATAGCTACAAAGCTGCTCATGCTGAGGTGCGTTAAAAACTGCTACATAAAATTACACACAGGCATTGCTTACGCGCATCCTACTGCGCAATGTGCCGGTTGTCCCTTTAGCTGCCAATAATTACACGTATGAACATGATTCCACTTCCCCCTATAGCATAGGAGGAAGTGGATATACTACGTCACGACCTGAGTGCGGATATGACCGGTCCAAGTAGCCCCAATAGCCGGCTATTGATGCAAATTAAAAGACCTTGTGTTTTATGTCTACTTAAGTTGCAATATGGTTTCACTAGTATTTGTACTACGTGGCTGACCTAATTGCAATCAATTATTGATCAGTTCCTATTCTTTTTAAACAGTCACGACTCTTCTACATTAATTTAAGTCTAAATGGGCTCCGGAAAACAGCTGTTCAGAGGACGGCCATCTTGGAGTGAACTCTGGTGTACTCTGGTGGCAATAGAATTTGAACCCCTTGCGCAAACGGCTGCCGTGTTCCTATGAATTCCTATTCTATTAACACCAGAAGTAAAACCGTGCGCGTAAGTGAAGTCATTTAGCTGCACAGATGCGTTTAGAACGAAGTTTGGGGTCGTGACGTATGACCCTGGCCTAATTGTATTGATTATTGTTCAGTTCCTACACTTTTCAAAACGTCACGATCCTTCTGCATTAGTATAAAAAGTCTAAATAGGCTCCGGAAATAGCTGTTCAGAGGACGGCCATCTTGGAGTGAACTCTGGTGTACTCTGGTGGCAATAGAATTTGAACCCCTTGCGCAAACGGCTGCCGTGTTCCTATGAATTCCTATTCTATTTACACCAGAAGTAAAACCGTGCGCGTAAGTGAAGTCATTTAGCTGCACAGATGCGTTTAGATCGACGTTTGGGGTCGTGACGTATGACCCTGGCCTAATTGTATTGATTATTGTTCAGTTCCCACACTTTTCAAAACGTCACGATCCTTCTGCATTAGTATAAAAAGTCTAAATAGGCTCCGGAAAACAGCTGTTCAGAGGACGGCCATCTTGGAGTGAACTCTGGTGTACTCTGGTGGCAATAGAATTTGAACCCCTTGCGCAAACAGCCGCCGTGACTAGACCGTGAACGCTAGAAGGCAATGTTTTACGAAGTGAAAACTACTATTATAATTGTATGTCGCATTTAATCTTATATTAAACAATAAAATACATGTCAAATGACTAGTAGATTGTAAATAAAGTTAATTACAGAAGTAAAAAAAGATAATCCCTGACGGCCGTCAGGTGTAATCCCTGTTACATGGCGGGGACCTCCCAAATGTTCAAACTCATTTTGTAAGTTAGTTTGAATATTTGTGAGGTACTGCCATACTATTCCCACAAATAAGTGATACGTGATGGAGCTACTTCTGGCAAGATGGCTACTATCAGGTCCACATATTAATTTGTTTGTTTTTACATTTCGTGTTTCCATAAAGCAGTGAAAAACAAAAAACAAATTAAATTGATATTTAGCTATACATTTACTTTCTTGGCCATAACAAACAACTATATCAAATATTTGTATTTATATTTATGCAAATGCGCCCTTGATAGCCGCCATTTACCTAGTACAACAAAATCCACCAGAGGTCAGTTGCGTTCCTTATTTTCTCGAATAGGTACTACTTGTTAAAATAACAAGTAGCTCTTATAGATAATTCTAAAATTAGTTTGCTATAAGAACTAAGCATAACCTAAACTTAATTAGGTAATACCTATTCACCTCGAACTTCAAGGTTTTATTTTTTGCCTGGGGCTTAACGTCGCACTGTTCTGCAGCGAGGCTAATGGCGACGGAAAAAAGGTTTTATATATTTGCATGGAAGGAAAATAGATAGAATTAGATAGCACTCCATTGCACCATGGAGTCTTTTTCTGATTTCGTCGTGACCGGCGTAATTCATTCAGCGTAAATCTTATAATAGAAGTGAAATGAATTCGATCGCGAGGAGAGAAGAGAGGCGCTCCAGCTGGGGCCTATTCTCGAGTTGATACCGCATGTGAAAATGAGACTAGATGCGATACCAAGGGAAATCTTTTGTTTTATCAAAGATAAAGTAATGTGCTCATTTCCGCATGGTGAACATTTTCAACAAACTCGAGATTAGGCACCCATTTTTACATAACATTCTTAAATTTTTATATATTATAATAACATAACTATAGTGAACTAGTAATGTTATTACTTCGTCGTAATAGCCCAGTGTTTGTATTACTATAGTGATAACACTATAAGTGCCAATCCCAGGCTAACATTGATTTATTTAAAAATAATACATTTTAATTTGCCTATTAGTTTAACTTCATATTAATTTTGTGGATCAATTATTTACGTGAGCATAACAGCCGCAACCTATCTCCTTTCAAATGCTCGTTTCAACTACCTATGTTTCAACGCACCAAACCTTCAGCTGCCATCGTGGTCCCTTGGATAGCGCGTCTGCCTGCCACCTGGAGGTCCTGCCATCGAAATCACGTCTAATCCATTTGCGTTTTATTTCAGATTCTATTCGCAATTGTAATAATCTCTGTGAATATCTTGTCGTAATGTAATTATGATGAAAACCCTTGTAGATATCGCTATTATAGTTTACTTTTTACAGTTTAAATTCAAAATAACCGTTAATTTTAGGCAGCTGAACTCGCTGGAATGTACCAGAGATGTACTTGGGAGGTGCCAGGCAGCTCCCAGAGATGTGCCAGGCAGCTGCTGGGATGTGCCAGGCAGCTCCCAGAGATGTGCCAGGCAGCTGCTGGGATGTGCCGGGCAGCTCCCAGAGATGTGCCAGGCAGCTCCCAGAGATGTGCCAGGCACCTGCTGGGATGTGCCAGGCAGCTGCTGGGATGTGCCAGGCAGCTCCCATGGACATGTGCCAGGCAGCTCCCAGACATGTGCCAGGCAGCTACCTTGGGAGGTGCCTGGCAGCCCGTTGTCCAGTCATAGTTACATGCCTGGCACCTCCCTGGCATGTAACTGGCAAATCTCATGGGAGCTGCCTGGCATGTAACAGTGTTTGCTTGGGGGGAATCGAACCCCGATCGTCTGCGCTCTAAGCCAATGGGCTAACCAACCGGCTATTGTTGCCACTGAGGAATTGTTGCGTTAGATGTCTACTTAAGTTGCTATATGGTGTCACTCTAGAATTTGAACTAGGTATCTAATGTGTTCGCAGCTCACTTGCACGGTCTACTACCGTGTCGTGTTCATAATACAAAGCCGTTTCCACACACGGTTTTACTCTGGTGTAAATAGCATACGCCTTCTTGCGCGCACGGCGAACTCTGGTGTGAATAGCATACGCCTTCTTGGGCACACGGCGAACTTCTGGTGTAAATAGAATTTGAACCTCTTGCGGGCACGGCCGCCGTGTGAATAGACACGCCGAACTTGCAAAAGCATATCAAATCACATGAAGTACGAGGGCTTGCTCATCAACGTGTTACAGAGACTTTTCTTAATATTGGTTCACAGCTTAAGGTGGCTAGGTCGATCGACCATTTTTTCAGATAGTGTTCAATTTTGCTGTACTCACTCATTGGTATCCCCTAAACAACACTTCAAAAAATAAAATACTTCCCGTGTCTAGTTTTCGAGATATGCGAATAAGAAAGCAGTTTTTTCCCCATGTTATCTTATGGCAGGTTTGAAATATTTGCTATAAATGAAGACTGTATTTAATTGGCCCGATAGATTTTCAAAAAACCCAATAAGATTAGAATCTTTGATCAATTGACTTTCATTAAAAAAATATAAACCAGTACCATCGTGTGCTAAATAAAAAGTTATAGGCGATTTAATTCAAATTGCGAATCAAATCAAAATACTTTTGGCAACACGGGAGTGCTCAAGGTAGTTAGAAGGCACTAAATGCCTACTAAAGATACCTTGACTTTTCATGAAAGTAAACTCTATGTGTAAGCTCAGCAAGCTCAGCCATCATGATTCCGCACAAATTCAAATTTCCAAAGTACGATGTTGCCATATTGTACCGTATTGTTAAAATTATAGAAAAATCCGTAAAAATCTTCAATATCCAATTCAAAACTAACTTCTTTGGAGCAGTAAGACTGCTCTAAATAATAAGATAACGCATAAATACCAATTAAATGTTGTATATTTCAGCTATACAGTATATTATAAAAGTAGATTATGTGCTAAAAGAATTTATAAAAGTGATTGTTTTACACTTAATAAATTAGTGAAAGCTTTCCAATACTTCAGAAAACCGATCGATCCAGCCACCTTAAAAGCAATGTTTCCGCTTAATTACTAGGTCCTTTCATCTAATGTAGTACCCCAACAATAGAGTTGGCATCGCCCCCTGTCGGACACATCTGCTTGGTTAGCGACAGAACATACCTGTGAAGAGGTACTTGTTCTCCGGGTCCGTTGCCAAGGCGACCACGTAGTCCCCGAACGTGTGGACCGCGACGAAAGAGTCGATGTATCTGCCGTTGACGTGATGCGAGTATATCTGGATGTGACCGCTGTCCACCGCCGCCAACAGCGTGCCTGCAGATGACGGCTTTCAATCACTTGAATCAAGCGGTACGTTTGTGCCAGACTGACCTACATTCTACTGAAAGAGGCTGATTCAATTATTAGTAGAATGTGAGCCACTTCAAAACAAAATTCAAGTTAGACTGAAATTTTTTATCATGATATTTTCTCTTTTTAACATTTTTGGTATATTATCAATCGTCCTGAAAAACACTCTGTCTAAGAAATACCAACCAAGCCTCTTCAAATAAAAAGAGAACAGAGGAATTCTAAAAATTCAGCATTGAGAACCAGTGATAAATACTAAAAAATGCGCCAAGTCAACACATTATTTTAATAATCAAAAAATATTTGGCGCATCGTGTAGTATAATTTAGAGTACAGGTAGTTTTGGATTAAATAGTTTGTCGCCCATAAGCTAATTCACATGACCCCCCCCCCCCCCCCCTCCCCCCTCCCAGGAAACAAATCCACCTAGAAAAGGCACTATTTCAATCAAAAAGTGTACGAATTCCAAAAAAAAACTTCATTCCCGCGGGTATGACTACTTATTTTAGGCTGTTTCTGTCATAACAGCGTCGTTACAGTGATTTTAAGACATAATAGCACTATTTTAACGTCCAAAATTCATTATAAATGTGTTAAAAATCCCAAAGAGGCCCTGCATGGCATTTGAGGGAACAACTGACCCGTGTCTGGCTGCATGTCACGCGTGCAGAGGAACAGGAGCGTGTGGATGGCGCGTGTACGCACGGCGCACGAGCCAGGCAGCGTGATCTCCGACATGCGACGCACCGCCTCGCGCTGCTTGGACGACGAGATACTCAGACGCTTGATGTCGCTGTACAGGTTTGAGATCGCTGCCGGGAGGCAACAGAAAGGCAGGATACCGTCTTGTGTTTGAGACCAACACTCTAGGAGCAACAGCAGTATTATACCGGGTGGAGCAAAAAATCCCCCTATTTTAGAGATCACTATATCGAAACTATTACAGGAAGGGTTCTGAAATTTTACCAATTTTAGAAAACATACTAAAATATAATACGTGTTAGTTTCATTCAACCATATTTGTTGAATAGAAAAAAGTTAAAAGTGATTAAAGTTAAAGTTGAAAAAACAGAATAAACCAGAATCTTTGACTTGTTTGAAGAATTGATTTGGAGTTACTTCTTGGGAAATAGGTAAAATTATGTTGTTTGATCCACAATTTCGCTTGTGGACGATGTGCAAGCAAGCAATGTTTCCATTGCTATATAGATTTCTGAATCTGCAATAGGTACCGAAATTAGTGGCCACGTTTTTTGTTTGTTTGTTGGAGTGCTGTTCAAGTTATGTTAAAGTTTTCTGGTATAAACTGTTATAAAAGTCTGTAACTCTGCAAAAATATCTGAAAATTGTACATGTTTCATGTGTGTTGCATATATTGCAATTTTCATGTTTTCTATAAGTGTGAAAATATCAACTCTTTATATTTCATAGTTCTGTTTGGAGTGACCTCTCAAACATGGGGATTTTTTGCGCCATCTGGTATTTTCATAGGTGGTTTCTAGTTTTATTTCAAATTTTGAGGGGGTTAGATACAATACCAAGCCATCTCCAATTTTATTTGTTCGGAGAAAAACCGTCAAAACAACTGTCATTTCCTATATAAATAGCTGGCGATCTGTTTTCAATCCATGTTTTAAAAGGGAAGACAATTTATCTTGTAATACTTCACATTGTATTTAGAAGATTGATAATAGAATACTGTATATTATCATACACGTCTATCTCTAGCTCAAAATGTATTATTTTTTAATTTTATTTTGCGTCTAACCCCTTTTTGTTTATAATGCAAGTAAATAGACGCTTGTAGGTACATGAACTGCACTACCCACAGATCCCAGCTCGAATCCCGCAGTCGGCTTCTATAATCAAACATATATGCGTTTCCCGCCATGACCACTTCATTCCCACCACTCATATCGGCATCGTCAAGTAAGTTTCGGCGGTTTACCAATTACCATGACGTGTTCGGCAAGAGTTTGTTTCCAGAACCTAATCTCTCAAGCCTTATCAGTCTTATCAGCCATATCAGAATAAACAACAGTGCTGAGGTCCTACAACTCCACAGAGTGACAGTGAGTACCTATAACACTTACTACTTTTAACCTAGATTCAATTCAATACTTCTCATTTATTTAGAGAGATTTTGAACAAGGAATTATAACTTTTTGACTGCATATCGTCGTCTTTGTAGAGAAAGTGTTCAAGTAAACTTGATCCCAGAAAAAAACACTCCTTGTAAAAAAGGCAGCCAAGTCTCTTAACTTTAAAAAAATCAGCACTGAAAAGGAGTGATATCAAAAAAGGAGCCAAGTCAACGAATTTTCCAAATTTTATTCGTACCATTGAAATAAAAGTATAGACCCGCAAGTAATACTTAAAAAAAGGACTTGGCGCATCGTTTTTTTAAAGACATTTTTCTATCCTAAAAGTAGGAAGAACTCTACAAGTATATTTTCCTGAGTATATCACATTCATTATCGACGAATCATACTACGTTTCACTATAACTAGTACTCTTTGGTAAAGTTTTGGTATTTTGTCAATATTCAGAAGAAATATTTCTTGGTGATGTCGTTGTTTGTTTGACCATAGAGATTCATATACTTACAGAGAGGGGCAAGTAGATAGCCAGCCTTGGTATGATGCGATGTACATTGTCAGGGTAGATCTGAGCATGCTCAGCCACCATCTTGGAGATTATTTCAAAAATTACTTTAAAAATGGCACCCCCCTCGATTGTAATGTTGTTGGCAAGAGACTTGAATGTTACTTTGTACTAACCTTCAGTGCATACTTCACAGTAACAAACAACACAGAACAAATAAATGTACAGTAAAAACAAGATATAATATTGTAATAGTCTTCTGATTCAAGTTAAAAACGTGTTTCTAATAAGTTTAAAATTTGACAGCTCAAAGTAATTTTTTCACTGCCTTCCGAATTAATTTTCCATTTCAGTGGCAGTGAATTATTAAATATCTCCAATATGGAGAAAAAGGATCTTTCAAAATTAGTCAAGCATTAACCAGTAGTTACCCCTCTCTGTAATATATCTCTATGGTTTGACACGGAAGCGGCCTAGTATATTCGTTATTGCCTCTATTTCTAGGGTCATATTAATAGAAGACATCGTGACTGAGGGAAATAACGAAAGCGCTCATTACAAGAAGGCCGTCAATGGGATTTGTATAAGTGACTAGTGCACTGAGCCATGCTGCTCAAATAATTACTAACTAGATTTTTATCTAAAGTAATACGTTATGTAATTTATGAAATTTATTGGTATAAAATGTTAATTATTAGCAATGAATGACACGACGAGAAGGTTCGAAGTATAATGCTGTATTAGGTATGTTGATGTATGTTCCACGAAACTATAGATATACCAATCGCAAACACAACTGTTCTGTATTTATAGCTTGTAAGACAAATGCAATATATGTTTCTTTGTGTACTTATATTTAAATTTAAAATATTTTACAGAATGTTTAATATTTAATTTGACAGCTTTGTCCCAATTTTCCTAGGCATTTCTGAACTACGTGAGTGGCATAAGCTTATGAATAGAAAAATGTCTTTAAAAAAACGATGCGCCAAGTCCTTTTTTTAATTATTACTCGGGGGTCTATAATTTTATTTCAATGGTACGAATAAAATTTGGAAAATTCGTTGACTTGGCTCCTTTTTTGATATCACTCCTTTTCAGTGCTGATTTTTTTAAAGTTAAGAGACTTGGCTGCCTTTTTTACAAGGAGTGTTTTTTTCTGGGAAATCACTTATTTTTTTGGTTGATTTAATGTTAGTTTTTGTATTTTTTATATGACTTTAAATTAGATGATATTACGATATTAGAATACAAATTTTTTAGTAATCTAATGTTAAGCAAATAATGCTATGATTGTTTTAGATAATAATATCAATAAAAGCGATGTTTCGTGGTTAAAATGAAATTAATTAAATGCGCAGTATTAATCACATTAAATTTATTTCAAAGTCAGTAAAATTCACAATTAATCAAAATGCTACTATCCATTGCAAGAGAGCACTTCGTTTGGTTTAGAATACATTTCGTGAGAGAGGTGTTTGGACGATCTTCTTTCTTCAATGATGTTTAACGTTCAGGGACTGTTAAATGAATACATTTTCACAATGTATACTTCACTTTCCTTCTTGATTGAATCAGACGTAATGTTTGAGAGATACATGCACCACAGATGTGTAGACGTCGTCGTGGCAGCATCTGTACAAAGGAATATAATAATTCATTAGAAGTATGCAGTTTATTGTCTATTTTCTTGAAAGTGAACGGAATAGACGTGCATCTGTTTATCAAAGATACATATAAATGTAACTCAATGTGTTACTGAGGTAACTCACATGAAAATTGACTTGTAATCAGGATGGATGGTCAGGATGGTACTTGGATTCCCGAGTGACAGTTCAGAGATGTCCATTGCTTATGTCATTCATTTGATGTTAATGATGAGCTATTGAGGGGATGCCGATGATCTTCTAGTCTCATCTGGTGCATCGAAGTATGAAGAAGTCTTGCAATTAGAGCCGACCGTTTACTTGATGTTATTGATGGATCGTCGGGATGGATCATTGATCTTGGTATTCTTTTGTTGCATACTTGAAGATTCTGAAGAGAAGATGTTTATTAATTGAATTGTTCTGTAAAATAAGTAATTAATTTGTTAAGATTTCTTGTTGTCTACTTACTTGATATTTTGAGTCAGATTGCACACGTCCATGAAAACCTCCAAATTGATTTGTGTTGGTAGGTACTATAAGTATAGTATAGTATATAAGTAAGTATTTTTACAACTAAAGCCCCATTTACACGGTGCAATTTCTTGAACAACTTCTGTGCCACAGTGGTTCTGCTCGTGCACGTACTTTTGAGATGAAAAAGTGACTCTGCACATGTGCAGAACTTTTGTGGCACAGAAGTTGTTCAAGAAATTGCACCGTGTAAATGGGGCTTAATATACCCTCAACACAGTAACTACTTGATAAACGTATAATAGTTTTAGAATATGCATGCACCGTACGACTTGAGTGGCGTGTAGCGACCACTTCGCTATAGATCGTATTGCGAAAGTTTCGTTCCAGTCGGTTCAGCCGTTTTCAAAATAATAACATCCATTCCGGTTTAAAAAATGACGGCCGATTAGATAGATTAGATTATTAGGGTTTAACGGCGCGTCAACGACGAGGTTATATTGCGCACATTAATTTTTATATTTTAACTTTGTTGAAAATAAGTGGAGGGCATGGGGAGGGGGTCGATCTAACCATAGAGATATATTACAGAGAGGGGTAACTACTGGTTAATGCTTGACTAATTTTGAAATATCCTTTTTCTCCATATTGGAGATATTTAATAATTCACTGCCACTGAAATGGAAAATTAATTCGGAAGGCAGTGAAAAAATTACTTTGAGCTGTCAAATTTTAAACTTACTAGAAACACGTTTTTAACTTGAATCAGAAGACTATTACAATATTATATCTTGTTTTTACTGTACATTTATTTGTTCTGTGTTGTTTGTTACTGTGAAGTATGCACTGAAGGTTAGTACAAAGTAACATTCAAGTCTCTTGCCAACAACATTACAATCGAGGGGGGTGCCATTTTTAAAGTAATTTTTGAAATAATCTCCAAGATGGTGGCTGAGCATGCTCAGATCTACCCTGACAATGTACATCGCATCATACCAAGGCTGGCTATCTACTTGCCCCTCTCTGTAAGTATATGAATCTCTATTATCTAACTAGCCCGATCCGGGGGAGTCCAGCACTGGTGGGAAGGCCAGGCCGGAATGGGGACGGACCGGGGGGGGGGGGGGATGGGGAGGCTCCGGGCCGGTGGGACTCGATTTCAGGGGGATCACCATCTCGAGGGGGAAGGCCGGCCCGAGGGGACCGCAAATTCAAGGGAGGGCATGGGACTAGGCCGACCCTGGACTGCACTTGTTTGGGACTAACTCGCTATGCGAGCCGGTCCCTTAAGCCCCACCACCGCGTCAAGGTGGCAGTCCATTGGTGGGGTATGGCGGCCGAAATCACTGCCACCTTAAATTTATATCTATAAATGATATGTATACCTATACACCTACGGAACATGTAGTAATTGTAATAAGAGATTACTTTTGTAAGATATGGCATTTTCATGACGTTATTTCCTGTTTCGATAATAGTAATTTTTTGTCTATTATGATATTTCATTCATATAGATGGCCGTCTGAATCGATTGGCGCAAATTTCGTTTCGATCGGTTCAGCCGTTTTCGAGATATGACGTCACTTCCGGTTTCAAAATGGCGGCATAAAACCAGTTATAGCAAAAGGCACCTCAGACGCCAAAAGTGCACATGTGGTAAAAATTTCAGATCGATCGGTTTAGCCGTTTAGGCTGTGGCCCTGTCAACAGTGTTTCCTGATATCTGAATCATTATAATAATAATAATAATCATCAGATATACTTTTAAAATGGGTGTAATTTCACTATTTTCCGGCCCTCTAGCTCGCAAATGGCACAACACATTGTTCCCAAATTTGGTACATAGGGTGGGGTGGGCCATAGCTCGAAATTAAGATATTTCTCAACAATGTGAGATTTTCCAATTTTAAGATCCAGTTGGCCGAAAATGCCATGTTGTTGCTTACAGTAAAAGTGTTTGGTCTGCTCCTCAGTTTGTATTATATAGGCATTTACGGTATGTTGAGTGTCTGTGAGTGTACGGTACGACTTGGCTGGGTGGAGCGACCGCTCCACTAGATCAAAATCGCGTAAAAAATATTATAATTTGTGGTAAAAAGAACTTTCCTTTAATCTGAGAAAGTTTCAAATCCATTATGTAGGTAATCAGATATACCAAAAATTTAATTAAAGTTATTGTTATGTATTTTAGTTTAGATTGAGGAGTAGGTATGATGATACGAAATTAAATTAAATTTTCCATCTTTACCTATACTAAAATCATTCTTGATGAACCATGGACTTACATAATACTTTATTTACCCTATTTATTGTGTTGTCTCCAAGATAGCCTCCATTATCTCGGTTTCATATTTTAGATCGTATACATCACGACACGAATAGTTCTGTATCGAGGCAGAAGGCCGGAAGTCCAACGCACGATTTTGCGTTACACACTTTTGGAATGATGTAATCAAGCTAATGGTAATATCAATGGTTTATTGACTGATGCCAACAAATACGGTTATATTGGAGTGTTCTCTTACAGTTAAACAATGACTCATGTCGCCATTACAAATATTATGCTTGGATTCTCCCAGAAATACTGGTCTATGAGCTTATCTCAACACAAAGATATCGCTTGGACTGACTTCTGATGGTGTGATCTAACATTTAGTTTTTCAGTCAATCAGATTTTTTGAGCGATCACTTTTAGTTGTGTCAAGTGTACAAAAGTGCGCGGACAGTAAAATTTCAAATGCTTGGAATGAAGAAATAAGATGCTTTTTCTTTGTTTGAAAGTTTCCTATGCCTTACTAGGAAACCGTCAAACAATGAAAGTACATCTTGTGAAGACGGAACAGGTTGGCTGAGTGGTAACGCTCTGAACTAATTGTATTCCGGAGGCCCGGGTTCGATTCCCGCGGCCGTCCTTCCTGACTGGGGTTTTTTCGTGGTATTCCCTCAGTCGACAGGCAAATCCCACCTTCCATCCTTACCTACTCTTCACCATCATCTCCCAATCATACTCATAATCATTCATCCGTCGCCATTAGCCTCGCTGCAGAACAGTGCGACGTTAAGCCCCAGACAAAAAAAACACATCATCTAAACATAGAGATTCATATACTTACAGAGAGGGGCAAGTAGATAGCCAGCCTTGGTATGATGCGATGTACATTGTCAGGGTAGATCTGAGCATGCTCAGCCACCATCTTGGAGATTATTTCAAAAATTACTTTAAAAATGGCACCCCCCTCGATTGTAATGTTGTTGGCAAGAGACTTGAATGTTACTTTGTACTAACCTTCAGTGCATACTTCACAGTAACAAACAACACAGAACAAATAAATGTACAGTAAAAACAAGATATAATATTGTAATAGTCTTCTGATTCAAGTTAAAAACGTGTTTCTAGTAAGTTTAAAATTTGACAGCTCAAAGTAATTTTTTCACTGCCTTCCGAATTAATTTTCCATTTCAGTGGCAGTGAATTATTAAATATCTCCAATATGGAGAAAAAGGATCTTTCAAAATTAGTCAAGCATTAACCAGTAGTTACCCCTCTCTGTAATATATCTCTATGATCTAAACATCTTGTAAAGATCATAATTTAATATGTTTCTCATCTAAAGAAAAAATATGAACTTTGAATTGATTGTTTGAATTTTTTCTATACATATAAGTAAGATTTAGAAAACCTTGAAACAATTAAAATACATCTTATTTCCTAATTCCAAGCATTTATAATACCGGCGCCCTATTCACTGTCATAGCGTCGTCATGCCTCGCCACAAGCAACCCCCGCGCTTGCTCACTCTCGCTACATCGGCCGTCGCGGACCTCGTCGAGGCCACCCTCCCGAGCATGGCCGGCATGACGTCGCCGGCGCGTCAGGAGGCCGCGGCCACCGTGCGGGACACACTGACGGACAACCTCCTGCCGGCCATGTGGGACCCTCTGTTCCACGCAGTCCTCGAGCGGGCGCGACATCAGGGGACGTGGACGAACTATTACGCGTCTATCTACGCCATATTCGTGCACGAGAACGTGAGGAAGTTGACGCTGAGACGTTCGATCGTTGGCGACGTGATATCAGGTAGAGATGTTCTTTTTCCGAAAAATTATAAATCGGACACTTGTTCGTATTTTTTTATTGTTTGAGCGTCACCACGGTACTCTGACACTTTCTCTGTGTTTTTGTTTGTTGTTTTTTTTGTGTTCACTGGTCAGGTCAAACCGTTTAACCAATCGACCTGAAATTTTGCACACGTGCTTATGAAATCCATGAGGTCTCTGGGATCGTTTTTGAACAGGATACTGTGATTGGTTGATAAATGAAAATGGCTTGTAGCTCACACCGTTTGACCTATCAAATAGTCTTCGATAAATCTGATTTAACTCATATTTTGCATGATCATTATTACCGTTATTGTCTCTAATGTTACAAATTTTCAGCCCAATTAGTCAAGAACGTATACTTATTGACAGTTTTTTAATAACTGTCAGAAATAAAGTATCGAAATTAATGTTTTTCCACTCCAACTAAATCTGATTTGCTTTATGTACCAGAGTGTATAGAGTTTCAAAGTTTTTAATGTTTTTCCACTGCAGTTGAATCTGATTTGCTTTATGAACAGAGTGTATAGAGTTTCAAAGTTTCATTTTAAAGTTTCAATTTAAAGTTTCAATAGAAAACATATACTTTTATGTTGATTGAGTGGATCATATTTCAATTAAATATGGATGTATTATGTTTCTGTGCGTTTGGTACGGAATTCCTGTTGGAGAATTTGCATGTACACGTGCTTCCTCATCGACACATTACACATGAGCGTATTCCTAGTACTTCCTCAGTTCTGGCATACTTAATTCTGCTCTTTTCTGAGCTCATTTTAACTGAGGTTAACACTTCGTCACAGTCCTGCAAATTAAAGTACCTGACATTTAATATTTAAAAAAAAAGGGTAAATTTGGCCGGAAAAAATGTCGTTGAAAATGTTTATGACACAATCTCTAATATCAGATAGACTGAAGAATCTGGTTGAGCTGGACGCATCCAGCGTGGATAGTGGACCTAGTCTGTGCGCCCTGGTCGGTCGCGTGTGTCGCCGACTGCTGAGTGTCACGCTCAATGACGTCACAGTGCCCGACTGCTACGTCGGGCTGGCGGGATGCTCGTCCCTCAAGAGCTTGACCTACGTCTCCATTAGCAAGCAGACCGATGCCGAGGTGGAGTTCACGCAGTCGGCAGAGTGTAGAGCTGTGAGTACACATCCGAGGAGTGATTTTACAGTTTAGATGTGGTTCAGGTTGTAACCAGGGGCTGAATTCACAAAAGGATTATCTGCTTATACGTATTATCTTTTGATTTAATACCAAAAACCATGTTAAATGAAAGATAATACCAAAGATAGTACGTATTAAGAGATAATACTTTTTGTGAATCTGGCCCTTGGAGGCTAATTCTTGAGTTTTCATGTTTTGAAACCATGTGTGTTTTCATTGTATAAAACTTGAAACTGTTGACAACTATTGCTTAGCCTTCAACTTTTTTTTATGTTTTAAACAATGAAAACACACATGGTTTCAAAACATGGAAACTCAAGAATTGGCCTCCAGTGTTCGAATTGATCAATTTTCAGAGGGGGGGGGGGGGGGGGGGGGGATAGGAAAAATAAAAAATCCGAGAATGTTGTGAAATAAAGCAAAGGCGAAAAATACCCCACGAATACAATGGGGGCTCTGGGTGGTGTGTACACAACATTCTCTATTGTAGACTGGTGTTTTGTACGTCGATAGAAAAATGTTGCTTATAATTTGCCGGACTGTTCTACGACGACTTTTGCAGTTAAGATTCATTGTGAATAAAACAGTTTTTTAATTTGTGATTGTGCTCACTGTTGTTATTACGAGCTTCGTGCTTCCAAGAAACACGTGGCGCACATACCCCGTCCTGCCAGTGCCAGCGTCCCCCCACCCACCCCACTACACCTAATAAAGGGGAAACGTTATTAGGTCTCTCAATTTAAAAAAAATATTGTTTGGTGATTACGACGAACAATTTCGGAGAATTTACCAAGTTTCATACAAATCGGCCTAAATTTTCAAAAGATATTGATTGACATTTTTATTTTTATTTTTTTTAATATTCATTATACGGTTTTTACAGTTTTTTTTCCATTTTCTAATGTCCGTTGAGAATTCCCTTGGCTCGCTTAACAAGGCGTTATCCTGTCGTGGTTGTTCACATCGCAATACCCGCTATTCTGTCGCCAGGCAACACTCGCTCTGGACCTGTTCCCCATCCTGGAGCACTACAGCTACAGCCGCATGGGCGAAGTGCTGTATCATCTGCGCCCGACCAGGACCCTCAGCCTCCGCTCCGTCGTCCAAGACAGCTGCACCGTCGCGGTGGTCGAGCGCATCATCGCGTCGTGTCCGCACCTTCGTCGGCTCGACTCCTACGACTGGGACACGAACATCGCCGACGGCGCGCCCGTGCTGGAGGCGTTGGCCACGAGCTCGCTGCGCGTCCGAGAGCTCACCGTCACGGTCACGCACTTCGACCAGCACTTCAGACACTTCGTCGAGAAGAAGGGAACACATCTGGTGTCACTCACTTTAGGTTGTTCACAGATTCCTGATCACGCTGCACGGCTGATTGCAAGATGTTGTTCGAATTTGATACAGTTGACACTTCATTCCCCGTTGATGGAACTTCGCACTCCAAACCCAGCAAACACGTCAATCCGTGAGAAGATCTGCCCATCATCATTGACAAAACTGACGCACTTTTCATACACATCCGAAATCCCCCGTGCATCACATATCGAACTCTTCAAAATAATCCTGCCAGCGGACTCTGTACTATCCTCATTGGATGTTGCTGTGTGTGATGTGAACATCGATGAGTTCTTGAAGGAGTTGATGTCTCTAGAGATTAACAACTTGGAGGATTTGAGTGTACGGGCGTCCGCCTCCACTGTGTTGACTGTCAGCGTGTTCAGAGAGGTCTATTCGAGGTTTCCGAGACTAAGCTTCCTAGTTCTCAACTGCGCAGACGAGCGAGTTAGACGTTGTCTGAAGGAGATTCGAAGAGAAGTTGAAGACGGGAATCTGGACTTGTATGTGTCAGTTTTTTAAGGCGACACTCGAGATCGGTCGTGGGAGAAAATTGAGAATGAATATTCCGTAAGTCGGGTGTATCTTTGATAGGATGTTCATATAATCATTCTGATTATATTGGTCGATTGGCCGTAAATAAAAATGTTCGATTAAGTTCAAATTTTGCATGGTGATGAAGACCAACATTATCTAAACTTTAAGCCCAATCAGGCAAGTATTTATTATCATTTTATAAGTTTAGTTGAGCGAGCGTAGCGAGCGTCACCACGGTACTCTTATGGCACTTTCTCTGTGTGTTTTTTTTTTTTTGTGGTCACAGCCCAGGTCAAACCGCTCAAGCAATCGATCTGAAATTTTGTACACATACTAACGTAATCTATGAGATCCCTGGGATCGTTTTTGAACGGGACCCCGTGATTGGTTCAAATTTTTAAAAAATTATCTTTTGATTGGTTGTTCCGATCAATTTGAAATTTTGACAAGTCATTTCAACCAACATTGTACCCAATCATAAAAAGTTTCAGCCAAATCCTCCCATTGGTTCAAATTTGAAACCATAGTTCCTGTGTTTTTTGAAATTTATACAAGAACCGATTGAACGATCAACTTATAACTTCGCATGATGGTTGGGACCAACATTAGCTGCATTTTTGACAACTTTCATACTAATCTGTGTTTAAATCCAAAAGTTATTGACATTTTACGGACATTTTGCGTGTTGGCTGTCAAATTCACGGCGACTTCGACTCTTCAGTTCATGGGCAAGGTAGTTAGAGCAGAAACTTTCAAACGCATATGAAACTGATAATGACCGTTCAACAGATTGATCTGATATTGTGTACACACTAATATCATATTATATGAGTGGTCCCAGGTATATTTTTTGAAGGAGATCCTGGGATTTTTGAAAATTCACACGGAACCGTTCAATCATAAAGGTTCAATCGATCAACTTCAAACTTTGCGTGGTTATTAGGACCAATATTTTAGGAATTTTTTGAGATTTTTATACATCAAGTCTGTGACGAAATTCTAGAATTATTGGCTTTTAATGACATTTTCGATAGACAGAATTTCGATACCAGGTGTTGCGCGTATCCGTGCTCGCTCATCAACGCGTTACCCAGAGCGTTTTCCTAGTATGGGTTGTATAAAAAAGATATCTGGAAAAAGAACATGGGTAGGAAATTTACGACACAATGGATCTGTTAATAGTCGGAGTGTTTATGGAAATTGGAAAGTTGCAGAGAAAATCGTATTGTGTCGCATCGTGTATCGTGTTTGGCTGGGGATGTTGCATGTTCTGTGCTCGCTCATTAACGCGTTACACTAAGCGTTTTCCAAGTATATGAGCGAGCGAAGCGAGCGTCTCCTTTTGGCTCGTTTGGCACGGACCTCTGTTTTTTGTTTTTTTTTTTGTTTTTTTTGCCTGCTAATTGAGCGAGCGTAGCGAGAATCACCACGGTAACTCTTATGGCACTTTCTCTGTGTGTTTTTTGTTTGTTTGTTTGTTTGTTTGTTTGTATGTGTTTTTTTGTGGTCACACCCCAGGTCAAACCGCTCAAGCAATCAATCTGAAATTTTGTACACATACTAACGTACTCTATGCGGTCCCTGGGATCGTTTTTGAACGGGATCCCGTGATTGGTTCAAATTTTAAAAAAATAATCTTTTGATTAGTTTGTTTGATCAATTTAAAATTTTGACAAGTCATTACCACTAACATTTTAATCGATCATACAAAGTTTGAGCCAAATTCTCCCATTGGTTAAAATTTAAAACCATCTTTACTGTGAATTTAGAAATTTAAACTAGAACCGTTTGACCGATCAACTTAAAACTTTGCATGGTCATTGGGACTAACATTATCTGTGTTTTTGACAATTTTCAGACAAACCTGTGTTTAAATCCAAAAGTTATTGACATTTTACGGACATTTTGCTTGTTGCTATGGATCACGGCAACATTGACGCCTCAGTTCCAATGTTCCATGGTAGTTAGAACAGAAACTTTCAAACGCATAATTATGACACTAATGTCTAATAATCAACAGATTGATCTGATATTGTGTAAACACACTTATATCATATGAGTGGTCCCAGGTATATTTTTGAACGAGATCCTGTGATTTTTGAAAATTAACAAGGAACCATTCAATCATAAAGGTTCAGTTTCAATCGATCAACTTAAAACTTTACATGCTTATTGGGACCAATATTTTTGGAATTTTTGAAGATTTTCCTACCAGTCTGTGACGCAATTAAAGAATTATTGGCTTTCAATAGACAGAATTTCGGTTCGATGTGTTGCGCATATCCGTGCTCGCTCATCAACGCGTTACACAGAGCGTTTTCCTAGTAGCCGATACACAGGTTGCACCGTTTCAGCGATCGATCTGAAATTTTGCACACATGTAAAACCAACCTTTTCTGTTTGCAGACCCTAATTTTTTTGAAATCCATTCATTGGTTAAAATTTAAATAAATATCTCCTGATAGGCTGAAAAATTAAAACGGTCTTCGATAATTCTAATCAAACTCATATTTTGGCTATACAGGTCAGAGTTTTTCTTCGATCGAGCTGAAATTTTGCACACATGTAAACCCAACCTTATCTGTTTGCAGGCCCTAATTATATTTGAAATCCATTCATTGGTTAAAATTTAAATACATTTCTCCTGATAGGCTGAAAAATGAAAACGGTCTTCGATAATTCTGATCAAACTCATATTTTGCATGATCATTAAGACCAACATTGTCTCTTATTTTACAAAATTTCATCCCAATCAGTTAAGAACGTATGAACTTATTGACATTTTTAATATCTGTCAGTAATGAAGTATCGAAAGTAATGTTTTCCAGTGCCACTTGAATTGATCTGATTTGCTATATTTACCAGGGGGCTTGGATGATAATTTTCAAGTTTCGATGAAAAGCATAATATACTTTTTTTTTGTTTGAGTGATCATATTTCAATTAAATATGGATGTATAATGTTTTCTTTGCGTTTGTACGCATTTCCGGTTCGAGAATTTGCACGTACCCGTGCTCGCTCATCAACGCGTTACACTGAGCGTTTTCCTAGTATTTAATCATACATGTATTTCATTCACGTATTTTCCTCACATTTTTTGTCCTATTTGATTTTCCTTGTAACCTGTCAGGCTGTCAGTCACGTATGTAAAAGTCCGTACGGACACCAACTCACATTTCCTCGGCGCGAATGTGGTGGACGTCCTCGACATCCTGGTCAAGGCCGCCGTGCTCAGCCTCCCCGTGCCGCTCGACTTCCTCTTCACGTAGTCGAGCTTGACGACGGCGGTGGGCGTCGCGACGTTGTAGCGTCGGTACGGCTGGCCGGTCTCCAGACGCCAGAGGACGAGCTCGCCGGTGTAGGAGCCGGTGGCCAGACACTGCGGCGCACGCTTGGCGGCGCAGAGCACGTCGGAAGTGTGGCACATCTCCCACAGCTTGCCCTGCGGCGAGGATGTTTACTTACTAGGATCACACGTTGATGCGCAGCACATCACCCCTCCCACAACCCTCAATCAACATTTTAATGACCTATTTGAATTTCCATGCAACTTTGTAACATCCACGATCTGCTCAGTTTGGAGCAAAAGCATATTCCAATTTTGAATTTACTTTTCGATAGCTTCTTAAAAATAAATAAAGCCATAAATAATGAGTATAAATACCAAGTGCAATATGAAAAGATTTTCTTCGGAAGGTCGTGGGTTCGAGTCCCACTCGAGGAAAATCTTTTTATATTGCAGTTGGTATTTATTCACATCCACCTATCATGAGGTTATCAGCAAACACAATATTTCACACATAAATATATATGTTTTTGGATGAATTTGTTAAAATGTGTAGGTATCCAAGGAGTGGCGGATTAGCCCCCCCCCCCCCCCCAAGGGCGTATTAAGGATTTCTGGGGGGGGGGACACCCCCACCCAACCGGGAATCAGGGTATTCATCTAATAAAATAAGCTCATTTAAAATAATATGTGAAAAAAACACGTAAAAATATAGACAGATCTAGTTTCCGGGGCTGTGCGCCCCGTACTTGCATATCCTAATAAGTTCAATGGATTTACCTATTCTTAAACCATTCTTTTACCTATATTCTAAGACAATTTTTTATATTTTGTAATTTATAATACCTTCTCAAAATATATATATTTTGATACAAAATTGCACCTAAACGAATGACAATTGATCCTGTTTTCCACTGAGATTTTTCAAAATTTTAATAATGTCCCCCCCCCCCACCTCCCGAAATTTCATCCTGGATACGCCCCATGATTCCTCGTCCACTTCGTTGTTTCTTTCTATTTTCCACGCGTATTTCCCCTTGCCAATTAATATACCACTCACTACTGTAAATGGACAAGGATCTCTGCTCTAAAAGTGCCTAACTCGAAATGTATTCTTCAATATTTAAAAAAGTCGCATTCGCCTCCTGCGGCTGGGGGAACCCCCCAGAGCCCCTTCCCTGTTTTCCGAAACCGCCCCCCCCCCCCCATGGGCGCCCGCAGGGGGGGGCAAGGGGGGGCGCTTGCCCCCCCCCCCCCCCCTGGATGTCAGGAAAACATAAAAATTGTATGGGGTTTAACGTATAGTATCATTTTGTAACCAAAAGAACTAAAAAAAATTGATTTTACAGTGTAAAAAATCCAAAAAATGCCCTGCGGGGCAGTTTTGAACATGTCCCCCACCACCTCAAAGTGCAATAATTAAAAAATATTGAATATTTCAACAAAATACACCTCAAAACGTCTCAAAATTGATTTCAAAGTGTCCAAAAACAAAAAAAACGCCCTGCGGGGCAGGGTGGGGGGCACACCCCCCTTAAACACCTTAAAATATTGTTTTCCTTGACCTGCCCCCACTTGGCAGAAATCCTGCGGGCGCCCATGCCCCCCCCCCCCCCCCCCCCCTCTATGAAAGAGGCAAGATCCGCCTATGGTCTTGATGACGTTGAAAACTTTGAATTTGATCGGAACATTTTGATTTTCGGCCAATCAGTTGGGCAACACTGATTGGACTATGGACAAGATGTTAGTATTTGCGAGCGAATGATATTGGCAGGCACGTAGGAAGGGGGGGGGGGGGATGGGGGGGATTATCCCCCCCCCCCCACTCGAGCAGGCTGACCCCCATTCACCATACACAATTACGTTTAGTGTCCAAAAATCCATTAAAAATTGTTTAGATTCTAAAAAACGCCCTGCGGGGCAACAATTGGAGTTTTTTTTGCTTCAGTGGTGCATTTTAAAGCCCCAGAATCACTTTTAACTGGGTTAAATTCTAAAAAACGACCTGTGGGGCTAAGTCTGGGGGGGTTTCGCTCCCCCCCCCCCCCCATGATGAAAGTAGTTCCTACGCGCCTGGATGTCGGTACCTCCGTGAGCTTGCCGGTGTCCAGGAACTCCACGACCCTGCGGTTCCAGCCGATGGCGAGGATTCTTCCCGGCAGCCAGAGCAGACTGGACACCTCGCATTCCGCCTGGATGGACAGGTTGCGTACGCAGCTGCCTGCAACACGGCAGTACACGGCCAGTGGTCGAATTGGAAGTCTGTCCATGGGGGGGGGGGGGTGAAGGAACAACACTTGCCACGCGTTGAGGGGGTTGTGGGAAGTGCACCCTCCACGTTGCCCCGCAGGGCGTTTTTTGATTTTTTGACACTCTGAAATCAATTTTAATACCTTTGAAGTGTATTTTGATATACTTTTTTTATTTTCACAATTTTCATTCCAATACGGTGTGGGGGGCATGCCCCAATTAAATAAATTAATCCCTCATTGGGGGATGGTGAAGTGGCCAAATTAACCATGGGGGGGGGGGGGGATGATACCATCAATATATTCCCCATGAGAGGATACCATCCCCCCGCATCGCCCCTCCCAATTCGACCGCTGTACACGCCGAGCTCTCACCCGTTAGGGCGCCGTCACAAACTCGTTTGTCCACTCATAACTAAGCCGCTTGTCGAGTGGGAGCAGGGGCAGATTGCCCATTAGGCTACTTAGGCTAGGGGCGCCATCTTCCAGGGGGCGCCACGGCGTCTAATAAATGCCAAATTGTGATGATAAAAAAAATGAAAAAATGAACAAGAGGTATTATGAAAATGTGGTATAACTTGTGTCAAGACAATAAATAAGTATAGTAAGTATTTAGAATGGGGGGAAATGAAGATTCCCTCCTCCCACGCAAGAGTTAGGGTTTATTACAATGATTTAGATAGAAAAGGCGCTATTTCCTCGCCCCAGATTCAATCAAAAAGTATATACATTCTAAAAATAAGCCATGCGGGACGTCTTACGCCATCATCTTCGCGGGTTAGACATCACATTTTAGGAAGTTTCTGTGATTACAGCGTCGTTATAGTGATTTTTAGAGAAAATAGAACAGAAGTAGACAGGGTGCAATTATTGTTTCCTTTGCCTATGGGGCGCCAAACAGTTTAATCCACCCCTAAGTGGGAGTAGCATTATTTTGACAATAAGACATGTTCCTGATCGAATGCAAATAATTGGTCCCTCTACCGGCATGCAATGAACCACTTCTGTTTCACATTCACAATTTTCATACAATTTTGTGTTTACACGAAGCAATCTTCTTGTCACAGAACTTGAGCTCAAATTTTATTAGGACATTTTCTAATTTCCATTCAAGAAGTGTGACACAGAAGTGTGGTACAGAAGTTGAACAAGAAGTTGCTCCGTGTAAATTGCGCTTTAGTATTTCACTCAACGAGACGTTTCCAACTCAACTTTAAATTTAAAAAATTTAAAAATACCGAAGAAGTACGATTTCTGTCATTTGACCCAAAATACCTCAAAATTACGCCACAATGAAATTTCTGGGCATTTTTTGTGAGCAAATATTAATATAATATTTATAATAAATAAATATAAAAATAAATAAAAGAGTATTTAAGTATTTGACCGCCAGAGTCACCACTGATTTCAGGGTCGAATGATATCACTCTCAAATCCATTTTATATTATCTCAGCAATATCCCCACCAAAATTATTTCTTCTATCACAAAACGAACGATCCCGCTCTCCTATAATGTCACCTGTATTAAAGTTCCACATCTTGATGGAGCCGTCCCTCGCTCCCGTCAACAGTAGCTGATAGTCGGGATCGAACTCCGCGACAGTGATCGCCACCGTCACCCTCTCGCCGTGGACCACCCTCGTGTGCGCCTCCTTGATGAGCTGCTTCCGCTTGCCGAGCCACAGGTTCCACACCATGATCATCGAGCCGGTGCCGACGGTCACCAGGATCTCGAACAGGGGGTTGTAGAGGACGCAGGTGACGTCGTAGCGGTGGGTGGTGCCGTCGGTCGTGTCCTCGGAGACGAGTTTGTCGCAGATGATGATGGCGATCTGCAGGCAGCCTGGAGGCAACGGAGCCTTAGTTAAAGTTGCTGCGCTATACCTCGGACAATATGCGTCAAATGAGCATTGATTTTATCTTTCTATTATCACACAAATCTGCCTAGAACTTCACTATAATATACATTTTATTGACCTCTATCCCTGAAATAGGTAAGATAGAGTGATTATGAGAAAAAACAGCGGGAACATTGTTATCAACCAATAGAATATAAACATTCAGGATTCCTATTGGCTGATACAGATTTTCTAATTATTTTTTTCTCATACTCACTCTCACTTATTTCAGGGATAGGGTTCAATAAAATGTCGATCATAGTGAAGTTCCAGGCAGATTTGTCTGATAATCGTCAAAAGCACCTAAAATGTTGGTCCCAATGACCATGCAAATTTTACAATTGATCGGCTAAGCGGTCCAATTTTTAATTCTCAACCAATCACAGGATCTCGTTCATAAACTATACTAGTGACTACTCTTGTGACGACATTAATGAGTTATAGGGTGTGACGTGGGCAGTGCAGGCAAAAACACACTAAGAGGAAGTCGAACAAGAGTAGGAGCAAGTGCAAGTCTCACCTATGACCACGCTGTGGTTCATCGGATTGTAGTAGACCGCCATTGGCATGTTGTCGCCTAGCGTGGGCGGCAGCAGCGTGTAGGTCTGCACGCAGTTGTGCAGCGTCACATCCCACACCTTGACGCAGCGGTCCTTGGACATGGAGACCACCCTCTTGCCGGCCTCCTGCATGATGACGCACACCAGACACGCGTGGTGGCCTGGACAAAACACATTCACACCTTGACGCAGCGGTCCTTGGACATGGAGACCACCCTCTTGCCGGCCTCCTGCATGATGACGCACACCAGACACGCGTGGTGGCCTGGACAACACATTCACACCTTGACGCAGCGGTCCTTGGACATGGAGACCACCCTCTTGCCGGCCTCCTGCATGATGACTCACACCAGACACGCGTGGTGGCCTGGACAACACATTCACACCTTGACGCAGCGGTCCTTGGACATGGAGACCACCCTCTTGCCGGCCTCCTGCATGATGACGCACACCAGACACGCGTGGTGGCCTGGACAACACATCACACCTTGACGCAGCGGTCCTTGGACATGGAGACCACCCTCTTGCCGGCCTCCTGCATGATGACGCACACCAGACACGCGTGGTGGCCTGGACAACACATTCACACCTTGACGCAGCGGTCCTTGGACATGGAGACCACCCTCTTGCCGGCCTCCTGCATGATGACGCACACCAGACACGCGTGGTGGCCTGGACAACACATTCACACCTTGACGCAGCGGTCCTTGGACATGGAGACCACCCTCTTGCCGGCCTCCTGCATGATGACGCACACCAGACACGCGTGGTGGCCTGGACAACACATTCACACCTTGACGCAGCGGTCCTTGGACATGGAGACCACCCTCTTGCCGGCCTCCTGCATGATGACTCACACCAGACACGCGTGGTGGCCTGGACAACACATTCACACCTTGACGCAGCGGTCCTTGGACATGGAGACCACCCTCTTGCCGGCCTCCTGCATGATGACGCACACCAGACACGCGTGGTGGCCTGGACAACACATCACACCTTGACGCAGCGGTCCTTGGACATGGAGACCACCCTCTTGCCGGCCTCCTGCATGATGACGCACACCAGACACGCGTGGTGGCCTGGACAACACATTCACACCTTGACGCAGCGGTCCTTGGACATGGAGACCACCCTCTTGCCGGCCTCCTGCATGATGACGCACACCAGACACGCGTGGTGGCCTGGACAACACATTCACACCTTGACGCAGCGGTCCTTGGACATGGAGACCACCCTCTTGCCGGCCTCCTGCATGATGACTCACACCAGACACGCGTGGTGGCCTGGACAACACATTCACACCTTGACGCAGCGGTCCTTGGACATGGAGACCACCTTCTTGCCGGCCTCCTGCATGATGACGCACACCTGACACGCGTGGTGGCCTGGACAACACATCACACCTTGACGCAGCGGTCCTTGGACATGGAGACCACCCTCTTGCCGGTCTCCTGCATGATGACACACACCAGACACGCGTGGTGGCCTGGACAACACATTCACACCTTGACGCAGCGGTCCTTGGACATGGAGACCACCCTCTTGCCGGCCTCCTGCATGATGACGCACACCAGACACGCGTGGTGGCCTGGACAACACATTCACACCTTGACGCAGCGGTCCTTGGACATGGAGACCACCCTCTTGCCGAACTCCTGCATGATGACGCACACCAGACACGCGTGGTGGCCTGGACAACACATTCACACCTTGACGCAGCGGTCCTTGGACATGGAGACCACCCTCTTGCCGGTCTCCTGCATGATGACACACACCAGACACGCGTGGTGGCCTGGACAACACATTCACACCTTGACGCAGCGGTCTTTGGACATGGAGACTACCCTCTTGCCGGCCTCCTGCATGATGACGCACACCAGACACGCGTGGTGGCCTGGACAACACATTCACACCTTGACGCAGCGGTCCTTGGACATGGAGACCACCCTCTTGCCGGCCTCCTGCATGATGACGCACACCAGACACGCGTGTTTGCCTGGACAACACATTCACACCTTGACGCAGCGGTCCTTGGACATGGAGACCACCCTCTTGCCGGCCTCCTGCATGATGACGCACACCAGACACGCGTGGTGGCCTGGACAACACATTCACACCTGTAGAATTCTTTGCGGGGTGACCATGTAGCTTCAGCTTGTATCATTTAATATTTCATCCTTATACCAGCGATTAAATATTCAAAGCTTGTACTGCTTGTATAACGTACTTTCACAACCTTGTTCAAAAAAATTTATTTTTTGTTGTATCGTTTCTGCACATACTTTTTACGGCGTATTTTTACCGAAATGAGATTTAAAAAATGTTGTTTCTTTGGTAATCAAGGGTTTTAGTAGCTTGGAAGTAATACATTGCCGATATTTTTTTTCAGGTCTACGACAAGAAACACAAGAAGGAAAATTTGACGTCCCACAAACCCTTGTCAGGAGACCTATTTTTAAGACAGTTTGTTTAGAATTCCATACAAATTCTATGTGTTTTGACGTCAGATCGAAATAAAAATCATGAGCGTGCGATTTCGCCGATTGTTGCATTCACTTCTTTGGATACAATTGGAAACAAAATGGGTTGAATTTATTTGAAATTTTAATCATGATTAGATAAAGACAAACTTAGTTTTATCACTTGGTATAATTTTAATTTTTTGCTTTTAAAATTAGTAATAATTAGTTGAGTTTTGGTGAAAAATTAGCTATTTTCTTATCGCGCTGGCGCTGGGTGCGAATGAAATTTAATTTTAAAAATATGCCAAGTGAAAACCCTAAGTTTGTCTTTTATCTAATCATGATTAAAAATTTGAGCTCAATCGGTTAACGGAGTTGGTCTGCAATTGTATCGGAAATTTCATAGCTTTGAGGGGTTTTGTTTAAAAACCGGTGCCTAATTAACAATGCAAGTAGCAAACATAAAAAAGTGCCACTAATTTACATACAATCGGACTGATCATGTGAACATCCTATCAGAGTTACACCCACTTATAAAACAATCTTTCTCTCTCAATTTGCTAAAAACAACCGAGAGCTGGAATCACGTAAAGCTATGAAATCAATAAGACCATGGTGTGACGTCACATACAAACTGTGATTTTGAATCTCACTACAATTGGTGGCAGATGTGGAATTGAAATTACTAAATGATATGACAATCTCAGATGGGATGATGATGGCTTTTAACCATGTTAATGATATTGTTTAAAGTAACCTTGAAGTACGGAGAGCGCTTTTCCGGGCACGAAGGAGCTCCAGACCCGGACTATGCAGTCCGGCCCGCCGGTGGCTAGCGTGTGCGATGTCTCGTCCACGTAGAAGCACGTGACTCCCTTGGTCACGTTGTACGCTGTCTTTGTGGTCACGCCGAAACAGTCGCAGATGTACACGGAGTTGTCGGGGCAGATGCCGCAGGACACGAAAGAGTTCAGCGCGGAGTAGAAGTACACCTGACAGCAGTCGACGGAATTAGAAAGTCCGCTGCACTCAAATATTGGAGATAACAGTTCCTAAATGAATTATACAGTTTTAACTTTTTTATAATGCTTCAGTGAATGTCCTGATCAATGAACCTAATTGCGTTTTAAAAACCCAGTATACTCCATCCTACATCTGTCACCATTTGTAATACAAAAATAATGCAATAAATTGAATAAATGCATAATAAATTGTGTAGAGAGTGTTATGGAGTGGAATTTCGGAACATTGTCATTGTTCTTCTAGTACATATTGAATTTGAAACAACCAACATTCGTTATCCCACATCTGTCACCATTTGAGACATAGTGCTGTCATTGTTTTATGAACCCATCCTAGTTCGTTTAATTATTTTGCTTTATCGCATTATTTAGCTAAAGTTCGTTCACGATAAGAATATCACTGACGTTTTAGTCGATCACGTCGTTCATTGGTCAGTCACTTGAACACTGCCCTGTCAATGGCAAGACTTTCTTCTTTGTATTATTGAAATTGTATAAATTATGTCAAATACACAATTTTTTACAGTAGTAAATATTATAAAAATTCAATAAAATTGATTTATTTTTATCTACAGCCGTATTATACACATTTTTTTATTATTATATTGATATTTACATGTTTAGGTATACGTTCACTTGACTACGGTAGTACACGTCGCCATTACGGCTTGCTATTCTAATCGTGAATGAACTTTATGCATCGAGTTATTCTTTGAGGTAAAAAAATATTATTTTGGGGAGAAAAGTGAGAAGATACTCACGGACTTTTTAGTAATTTTTAACATTAGGTATGTGACCCTGCCATCTCATTAGGTTTTGGTCTTGATGTTTCACTGATAGATTATCCGCGCAAATAAGCGATACGTGATGGAGCCACTTCTGGCAAGATGGCTACTGTCAGTCGACAGATTCACTTATTTGTTTTGACAATTTGTCTTTCCAAGTGCAGTGAAAAAGGAGAAACCATAATTGTACTTTTTGTAGCCATAAGAAACAACAAAAGCAAATATCTTTATTCAAATGTATCCCTGTCAGTGTCGTCCGCCATTTACCTAGTACCAAAATAGCCACCAGAGTGCAGTCAAATTCCTTTCTTCTCGAATTGTGTGAAAAAACTTGCAAAAAACAGATTGCATTAATGGCGTAAGCTAAAAATATAACCGCCAGGTACACTAGACTAAAAAAGACAATAACAAGGAAGATCTCTGAATGGACCAACCTGACGGACCCAGTCCTGATGAATCTGCGGAAACTCCACCACCCTCATCTTGTCCAGATCTCCCTTGGCGACCCTCTCGTATCGCACTATCCTGGTGTCTATCCCGGGCGTGTGGTGGAACGGACCCTTCTGGTACGCGTTGAAGCTGTACACCGTCACCGAGCCGTTGCAGTGTCCGCATATCAGCCGCGAGTCTCGCTCGATGTTCTCGTCGAAGAAGTAGTACATGCAGACGACGGCGCTCGGTATGCTCGTGACCACGACTCTCGCCTCGAATCCCATCGCCGTCGTGTCGTAGAACCGCAGTTCGCCTTCCGTCGAGCTCGTGCAGATGATGTTCACGTCGGAGAGACACACGACGTCGGTCACCCACGTGGCGGCTACTTTCAACTGAACTGACTTGGACGACACGGATCTCTCGTATTCCATGTCGAGGTTCCAGAAGTTGATCGTCCCCTCCGAGCTGCATGAGATGTAGCTGCCGCGGATGTAGTTGATGACGCGTTTCGCGGAGACGGCGGGGCAGAAGGTGACCTTGCAGATGGGGCGCTTGTGGCGGCTTTTGATGATCTTCGGGAGGCCGTGGATGGGGACCTCGAGGCGCTCTTGGACGGTGTTCACGTAGGTCTCGTTGAACTCGAGGATGAGGTGGGAGACGAAGTCGTCCCAGTCGACCTTCTGGCGCCGTTTGCCTACAGTCGCACAATCTCTTATTGCACTCACCATTTGTTGAGAAAATTTAATTAGTAATTCATAAAATAGAATGTATCTTTTATTATAAAAAAATAATGGTGAAAGTAATTTTTAATTTTTATTTAGGACCAGATTTTCAATTCAATGCTCTGTTCAATTTTAAACAGTTTGATTGTCATAGAAGTAGCCAATGACATCCCTTGAATGGCAACTTAAATTTAATTAGATACTTACTGGTTTTGCAACAGAACCACGCAAGACAATCGCTGCGATTGGAGACAAACTCGGGAAAAAAATTGATATGAAATTTTACAATAAATTATTTCTTTATAAGGTATAAAGCGAGAATTATCTGTTAGTTTTACCCATATTAAGGAAGAAAAAACAAAGTTAATGGAGAAAATTATTTGAAATGAATAGGTACTTTAAGGGTACTACCAAGCAACGTATTTTTGTATTGTAAATGTTTGTATTACATCTAATAATAATTTAAATTTAAATTAATTTCGTCAACACCTCTCCAAACGTATGCAAAAAGTTGTAGGCAACAAGCAGCGAATCGATCGCTCCTGCAGGCGCGTAGGAACTAAATTGTCAAGGATTGCAGGTGGAGGGAGGGGGGGGGGAATAATATTGCAAAAGAATATTGCCCTTCCTACGCTTCCTTTTAAGCTGAAAATACTATTGGCTACAAAGACAATAGAAAGCCTGTGGGAGATCCTCCCAGTGATATGCGTGTTAAAAATGTTAAAAATGAAACATTTTGAATTTTTAACACTTTTTATTTTTTAAGCATATTTTTATCTTGGCATATAAATGTATGAAAACATAAGGAAGAAGGCGAGATTTGTCCCCCCCCCCTCTTCCGACGCGCCGCGCTCTTACCATCTTGTCTAGAAATATTTAATTTTAAAATAAATTATAGCTCTTCTGTCTGGTACGCGAGTCAACTACGACCTGACATTTTCAATCCCACATCCCTTTAAACACCTAAGCCGGTTTCACATTCACATTTCGCGTTTTGCGTTTCGCGTTTTTTTTTATTTACCAATCGTTTACCAATCGCATGCGTTGTATTTTTAAACCGTCCCATCTCGATTTTAGGGAGGTTTTTTCAGTACCGCGCGTGGCGAAAATGACGTCACGACCTAGCAGCTAATCACGTGCGACTATGAAAACTATAAAATACCTAGAACTACAATGTTAACAATTACCTGTGCATATTATTCCATCTAATCATTATCTAATAACACCCAAATTGTTAACAAGAATAATAAATTTATATCATACATTCTGTTTTCGACGGCCTCTTCTATGCGTTATAAAAAAAGACAAAACGCGAAAACGCGAAACGCGATTTATGTGAAACGGCCTCTACAATTACTTTCAAAAGACATATCTACCGTCAATCTTCATGAAGAGAACTCTGAACTCTTCGCCGTCGAACCTCGCGTCCGTCTCCGTCGTCAGCGCCTCTCTCAACTGCTGCATCGTCATGCGACGTTTGGGCGCGTCGTTAAACCTCTGGTGCAGCGCGGCCAGCTGGTTGTGGTCGATGTACTGCTTCAGCGTCTTGACGCCGTCCGTCTGCAGGTCCTCGACGACGTCCTCGTGGATCATCAGCTCCTTGATCCTCTGGCCCTCCTTCTGATGGAACATGGCCGTGGTGTGCGCCGACGTAGTGCGGCTGACCTTGCTCTCGGAGCTGGCCAAAGAGTAGTATAATAATGTCGACAGCGAGGTCATTTTGCGCACATTAAGATCCTGTTAACTTTGTTGAATAATAGGGAGGTCATGGGGAGGGGTTGACCAAAGGGGACCCGGCCCGGAGGAGTCCAGCACTGGTGGGAGATCAGGTCGGAATGGGGACGGACCGGGGGATGGGAGGCTTCGGGCCGGTGGGACCCGATTTCATGGGGTTCACCATCTTGAGGGGGGAGACCGGCCCAAAGGGCCCGCGAATTTGGGGAGGGCATGGGTCCTAGGTCGACCCTGAACGGCTCTTAGTTGGGACCAGTCCCAGTAATGTGGTTTGGCCCCTTAAGCCCCACCATCGCGTCAAGGTGGCAGTCCATCGGGGGGTGGCCAACAATTCAACACAATACAGTAAGCATGGGCGTCCATGGGGGACCCCGGCCCGTTTTCTACCCCTGAATGTAAGGTAATTAAAACTTTTTTTTTAAATATTTTACGTATAATTTTAATTTTTTAACAAAAAATTAAAAAAAAACGATTCGTAGTGTCAAAAAACCAAACAAAGCCCTGCGGGACAAGGTAAGGGCCAAAGTGTAACCACACCAAAGTGTAATTTTTTTAAGAAATATTGAATATTTGAACAACAAAACTTATTTTAAATCTATTGAGAGAGCAAGAACGACCCAAGTGACGGCAAATAGGTGTGTTTATTAATTAATGTATAAATCATGATGAGACCAGTTCTTGATAACATTGCTAATGCTATCTACGTCATAATCGTTCATGTTGTCCAACTCCGTATACAAGCTTGAATGGAAGGCGATATTTCAATGCGAGATTTGACAATGAAAATGACGGACGTTAGAATAAACAAACAAAATTACAAAACTGAAACAATATGTTTTCCTCTAAACTACAGAAAAAATGAGGATACTTTATTCCTCATGCATGTGTAGACAGCGCAATATATCATGATAATTCTTCATCTTTACAGAATATCATGATGATACCACCACTCGTACAGCGAAGCTCGATAAGTTGCCTACAGCTAACCCATAGCTGTCATAGTTAGGTCATAGTATGTCATAGTCATAGCATTTGTCATAGCTATTTGCTGATTTACAGCAACTAAAACCATTTTAGTGTAGTTTAAATATGATGTCCATTTAACAAAGAATTTCATTAAATGTACTAGTTTTTATACGTAAGGTTGTTAAAGGTTTAATGCCAGATTAGCTTTTAGAATATATGAATGATGTTGTTCACAGTGTTTTATATAATACTAGGTCATCAAATAACATATCAATATCTAGAAAAAAAACAGTCAAGGACACAAAAATCTGTATTTTATAGTGGTACCTATTTAACTTTATAATAGATTAGATAGAAAGGTAAAAGAAGAAGAAAATATTGAAATGTTTAAAATTTTATGCACTTCATTTGTTTATAATGTATAGTATAGTGTATAGTATGTATGTATAGTTTATAATGAAAAAGATTTTCGTTTCTTCGACTGATCTCGGGATTTTGATATCAATCCGAGAGTGTTTGCATGATGATCGTATTTTTAAAAATGCTTTTTCTTATAGATTTTTTAGAGAAATAAGAAGAGAAGAAGAGAGTGTTTTAGAGTTGATGAGATCTTACCATGATGCGTTTAACATCAGAACGGCACAATGATAAAAATAATACTAATGAAACCTCTTTAAGAGTGTTAAGTAGGCGATGGCGTTTTCAAATTGGTGGCTAACATTGCAACTACTTGAACAACAATAAGTCGGTAAAGAAGCTGGGTTGATTTCCTTGCCCAAGACGAGAATCATACAGGAAAATATCACATGGATATTTCATTACCTTTGTTATTGATATTTCCAACACATTACTGGTATCCACACTGATTGTTCTATTGTCCTGAGCTGCAAGAAGATTTATATATAATGCACTTATCAATTGAGTGTCCACATATTAAATAATTTGCGAAATACTTGATCATTCAGCCCAAACAATGAAATGTTTTACAATCAGTCAGAGCCTACCTAAACGATCAAGAAGAGTCTATGTATTTATTAAATATTATATCTAAGGGCTTTGACTGTGTATTGACGTCATGGGTCGTCAAGGCGAAGGTTACCATGGCGCTAGAAATAGAGGAGGTGGGGGAGAAATCACATTTTACTTTCATACTAGATTTTCAGTTTTGATGAAGTGACCATAAAAACAGTCAAATTTGAAACAAATCGTACGGGGTTTGTTTTTAACGTTCCTTATTCAGAAAAATTCACTGATTACGCTCTGATAAAATCTAAACACGTAATCTAATGGGAAATTGCTTAAAATTACATTTCAATTTCAATTTATGAAAACTGTAATATTTATTTTTAAGTAACACCAATGAGTGTTTATTCTTTTATTCAACAAATACGGTGTATTAAATCATTATTCAACAAATGAAAAATTATGAAATTAATATCTCTAATATTTTTGGACTTAATTAACAATTAATAAAAATTATATGATTTAATCAATTAGCCATATTGACGCATCTAATAAAGGTAGAATCATTATCTTTGCGGGAAATTGATGCCCAAGAATTCTATTATTTTTGGTGTAAATATGAAGATAATACTAAGACGAGTTTACTGATTGTCATCAATCACACTTTTGAGAATATTAAGGTAAAACTAAAAATTGTTTCGTTTACGCAAATAAAAAGTTGTAATAATATATTGTTTCCTTCAAATTTTGATAATAATTCCTTTATAAACAACGGATCATTGTAGAGTCCTTAGCCTAGTTTGAATAATAACTTTCCATGGTAAAATACAAATATTTGAACAGAAACACTGTTCATCCCAGACATCCCAGTTGACGGCATAATGGAACTTTTGAGCCTATGTCTGTCATCTAGTTATTTTAGACTGGGTGATGAATTCTTCCTTCAGTTAGATGGTTTGGCTATGGGTAGTTGTTTGTCACCATTATTATCTAATATTTTTATGACGGATTTGGAAGAGCGGGTTTTGGCAAGCAGTGTTTGTAAACCTGTAATGTGGAAGCGTTATGTTGATGACATATTAGCCATTATTCCACAGAAGCATATCGAACATCTTGATGAGTTGCTGCTGGATTTAAATTATTTTCATAAAAATATTAAATTACTGTGGAGATGGAGGAGGATGATGCCTTGCCGTTCTTGGATGTGTTAATTAGGAAGAAGGGAGGGAGGGTGATTACTTCGGTGTACAGAAAACCTACACATACGGATCAATATTTAAGTTTTGATTCTAATCACCCGGCTCATGTCAAAAGGGGTATTGTTGAGTGTTTGTGGTCTAGAGCTAGGTCGTTGTCTAGCGATGCAGAAGTATTAGCGGCCGAGAAAAATCATCTTTTTGAATCTTTTGTGGCAAACGGCTACCCTGTGCGTATGTTAGATAGAATCTTGAATAGGAAGGAGGCGACGGAGCGTCGGACTATTCGTTTGGAAAACCCATTGAAAACCATTTGTTTGGACTACGTTCCTAATTTTTCGGAAAAAGTTCGTAGAATTCTTGGATCATTTAATATTAGAACAGTTTTTAAATCTCCTAACACTTTTAGAAGTCTTCTCTGTCAAACTAAACCGGTTGATCTTCAGCAGAATTCCAAGGAAATTGTCTATGCGCTCCCATGTCAGTGTCAAGAAGTGTATATAGGTGAAACAGGGAGGCCACTTGACATACGTATTAAAGAACATCGAGATAACGTAAAAAATCATAAAATGTCTACATCGTTAGTAGCTGAACATGCGTGGACTAACATGCATACTTTTGATTGGGATTCTGCTATAGAAGTATATAAAGAAAGTAACGCTAGGAAAAGAAAATTTATTGAGTCAGCGTTCGTCACATGTGTGGATGAAGTTATTAGTCAGTCATATGGGTGGCTATGCTTCGTCCTGTGGTGAAGGCTCGGTTCAATTCGGCGCGGAAATCGGTTAGGTAGACGTCAGGCCATATATGGTCACGGTTGTGGCCTCTTGGTGGGGGGGGGGCTGACGTCAGAGAAGCAGTAGTGGTATCGGAACTCGCCAGTCTCGCTTGACAACGCCGGTCGAACGCATCGGCGAAATATTACGGACTCTTTTTATTTGTATTTCTTGACAATACCAGTGTTTCTGTTCAAATATTTGTATTTTACTAAGTTGTTTCCTGGTATATTATCTTCTTCTTTGTTTTTATTAACTTTCCTGGTATTATTTATTTATTTATTTATTTAATTAAATACACACAACTGAAAACACACTTTACTGTACATACACAATTAGGATATAATTATGAAATTGACATGATAAATGTAGTTCGGGCTGTTGTGGTGATACTAAGCTAAATATTTTTAAGTCTGAATCTAAGGTCTCTACTGTTAGTTGGCATAGGATGCAGGACATCATCAGGGAGATCATTCCATAGGCAGATGCCCTCAGCCGCAAGCGAGTACTTCTCGATGTTGGAGTGTAGCTGAATTCTTCTGATCTTGTGGATGTGGTCGTTCCTTCCAATGTAGTTAGGATCCAGAAGATAAGAGCCTAAGTCTGCCCAAGCTGGCTGATTCTGATAAGCCTTGTAGATGGCGATGATTCTCGAATGTTTCCTGCGTTCTTCTAAAGACTCCCATCCGAGTTCGTACAATAATTCAGTGGGACCTGGAGAGATCCCGAAGGAACCTTTGACGTACCTCGCAGCTCGCCTCTGAACAGTGTCCAAGCTGTACTTGTTGCTCTGCGTGTGAGGACTCCAAATGGAAGAACAGTACTCCAACTGCGGTCGAACAAGCGTGAGGTAATGCTCTCTCCCTAGCAATTTCAGGAGCACCTATTAGATTCCTCATGACGAAGTGTAGAGTACTGCTTGCTCGACTAGAAGTTCTGTTGATGTGGTTGTTCCAAGATAAGTTATTGGCGAGCCATATTCCAAGGTACTTGGAATCCTTTTGTTCTTGTAGCACTTGGGTCCCAATGGTGTATTCATGCTGGATTTCACTGCGTTTTCTGTTAAAGGTCATCTTTATAGTTTTATTTACATTTATCTTCATCTGGTTTGCCCTAGCCCAATTGTCGATGCGGTTCAGATCTTCTTGGAGAGTGTTGCAATCATCATCTCTTAGTATAGGCTTGTAGACAATTACGTCATCGGCGAAAATTTTGACCTTCGAACATAAGGTGTCAGGTAAGTCATTAACGAATATGAGGAACAGCAAAGGGCCAAGGATGCTGCCCTGTGGGACCCCGGACGTTATCTTGATGCTGTCCGACAGGTCTTCCTCCACTCGTACTCGCTGGGTTCTATTGCGAAGGAAGTTAGATATCCAATGTACGATGTTCACATCCAAGTCTATGACGCACATCTTCTCCATGAGAATATCGTGTGGGACTGAGTCAAAGGCCTTGGCTAGATCGATGAGGATAGCATCCATCTGGTGTCCATTCGAGACTACTTCACTCACTAGATCTTGGGTTAGGCCGGCAAGACTTGCTTCGCACGAGTATTTAGGTCGGAATCCGTACTGGAGTGGCGTGAAGAAGTTCGAAGCTTCCAGGTAATGTCTGATGTGCCTGTCGATTAGCTTCTCCATGAGTTTGCAACATAAACAGGTCAGGCTAATTGGTCTGTAGCTAGCGACTGAGCTTTTTGATCCACCTTTATGTATAGGTATCACAATGGCTCTAGACCAGTCTTCAGGGATTGTTGATTCGCAAATTGATTGCTTAAAATTAACAAGTAAGTATTCAGCAATTTCGGAAATTGAAGCTTTCAATAGGTCTCCAGTGATGCTGTCAGGACCTGCACTCATACCACGTTTCATTGCTTTTATTTCCTTGGATATGGACATGATATCAATAGCCAGTGTAGGGAGGTTAGATGTTGGCCCTGCAAGCTGGAGTGGTTGGTCATTTCTTGGTGAGAATACAGTATTATAGTAATTATTGAGTGCATTAGCTTTTTCTACGTTCTTGGTAATGACAATATAATTTTGCTTAAAGGCCGGGATGGTGTTGTTACTTCTTCTTTTAGAGTTAATGTATTTATAGAACCTTTTCCAATTTCCCGATGCCTGCTTGTCACCCTCCTCCTTTAGAAGGTTAGCCATAAACTGCGAGTGGGCCTCGAGTTTTACTTCAATAAGACGTTTTGAGAGATTGAAGATGAATGGAGAAAAAAAATCCATCAAAAGTATGAGAATATAAAGTTCTATAATATTAATATTATAGAACATTCTCTTTCTATTCTATTTAGGTGAGAGGGGACAAGCTATCTCTGTGTACTTTGCGTTACATTATTCAAAATTTAAATATGTATGTTTATTTCTTTGGAACGAGCATTTACCTGAGAAGATCAAGATGTTATAAAGTCTATTTTGTTCGGATTTTGAAATGGAGCTTTTACTTGGACTATGGGTCACTGTCAGAAGTAAATAAATTACAAAATTAGGAATAATACAATTGGGCAATAACATGTAAATTGGTACTTTCCCTTTTTTCTTAAATATTTTTTTCTTGTCACCAAAAGTTGGGGATGTTATCATATTTTGCCAATATATTTAGGAATATTAGGGAACCTGTCAAACCGAGGTTTGATGCTTTCATCTGTGAAAGCATGTGTTTCATGTGTGTTAAATATTGTAATTTAAATTTAATGCTACAAAACTACTAATAAATTTGCGTGAAAAGTGAAGAATTTTTAAAGATTCGTCTTCAAGACAAGATTTCACTCAGATGAAAGAATCAATCATCGGTTTTGCATGTTCACTAATATTGCTACATGTATTGGCAAAATTCCCCCAACTTTTAGGGACAAGAAAAAAATATTTAAGAAAAAAGGGAAAGTACCACAGAAATGACTACATCAAACATTGTAATGAAAATTCGTTAAAAACCCTGTGTGGTAGGCTCGATCTCTGTGATATGAGCTTTTTATTTAAATTGACAAGTAGTTTTATTGACTCAACTCTATTAGAATATTTAAATTACCATGTTCCACCTAGAGTAACCAGCTCAAAGTAGAATATATGATTTTACATATTATTATTATTATTATTATTATTATTATTATTATTATTATTATTATTATTATTATTATTATTATTATTATTATATGTAGAATATATGTAGAATATATGATTTTACATATTATTATTGTATCAACAATAGGATTCAGTTAACTTTTAATAGATTCTTGGAAATGAACACAAATATATAGATGTTAATTTTAATAATTTTATGACTTTCAAAAATCTTTTAAAGGATCTTGTGATGTAATTTTATTATTTTGACTAAACTTGCTACATGTAATATTTTCATGCTTTAGTGTATTTTGATGTAAAGTAAAGTAAAGTAAAAACGTCTTTATTTGATACGGCGAGATTAAGCACAGACGGCTTTTATTTTCTTTTAATCTTTGGTGAATGTTCCAGTGCATGTTCTATGTTGTTTAATATATTTGCACTGATGGATTCAGTTCTGTTTGCAAATAAATACTTAAGGTAGTACCTTCATTATACATATAAAAAAAAATTAAATTACAAGTTCAGGAAAAGTTTTCTTACATTTCAACTATATTTATTGTATAAATGAATCATAAAATGTCGTTTAACTTGCAACCCCTGTCGTATAGCGAGGTTTCAATTTATTGCCTTCCGAGAATTAACAAAACTGTAACACAGGAGGTATAGGGAAATCATTTAGTTTTTGGTTAATAACTTTTAAAATAGCACACGTTGGTATTGTTTTCAATTTTTTTCCTAATAGAATGTCCAACTATGTATCTAGAAATCAGTTTTTTGAAAAAACGTTGAACCTCAGTAAAATTCAAAACTCAAAAATAGCATGGAAATAGTCAAGATTTTAATGGCCCCCATAAGACTACATGTTAAAAATAGGAATTTATAACTACAATATCTCAAAATCTAGACACGAGAAGTTGTTCATATTCCCCAGTATCGTGTAAATAGTGATTATTGATACCTCTGCCAAAAATAGGCTTATTTGGAAGATATGAGATATCAGTTGTGCTACCTTATAATTTATAGCATGGTCTGGTATATAAATCCCTGCAAAGTTTTAAAAATTAGAACTCGATACTTTGTGAAAAACATACTATAATGTGTAACAAAAGTTGCTCCAACTGTAACATGAGTCACATGGAATTATCCAATTGGAGAAAAGTTAGGAGTAGAGAGAAATTATAAGAGTGGAAAAGCGAGGTTGAAATGGTTTAGAAGAGTTACAGTGATGGGCAGTGTCTGTGATACAAGTATCACTAAAAAAACGCTCAGTGTAACGCGTTGATAAGCGAGCACCGATGCGCGCTATACCTCTAATACCTACCAACGCACCACTTGAAATAAATTGTAATACTGTTAACAAATTTATTTTACTCTAGCAAAGATTTAGCGCAATATAAGAATCAAAAATAAATTCCCATCAATTTTTTTTTATATGAAATCCATTTATGATGTCAAAAATATCGAAATCGCCTTACTTGCAATTTTTTTTTTTTTAAATATTGACCTGTCTCTCATTTGAATCAAAGGAAAACAACCTTTTTTAATGGTTGAGGGCTGGCTGGTCATTAGCGGAGGGGTGGAGTGGACAGGAAGTGACTTGGGTATTAAACTCAGCAGGATATAGCTATGGGGAAGATGTGTCGGAATCTGTAATAGACTACATTTGAATGAGCAGAGACTTGAAGAAGTTCCTAGTAGATGTGCGAGTGTTCCCGTCAGTAGCATTAAGGAGTGATCACCGGTTACTAGTTGGTAGTTTCCACATCAAGACACCAAAAATGCTGTGATGCTAGAAAGAACAGGATTAAAGTATGGAGTTTACAAGATCTGGATACGAGGTTAGCCTTCAAGAAGATGATTGAGATAAGAGTACCGACAGGGGAAAGGAAAGGGGTGGAAGAGGAATGGAACGAGTTTAAGACAGCATTTTTGGATGTTGGCGAACAAGTTTGTGGAAGAGAGTGGGAAGAAGAGAAAGAAAGAAACAAGGTGGTGGAATGAGAGAGTAAGGTAGGCAGTGTGGAGGAAGCGGGACGCATGGCAGAGAAACGAATTAAATAGATCCTCAGAGAATGCAGAAGAGTATAGACAGTGTAAAATAAATGTGGCCAAGATTGTTCGGGAGGAGAAGAAGAAAGCAATGGACGAACTTGCGAGTTAGCTTGAGAAGGATTTAAAAAAAAGATTTTCTCGTGAAACAAGAAAATGATATACGGTGAAAAGAAAAATAGGAGTTCGAGAAGAAGTCCGAACGATGAAAAATAGCAACGGCGAGCTCGTAGTAAATCCAGATGATGTAGGTACTCAAAATGTGGAAAGAGTACTTTGAGACCCTTCTCAATGTTCAAACAGGTGCCACAGAACAAGGGAAAGAACAAGAGAGAAGAGCAGAAGGAGAAGGAGGCACAGGAGAGGAGAGAGAGGAAGCAGATGTAAGCGAAATGGAAGTTTGGAAAGCACTGGGAGAGATGAAGAATGGGCTTACTTTTTTTAATGTAGACAATAGGCATACTGGCTTGAGTGACCTTCCCACGAAGACGAACCTAGTGCCGACAAATAATGTATTACAACTAATTTTTTTGGGACTGAAGGGAGGAAGATGACATGAAGGCAGGTCCGAGCGTTTAGGTACACCCACCCCTCTCTCCAGGTTAAATTTTGCACCCCAGTTTTTCATTTGCCCCCCCCCCCCCCTCCCCCCACCGAATAAAATGTCTGAAATCATCACTGGTCAAGTGGGGTTGTAGAATCACTCATGAGAATCACTTATGAGGAAAATACGTTTTCTTCCTTTTATGAGCAATAGTTGGGCCAATTTCGTGATTTATTTGTTTAATCGTGTGGTATCACTTGATCTTGAATACCCTAATAGTGACAACGGTCATTTTGTAAGAGAATACAATTTTATACAACATGTAATTATCCTTGCAACATGTAATTATTGACGTGTCAAATTGTAACTTATATAGAGTTTGATTCAAGAATCCAAAAGAGTCCGCAAAGCAAAATCCAGAAGATGGACTTCGGGCTTTCTACTTCGAGATACAGAAACGATTATAATAAATATTACTAATACCTACACGTATACAGTACGTTTCCCAAAGAATTTGCAACAGCGAAAAATCTATTTTCCATTTAGAATTCCTATTTTCCACACTAATTTTGGCTAGTTTTCTGGCACTACCTCTTCCTCACCTCATAACAATAGAGGACCAAAGAAAATCCACATTTCTGAGGGATATACAACGTTTATTGGCTTTTATATTTTGGCATTTGCCCTCAGGCACTGAAAAGTCCTTTTAGAACGTAGTGTAGGTATATTAAAACCTTCCCTCCTCGTCAACATCCTTCATGCAGTATGCTGCGCTAATCACCTGCGTGTAATCAACAGATTTCTATTTTGTAACTTGACAAGTGTCACAGCACAGGTACATGTTGATTTTCAAGTGAAATAGATTTTCCTAAGAATATCTAAATTGAAGAAATTCGACAGAAAATATGTAGCCATGGTAACCAGCTTCTCTAAACCAAGGTAGTTATATTATCACTGCACTTAAAATCTGTAATCATGTTGCAGTGAAATCAAACCTAAAACAATAAGCTAGAAAATCACATAATGGTAAAACAGTTCCCTCTCCACTAACATAATCTATCAGGAAACTGATGAACTAGGTGTAGAAATATTGTCAAAATATCAACATTTTATAAGAATTTTGAGTGTCAGTTTCAGAGAAAAGTGGTCCTCCCTTTTTAGTGATTACCGCTGTAATTTTAAAGCAATATCTTCAAAATTTCGTGTGCTCCTTGCCAATTTATCTCGCTAACCGTGGATAGTACCTGTGTTTTTATTTATAAAGCCAATCGTTTTATAGGTGGTTATTAACTTGTGTCAAAATAAGTGTGTCAGCGGCTGCCCGTGAGTAATTTTCAACATTTATTTTATCAAGCTGTATTATCTGAATCGCTATTCTGCTCCGTTCATGACAAAGAGACATAACTTAACTATCTCTGTAAAATATTTCATTGCAATCCATTGTGAATTGTAGTAGATTCAATGGAATTCGGACATCATGTTTGGCAAGAGAGAGAAAACGAAGTAGTACTTTCTTATTTACAAGCCAAAACATCTTATTTTAACTGCCACAATGTAGGAATTGCTGCAGTAGATAGTCATTGAAACCATCTTTGTCACGAACGGAGCAGATATATCATATTTGTTGTGGATATTTCTCATGGAACTTTCAAACTACTACAAAAAGTCGTCACGACGGCACTTCCAAAGTGTCATTTGCACAAATTATTTATACAGAAAGTAGCAGCTATATTAAAATTCCTTTCAAACTGCATTTGTGTGCGTGTCTTATCTACTTATACAATTTTTTTCACAAATTTTAAATAAGAACTGAATAAACTAAAAGGAAAATAGTATACTCTATTTTTGGATAAAAGTTTTCCGTCATTTTCAAAATGGTGGCCACGAAATTCTCCAGACAGAATCCTCTTAACCAGGGGTTACACAGTTGTATTTTTATTTGAAGAAGTACCAAAAAAAATCAGTTTTAACAACAAAATCTTAATATACCTACCTCAAATTCAATATACCTACCTCAAATTCAATATGAATTCACTATTAGCTGGTTTGAAGTGTGCTAGCATTAATAATAAAAAGTGTTATTCTATTTGTTCACCAACTTAAAAAGTTACAGAAGGTTATTATTAGGTAATATTATAAAATCAGTTAGATATTATAGTGTTCGCCGAAAAGATGTCGCGATGCTATTAACATTTTACCGAATTTAACTTACAATATTAAAATGCTACAGCTGCAAATTCCAAGGTATAGTTAGAGCAGAAACTTTCAAACGCATATGAAACTAATGACCGTTCAACAGATTGATCTGATATTTTGTACACACACTAATATCATATCATATGAGTGGTCCCAGGTATAGGTATAAATTAACAAAGAAACGTTCAATCATAAAGGTTCAATCGATCAACTTAAAACTTTGCATGGTTACTGGGACTAATATTTTAGGAATTTTTGGAGATGTTTATACAAGTCTGTGACGAAATTCAAGAATTATTGGCTTTTAATGACATTTTCGATGGTGCAGAATTTCGGTTCGAGGTGTTGCGCGTATCCGTGCTCGCTCATTAACGCGTTACACAGAGCGTTTTCCTAGTAATAACGAATTTTTGCCATTTTGGGATTATTTCGGAATATACAATTTGTACAATAATAGCTTTTTGATCCGAAGCTCCTCTTCAAAACGAAACAAATTGAAAAAAAAATAAAATGAATCAATAAAAATGTACAAAAAATACAAAAAAATACAAAAATTGCCGTTGGATCAAACAAATTTTAAATTTTATTGTTATAAATATCACACCATTCCATAACCGGTTTTTCGAGATTATCTCTCGGAATGAACAAAAGCTACACATGGAACATATTGTGTAGATACCTACTTCTATCTCTTTCAATTTGACAGATGGGAATCCCAATGAGGTATAGGTATACTACATTGGTAAATTTTAATATAATGTTACTCACATGTGGGGTCTACTGTTAGAAGGGGATGGATTCATTTTGAATCAGAACTGAGACCTAAAAGTATTCAATTAATAATAATAACATGTATTTGATCGAAAATAAAATGTACTTTATTTGCTGTCAGAAGGAAAAACCAGTGCCTTCTTTCACGCACCTCACACCAAGGCCAAAAGAAAACCATAGAAAGTGTATTATTTTTCACTAATTACTAAAAATAAAATCGAATTATTACTGTTCTATGTAGTTTCATTATTTGGAATGTATTTTTAGAAGAAGTTCTACAACAAATTTTCTTAATTTTTAAAACGTTTTTTTTTATTACCTTAATAAATATTTTATTGCTTTTGCAAGTCATTATCGAAAAAATGTAGTATTATATGTGGTGACATTTAAAGTTCCTACCTATTTAAAAAATATCTTGAATAATACTTGAATTTTACAGCTCCAACTCTGTTGGCGATTTTGACCAACAGACTGTTTTCAAAGCGTTTATCTCGAATGTGCAGTTAAAATTTTGTAGGTGCTGTCTAAACTTTATGGAATGTTCAAAACTTGAGTAAACATAAACCAGTAATAAATTATTGTCAGACTTTCAAAAACTATTTTATTAATACATTCAAATACAATATTTCGCTCAAAATTCTCCGAGCTTCTTCAGGCACTTGATAAAAACAACAGATAAAACATTTACACATATTGACTATTCCAGATATCATGAAACAATCATGTACATTCAATCAATTGGGAGGAAGTAAAGAAGATATGGAAAGAAGAAAACTGGACGAAAAGAAAATTTAAAGAAGCTGGGACTATGGCATTTGAGTAGAGAAGGGAAGGAAATCATCAGTCAACCTGCCACGAGTTCGATGAGATATGGATCAAGACAGTGAGGTAAGAAGTAAAGAGAAGATGGAGTCAGTTAAATCAGGGTTTCGGAACATTTATACTACTTTGCCAATTTTATAATTTTTTTAAAGTTGAATATCTTTTGTATTTTTAAGTTCATTGGTTCATGATATCTGGAATAGTCAATACTCAATATGTGTAAATGTTTTATTTGTTGTTTTTATCAAGTGCCTGAAGAAGCTCAGATAATTTTGAGCGAAATATTGCATTATTGAATGTATTAATAAAATAGTTTTTGAAAGTCTGACAATAATTTATTACTGGATTAATTCAAAACTAACAAATTGAGAAGAATTTACTTCTTTTAAACATTGAAAAAGAGTTTCAAAAACCTTTTTATTTAGCTAATCAAGAATTGCTGTTATGAGTTTTAGCAGTACTTGTAGAAATAATATAAGTAATATGTTCCATATGCCCAATGGGCAATGACATTACGAAACTTTGCTTTGCAATTTATTATCCTACACATAGGTATAAATAGTATTTACAAGTGTTTTGTATTATGCAATATGACATTATTTAGGTCTGCTTTCGAATATATTTTATATATTCCAACTAAAATCTTTATTATCACTAATATCAGCTTTTATTTTCGATATTAAACCAAATATTTTTGAAAATATACCGCTCTACTTCTTTACCGACTTGCTTGCTGAATCGCATAGTGCATTCTCTCGGCTGTTGGCTATACTAATATAATGTCACTTTTGTATGTTGGCATTATTGCTGAAGACCCATGGATGGGCATGATGACCTTGACTTTAGATTCTGCGCAGCATTCATGCGCCCAGTTGCAAATATGTCTAGGTAATTTTCTGATAATTTATAACATAATTTTGCGTTTATAGTATATTTGTGTATTTATTTTATTGCATTTTAATTTGGTGCATCGATCTAATGTTTAAGTGTTTTGGAGGAGGGTGATTTTGTGTCTCAAATTGCAATTTTCATGACCGTATTTTCACTGGCAGGTAGTTAGCTCAAAAATGGCAGGGTTCACCCCAGCAGCTGCCACCCTTTGGGTGTGGAATCTTTCAAAGTTACATTTTAACTTAAAACCATAATTTTACTTACCTAGTTGAAGATATTGCCGTTGTAGTTAAATAATATTAACTCGTTTGATTTGTTAACACCAATCTGTATCCATATTATATTATTATTTGTGTTGTAAGATGGTAGAAAGAACTAGGTATAGGTATACCTACCTAACAAATTTTTTTTTTTTTCTTTTCAGAAGGTGAAGTAATAAAATAATTTAGCTGCCCCTACAGTAATTCACCCCATGCAGCTTCACAGCTGCACCTTCTTAGTACAGCGTCACAATAGGTAAGTGTTAACATATTTTCACTATTAATGTTATTTCCTTCACTTGGAGCAAGTAAAAACTGTTAAACATATTGAACAAAACGGATTGGCAACCGGTAGCCTGGTCAGGTTCCTTGACATTCAATCCTAATGAAATAAGAGCTCACCTACTAGAGTTAGATTTAATGCTTTAGCAATACTTCATGGGATTATGCCACCTTTAGCAAAATACCAAAGAAACCAAAGCACATAGAGTGAAAAAATATGACGCGCACACATCTCGGTATCATTGTTCGCAAGGCACGGTTTCCTCTTCGTTTGACATAAATAAACAAGAAAAGAATGAAAAATTTAAGAATAATAATGACAACACAGTTTTGGTGGCTGGGTTAGGTTATGCTGATGTAGGTAAGTAGGTATAAAGTTTGATATTTGACTTTTTCCGGTTTTGTTATCTCATTCTGATTGGCTGCCCGTCAGAATGTGGGTGTGGCCTAACGTAACTTACGTAAAATTGTTGAAATTTGGTCAACTCTTGCGGGCTACGGGCTGCGGGTGTCAATTGTACATTTGTGCATTGGGATGCATCGTTTCAACTTTTCATGCAGTTGCGCTTACGGGATGCGGGCCTTAAGACGGCTTGGTAGTGAGTTTGACCTTGAAGAGTTTTTTAATCGATTTTTATCAATATCTTTTTCCAGTGTAATTGTTAACAAAATAGGGCTATGGACGTGAATTCAGAACAGTTCAATGAAAATAATTCCATAGCTTGTAATGGTTTATTTGATTTATTTAGTATTTGATTTACTTATTTGATTTACTTTGATTTGATTTACGGTGTTTAGAACCCGAAAATTACAAAATTTTCGAGTTCTAAACACCTGTTGGACACAATAAAACTAATAGCTTATTCCAAACTATGAAATTATTTTCATTGAACTGTTCGGAATTCACGTCCATAGCCCTATTTTGTTAACAATTACACTGGAAAAAGATATTGATAAAAATCGATTAAAAAACTCGTCAAGGCCACGCTCACTACCAAGCCCTCTTAAGTAGTGTGTAATGGCCTCCCCAGTTTCCGATCATTTAGGTAAGCCATTGTTCTCTTCGACAGCTTGTACTGCATTCACACCTTTTGTCAATTATATACAGTTAGTATTCGGGGAAAAATCGGAAATATTAAGGAAGGGAACTGGCTTGAAAGAAATGTCAGACATGCAGTGAAATAATTTTTACTGCACTGTCTCACGACAAATAGTTAAACCCTACAAGTGCCAAGGCTAAAAGTGTATAGGTAGTGCCAGCCCTATTTAGCTGAAATGTGGATATAATTGGGAAAATTAATTTGAAGATATGAAACAATTGATCAACAATATTGGGATCGGTTTTAAAAGTTTCAGAAGACTCAAAAGAATCATATGAGTGCATGACATTTTTATTTTTTTCTAAATACCTGTCAATGAATTAAAAATATAATGGAGGTTATTATAAAATTTTATTTCAAATAAAAAGGGATTTTGCCAAATTATTTGGACAAAATAATCAGTACCTATCACTAATGACCATGTAATCGTTTTTATCAAAATAAATATTATACAATGCTGAGAAATACCAAAAAAATAATCAAACAATTATCTACAACAGAAAAAAAGATACCCGGACACGTTGAATTTAGTTGATGCGCATGCGCATTTCCCAAGCAGCAGTGTGCTGGTTGCCAAAACAATTGTCAATTATGAAAAGAAGCAGAAATTTTCCGTAAATTTAAAAAAACATCTACCTGTCAGTAAGCGATACACAATTAGCTTTCTCCTTGTTCTAACATTGTCTTGTGATTGGTTCAGGTAGACGCAGAGCCACGATGTCCCGCCCCCCAAATGACAACCTGCTAACCTACAAGCTGGTAGTGGTGGGGGACGGAGGTGTTGGCAAGTCTGCCCTCACCATCCAGTTCTTTCAGAAGATGTTCGTCACCGACTACGACCCCACCATAGAAGACAGCTACATCCAGCATACGGAGGTCGACGGCACTTGGTGCGTCTTGGATGGTATGTACTTGCTCGGTGCAAACGTCTTTCGCAAACCCTCTTGATTAGAGATGGGTCGATACCTACCACTTTTTCACCGATACCGATACCGATAGGTACTCACTTTATGATTACCGATACCGATAGTATCGCTAATACATTTGTTTCTTTATATTTCTGTAGATCCTGTCCACCAAAGTCTCAGTTCAATCAAAATTCACTTTTTGGAGATTATGTTCTACCAAAATTACTAATTAGTTAAGAATTAAGATCAAAACTTTCACAATGCCATAAGGCATAAACTCATCTGACAGAACAGCCAACATCAATCACCACTTGCAACCTTGGCTCTGATTGGTTGAGGCATCTGCCAATGGTAATTAGTGTTGTGAGTGGAGACATTTCTCCGGAGAAATTTCTCGAGAAGGAGAATTTTCTCCGAGAAATTCTCCGAACAAAATTCTCCGGAGAATTTTAATACCCACCTATATTATATAGATGATTGTATTCTGTTCATTATTGATTGAAACATACTTTTCATATATTTGCCGCCTTCCATTACAACAGCCAATGGAAAGAGAACTTCACTTAGTACAGACAAATTCTCCATCAGAGAAATGTCTCTTGATAATAATAATCCATCCCTGGTTCCAATTTAATGGGTCAGGGGGTGGGTTTTCCCACCAACACTAGGGCCGCAGGACTCCTGGAAACCGGCTGGCCACGCCTGGCGTTTCCTCCTCTTCTTCCTCCTCTTCTTCTTCCACTTCTAATTGTTCCACAAATTCCTTCCACCATGTTCTGTCCTCCCACTGTCTCTCAGCCTCCAACTCACTCCACCTTCCTCCTCTCTCCAACACATCGTCCTTGATCAGTCCAATCCACCTGTCTCTTGGTCGCCCCACTCTCCGAGTTCCCCCTGTAGCCGCTTCAAACACCCGCCTTGGCACTCTATCGGTTCCCATCCTCTTCATGTGGCCGAACCACCTAAGCCTCTCTCTGCCCAGCTTGAACACCAATCTTTCAACCCCAAGCTCTTTTCTTATCTTCCTACTTCGGATCCTATCCATTCTTGTCACCCCCTTCACACTCCTCAAAAACTTCATCTCAGCTGCCTGTAGCTGGTTCATTTCCTTTCCACCTGCTGACCACGTCACTGCCCCATATGTTAGAATTGGCAGGAAATACATCTTGTACATAATGATCTTGCAGACTTGTGGAAACTTCTCATTCCACAGCAACTTCCTCACTGCTTGATAAAATGCCTCTGCTTTCTTTCTTCTTTCTTGTATTTCTCTGTCTACTTTAGCCTTGTTGGTGAGCAGGCTACCCAGATACTTAAACTCTTCCACCTCCTTCAACCATCCCTCTCCAAGCTTGATCCTAGTATGACCGTATTTAAGCTTCTTTCTTTCCATGGGCATTACTTCGCTCTTCTCTTCACTTATTTTCAAACCCATCTTCTCCGTCTCTTCACTCCACTTATTAATCTTTACCTGAACTTCCTCCCTAGTTTCTCCCCACACCACCACATCATCCGCATAAATCAACGTTTGAGTATCGATCCCCTCATTCGGCTCTGCTTTCTTCAACAACTCGTCCATTACTATGATGAACAGTGTTGGTGACAACACACTCCCTTGCCGAAGCCCTTCACTAATACTAAACCATTCCGATCTTCCCACTCCCGACTGCACACAACTCACACTGTTCTGAACTTCTGATACATACATTTGATCTGCTCAACCAAGTCCTTGCCTATTCCTCTCTTCACCAAACACTCCCAAACTATTTCCCTTGGCAACCTGTCATACGCCTTCTCCAAGTCCAAGAAAGCCATATGCATTTCCTGCCCCCTCTCCCACTGCTGCTCCATCATCTGTCGCACTGTGAAAATTGCGTCTATTGTCGATCGCCCTCTCCGAAATCCATACTGTTCTTCTCGCAACCCCTCTTCCACATAATTCTTCAATCTCCGTTCCACTATCTTCTCAAACAACTTCGCACACTGACAGAGTAAGGTCACACCCCGGTAATTATTACATTTCCTTCGATCTCCTTTCTTAAAAAGGGGAACAATAATCCCCTTTTCCCAATCAACTGGAATTCTCTTCTGTTCCCATGCTGCTCGGATCACTCTACAAAGCCATCTTCTACCATCCTCCCCTGCAGCTTTTACCATTTCTATGGTAACCTCATCAATACCAGGCGCACGACCATTCTTCATTTCCCGCATGGCTCTTGTTACTTCTGCATCACAATATTTCATTAATATTTCATTAAAAAAAAAAATTGAAATTTGTCTTGATATTTGGTAGAAAAAAAATTCTCCGAAAATTCTCTATTGGAGAAATTTCTTTAGAAAATTCTCCTAAAAAAAAATCTCGAGAAATTTACAACACTAATGGTGAAACAGCCCACTGACGTGATGCCAATGAGCACCAATGGCGAGAAAACGGCCACAATTCAAAATTTCAAATAAAAAAGTAATAATAAGTATCAAAGTATCGAAAATATTGCATTAAAATTGAAGTATCGCTCTCTGGTATCGATACCATGGTATCGGTGGTATCGCGAGTATCGGTATTGGTATTGGCCCATCTCTACTCATGATACAATAGAGGAGGTCAAGCGAAATGGCAACAAAGGGGCATGTATATTGTATATAAACTAAAGGAAAGTATACCTAAGGGTAGATAGTTCCATGTACAGAGAGATTCAGAAGAAAGCGGTCGTAGTGCCCCTGTGCCAGGCAGTGTGCACAGGGGAACTCCGACCGCTTTCTTCTGAATCTCACTGTACACCCACAATCAGAATAATTGACGGTAAACTGCTTAATTGTAGCTGTATTTACTGTCAATATTTGTTAAATTACAAATTTATTTTTACGTATGAGGTGGTTGGTTGGTTCTTCTAATCAAGCCCTTCAATCCCATGCTCGCCATCTGCGTTAGCCTCTGTGTTTTTGTCTGGATCATCACCTACTAGATATTTCCCCCTCCCCTCCCTTCCCTGTTCACTGCCTGGCAACTCACAGGTAGCTATCTAATCAAATTTAAATATGGCGATCTTCTCTCTCTTCTTTACCGACATGTGAGTATCCGAGCGCTGTCAGTGGCGAGGTGGTAGAGAAAGGAACTAAAGGAACTATATGAATTGAACAATAGAATGTACACTATACAATGTCTTACATCTTTCCTTTTGCATTTCAGCATTGTTTTTAATCACACATATATAATAATAATAGGTAATATGGATTATTATCGTCAGTAACTGAAAATACTTAACTTGTTCTTTATTAGAAATCGAACTATTGACATTTTGAATTTTGAAAATTCACCGCCCTTTATGAAAATAGAGCTAAGAGCAGCTTGTAATGTCGGTAAAGTAGTCTATGTGTGTCCCCGTGAGACATCTGTTGGCGGATTTATGAACTAAATATTATTTTTCAAATAGCATTGGTTTATCAGCCAGTTGCCAAGCAGTGAAGGGAGGGGAGGGGAGGGGAGGGGGAAGATCTAGTAGGTGGTGGTCTGGATAATCAAGTTTTTAAAAGGACTTAGAATTTTGCAAGCAATATAAATGTGACCACGGGTGTTCCTTGGTAAAGCGAAACTTGATAACAATGGGGGGAAAATATTACATTATATTATTCAAGAAATTCGGGTTATATTTTAATAATAATAATCCATCCGTGGTATCAACACATTGGGTCATATTTTAATTGAGTTTAAATTTTGGATGGTAAATTAAATAAGGTATGTAGGTAGGTAGTACTTTTTTAAATTATAAGCGTAAGATCTTTGTATAACACTACGTTTTCTAATATTATCCCAATTTGGCATGATTTCGAATTTTTCTATACTACGGTAGGTAACATACCTATTGATACTGTCTATATTGTGGGTTTTATACTGCCTATTTTGAGAGTTTTTATAGTTACTGCTTAATTTGCCACTTTTACATTTCATTTTGCTTTTCTGGTTACCTACAGTTTGTTCAAATCTTCTTTACAATGACTAGGTATGGAGGCAAAGATTGGCAACGAAAATGATGTAACTACGCTAGCACCAACACAACAAAATGAAAATTTGCTAGAACTTAAGTTGCACATTCAAGCTAGCGGATTCACTTTTTTTTATTATTAATCATTCTTTATTTGTAACGGGCTGACGCCCACAAGTACAAATATAATATAAACACATTAAAAAAACATTGCAATATATAAGATAATAAATAACACACAAAAACTAACGAAGTATCACAGTTCAATTAAGTTATATCACAGATCGAAGTCAAGTTTTAAAACTTTACAGTTAAAAGTTAAAAGTTAAAATATCACAGATCTGAGATGCAACTTGAACGATGTCAAACAATTAAAACTAATATCAAGGTTACTATTTAATTTAAGATGGTCGTTAAAAGATGATTGAAGTCTATTGATAGCAACATATTTAAAAACATCTATCCTCCTGGCTGAAACCCTAAAAAACTGCTGGCTTCTAGATACCAGCCTAGGAACATTGAAATTTAACTGTTCAACCAGGGGAGAATCGATAAAACCATTCAATAACTTAAAAAGAAAAACCATGTCACTAAAATGCCGCCTGTCTTCCAATGTTAAAAACCTATTATTAAAACAGTAAGACTTATAAGAGGAATTGTCATACGGAATGCCTAACTTAAAACACTGCATCTTAATAAATCGCTTTTGAACATTTTCTAGGCATTTAATTTTCGTTGAATGATAGGGACTCCAGACAACACTACCATATTCAATGTGTGGCCTGACAAGAGCAGTATACAACAACTTATTAGTTGATTTTGAGAATGAGTTTAAGCAAATTGCGCCGTAATAATCCTAACATTAACATTTTCCTAACCACCTCACTTTGTAAAGTTTATGTTGGCAATGTGTGCATTCAGGTGGAAGGTCTGAATGGTGCTGCTTCGTTACACCCTAGCGGGGTTGTAAGTGTAAATTGAACAGCCTGTACTGCCTGAAAACCCTAACGTATTGCTCTGTGTTTGCAGTTTTGGACACGGCTGGTCAGGAGGAGTTCTCTGCGATGCGGGAGCAGTACATGAGGAAGGGCGACGGCTTCCTGCTGGTCTACTCGGTGACCGACAAACAGAGCTACGAGAACATCACCAACTTCCACACGCAGATACTACGTGTTAAAGACAGGTAGGTACCTGTAATGCTACTCTAGTCCCAACTCGCGATGGACAGAACTGTTCATTGTCGTAAACATAGGAGATTTCCGTTTTTTCGCATCGAAAATGCGAAAAACCGGTCGGTATTTTTTTCAGGAACCTGAATCAGAAACATAATTACCTGTCAGTGGGAGCCGGAGCCCTTAATTGAGCGAGCGTCACCACGGGACTCTTATGGCACTTTCTCTGTGTGTTTGCTTTTTTGCCTGCACTGCCCAGGTCAAACCGCTTGACCAATAATTCTGAAATTTTGCACACATACTAACGTAATCTATGCGGTCTCTTAGATCATTTTTGAAAGGGACCCTGTAATTGGTTCAAATTTAAAAAAAAATATATATATGTCTTTGTTAATCCAATCAATTTGAAATTTTGCAAAGTCATTGCAACCAACATTGTGCCAAATCTTACAAAGTTTTAGCCAAATCCTCCCATTGGTTAAAATAAGGAGTACTCGAAATTTCGAGATTGTGTCGAGTTTGGGGTGTGAATTGAGTCGAAATGAGTCAGACTAAAAAAAACGAGTTTGGCGCCAAATATTTAAAAATGGTTTTAATTTTCCCCAAAACCTCAGCCAATCAGAGCCAAGGTTTGCTGCAGTATGTAGTATCTTTGCAACTAGTGTCTTTGGACTGTTCTGTCGGCATGAGTTCTTCATGGCGTCGTGAAAGTTTTTATTGATTTTTAGCCATGTCTTCCAAACAGAATAAAAGCAGTGTTTGGGAAAACTTTACTACAAGAGAATGTAATTATTGCAAACGCAGTTTTCCAGATGCGCATACAAGGATAAAGGAAATCCTTATAAATTCCTTATAATATAATTATAAGATATCAAACTCATACAGCCCTAGTACCTACCTAGTTAAAATTTAGAACTAGTATCTTTTATGTGGGTTAATTTCGTGATCCTCAATATTTAAGATAAAGGTCCCTAACAAAAACCTACATCAGCAACTGCAACCTCGAAAAACAAATTCCCTGAAAATTGCTGTCATTTTAGTGCTTGTCTGCCGACATCTTTAATTTCTTGAATAAATACAACTTTCGTTAGACTTAGAATTTTCATTTTTTTCTCTACCTTCCTGACACATCGTTTATTATACAAGGACAATAATTTGACAAAAGTATTATAATTTCACTGAAATACACTCTTTTTGGTACTTTAAACAACCCTGGAGCCCAAAATGGCCGCCCGATTTTTTGAGAATATCGAAATTATGAAAGAGCGGAAAATTTCCTATAAAACTACCAAGGAAAAAATTAGTATCACATTTTGCACTGTTTTTGTGCTTACATCCTTCACTATAAATAGCCTTACAATTTCTCATTATAACTTACATTTACAGTCATACTTTTTGAATTGAGTCTAACAATAACCACGTATACCACACACTTTCAAACCGCATTGAATCCGCTTTGAGCCAAATCGGTTTGACTTTTAACCTGTGATATACACATCGAATTTAGCTCAATTCGCATTCGATTCAATTCACTTCTGAAAGCGAACTGAAAGTTTCAAATTGGTTTGAATTGACGTGATATACAGTTCCATTCGCATTCAATCCGCATTGAAGACACACGCGCATTTGTTCTCGCGCAGAAACGTCGTCAAGCAGGCTGTGGGTAGCTGTCATATACTTGATTGTAATTTGTTTTGTTTTACACGTTTTTGCAAATAAAATCGTCTAAAATGAAAGATATATTTAATGTAAGATCAACTTTGAGCGTCTAGGAAGTATTGTTTTTAACACAAAACATTTAATGCAACCACATAATTAAAGCTTTGGACAGAAAACTGTAAGAATGATTTTATGTACTTTCTGGCGGGAAATTTGATTTCAATCCTATTTGAATCTCGAGCTTGCGTGATATACGGCCATGTTCAAACCGATTTGAGTCAAACCGATTTGGCTCAAAGCGGATTCAGTGCGGTTTGAAAGTGTGTGGTATACGTAGTTAATGGCGTCTTGAAATGAACTTCCCAAATAATTGAGGTTGATATTGCCGTAACAAATGAGACGTGTAACTTTCTCTTTGTGTTTCATCCCTTCATATCATTACGATTTAATCCGATTAATCATCGATTATGCTTGATGCATATCGATTCCGATTCGATAATCAATTTGAAAAAAATAATCAGTGAACACCCCTAGTTAACATTCAGAAATAGTAACACTGGACATTTTCTGGAAGTCGGGGTAACGGGGATTTCTGTACTACCTACTGTGTGTTGCAGGGACTTGTACCCCATGCTGCTAGTGGCGAACAAGGTTGACCTCGTGCACGTGCGTAAGGTGACCGAGGAGTCTGGCCGTGATCTGGCTCACGACCTCAACATCCCATACATCGAGACGAGTGCCAAGGATCCCCCGCTCAACGTGGACGCCGCTTTCCACGAGGTAAGACCACCCTCGGGGAGGACGCTCACGCGCCGCTTCAAACTGTTTCTCCGGTTTTGTCTTCACGGCCAATTAGTGTTGTGAGTGGAGAAATTTCTCCGGAGAAAATTCTTGAGAAGGAGAATTTTCTCCGAGAAATTCTCCGAACAAAATTCTCCGGAGAATTTTTTTTCAAACTTACATTTATGCAAAGGAATATGAAATAAATTATCGAAGAAGTAACCTGAATGAGATTAACCAGTTATGTAACTTATAAGTTACCTACCTAGATGTTATAGATGATCTAGTGGAGCGGTCGCTCCACGCCAGCCAAGTCGTACGGCGCGCGCACACTCTCATATAAAGGCTGGAGCAAACCCACTTTTACTGTAAGCATCAAAGTGGCATTTTCGGCCTACTGGATCTTAAAATTGAGAAATCTCACATTGTTGCGAAATATCTTAATTTCGAGCTATGGCCCACCCTACAACATATACCAAATTTGGGAACAATAGGTTACGCCCTTTGCGCGCTAGAGGGCCGTGAAAACAGTGTTTTAGGGCGGTTTTCATAATAATAATCATAGTAGTAGTAGTCTCCTGGAATTCAAATCCGGTAAACAGGCCACAGCCTAAACGGCTGAACCGATTGATCTCACATTTTTACCACGTGTGCACTTTTGGCGTCTGATTTAACCTTGTCCCCATGAATTTTTTGTGCCGCCATTTTGAAACCGGAAGTGACGTCATATCTCGTCAACGGTTGGACCGATCGGAACGAAATTTGCGCCAATCGTTTCAGACGGTCATCTATATGGATTATCAATATCAAAAGACTGAACATTATTTTAAATAAACCGGAAATGACGTCATGAAATTTAATATACATCGATTTGCATTTCAGCAACAACTGTTGATCCGATTGTCTTGATATTTATGTAACGTTTGTACTTTTGATATTTCATTTGACTTGTTATAAAACCAACCGGAAGCCGCCATTTTGAAACCGGAAGTGACATCATGTCTCAAAAACGGCTAAACAGATTAGAACAAAACCATCGCTAAACGATTTAGACGGTCAACTTTATGTAATCAGTAATATTTGATGATTCAAATATCGAAACCGGAAATGACGTCACACATTTTATGACCTATACCGGAAATGACGTCATAAATATGCTAAATGACGCTAAATTCACCACTTTATACTTTAAAATAGATATAAGTAAACGTACTTTGTAAATAATTATAAATTCAAGGTTGCAGTGTTCTCGGCGGCCATTTTTAAAACCGGAAGTGACGTCATATATCGTAAACGGTTGTACCGATTGCAACCTAAGTTTGGAAATGTGTTGGACTAATAATTATGAATTCAAGACGACATTATTTTCGGCCGCCATTGTTAAAACCGGAAGTGACGTCAAATATCGAAAATGGCTGTACCGATTGCAATCAAATTTTGGAAATGTGTTGTACTAATAATTATGAATTCAAGACGACATTATTTTCGGCCGCCATTGTTAAAACCGGAAGTGACGTCATATATCGAAAATGGCTGTACCGATTGCAACCAAATTTTGGAAATGTGTTGTACTAATAATTATGAATTCAAGACGACATTATGTTCGGCCGCCATTGTTAAAACCGGAAGTGACGTCATATATCAAAAACGGCTGTACCGATTGCAACCAAATTTTGGAAATGTGTAGGAGTAATAATTATGAATTCAAGACGACATTATTTTCGGCCGCCATTGCTAAAACCGGAAGTGACGTCATATATCGAAAACGGCTGGACCGATTGTAACGAAACTTAAAGCTATTCTTCTTGGATAATTATTTTAATCTTATATACCAAACGCAACTTTTCTAAGTATCCAAATCGGCATAGGCGTATTTTTTTAAAGAAATAAGTTCTTGCACGGACACAAGCTGAGCTACAAGCTGTATGAATAAACTAACAAAAGAAGTGATATCCCAGAAAAAAACACTCCGTGTAAAAAAGGCAGCCAAGTCTCTTTACTTTAAAAAAATTCAACACCGAAAAGGAGTGATATCAAAAAAGGAGCCAAGTCAATGACATTTCCAAATATTTAATCGTATCTTTGAAATAAAAGTATAAACACCGAGAAATACTTTACAAAAGGACTTGGCGCATCGTTTTTTTAAAGACATTTTTCTATTCATAAGCATGTGCCATTTATATACAACCGTCATTTTGAATGTTTAGAATAATAGGGAAACATCTTTCAATTAGGTACATATTATACATACCTTCTGTAAAATATTTTCTATATGATTATATACGCTATGAAACTGGTTGTCTATGCTTTCTGTAAATATACACAATAGTTATCTTCGTAATATTGTTTCGTGGTGAATATAATTAAGTCTCATGCGTTATACCTTCTCATCATGTAACAATTTCTATTAATACACATTTTATAAAAATACATTTCACAAAGAAGACAGTCATATTGAATTTCTATTAAAAAATTTAACTTTATACACTTGACATTTCAAAAATATATAATTGTGTTCCATTAGTTAGTAATTATTTGACAACGTTTCATGATTTCCTTCAGTCAAGATCAAATTATGAAAAGATACCAGTCTAATATCGCCATATTAACAGTACTGCAAGAATATGTATGAGCCCACTTCCAATTGATATGAAGGGATGTGTGTTGTGAAAAATATCCGACCGAACCGGGGCACGAACTTGGGACCTCTCACTTGCCGGGCGAGAGCTCTACCAACTGAGCTACCCGATCGGACGGGCGGACATTAGACACAACACACTGATGAGGATCCTGACTCCTGACTCCATGGAAGTTTTCCAAAGAAACCTACATTCTCACCACTTCCAATTGTTATGTAATTCTTTCACCCTTATATTACTTATATATTACAGCATAAAATCATGCTTCTATCGCCATTGACAAAACTATAAAATAGTCATTACTAAAAGTAGCTTGATTCATAGATTCTGGCTCTAATAGAAAGAGGAAAATGTACCTACTTGTAAATTTCTTTCCACTTTTAGGATAGAATGATGTCTTTAAAAAAACGATGCGCCAAGTCCTTTTGTAAAGTATTTCTCGGTGTTTATACTTTTATTTCAAAGATACGATTAAATATTTGGAAATGTCATTGACTTGGCTCCTTTTTTGATATCACTCCTTTTCGGTGTTGAATTTTTTTAAAGTAAAGAGACTTGGCTGCCTTTTTTACACGGAGTGTTTTTTTCTGGGTTGTATATAGTCGTGCAGTAACAGAATTAAAATTATACATTTGTCACATCGGTCTTATAATAAGCTGAACATTTTCACAAATTTTCTACACCCCCTAACACATCCACCATTCAAAAAAAACCAAAAAAACTTCACCGGAAGTCACCCCAAAAAAATAAAAACAAAAAATTATGGACGTCCAGGGAATCCGGTCATTTCAAACATACAATGCGTTATCTACGAAAGTAATTGGAATAAAATTATGAAAAAAATACAGGATACCAAAAACATATTGGCGAAGACATTGGTGCAGGTGTCATTGGCCAAAATGTTTTTGTTTTGATTGTATGCATTTTTGAAACTGCATTTATTTTGCACTCATTTTGACCGCACTTATTTTGTATTTTAATCGTTTGAGAAAAATTTCTCGCGATGACCTATTATTTTTTTGGGTGGAAAATGAAGAGTATATATCCATGAAGTTTTGTGAATTTTTTCAGATTTATTGGACGCGATCTTATTAGTGAAATGGTATTTTTAGTTTAGTTTCCGCGGAACGTTTTTCCTCTCGCGCTGCTCCCGACCTGACTATACACATTTACACTATTGCGCGTTAGGATTGGTAGGTTCGAGGTACAATACAAATTACATTATAATTGATCACTTTTACTCTGGTGTAGTATACAATCTGTAACATTATGTTCGCAAACATCTCACACTGTAAACAACAAACTTCGTGTTTCGTTTTCAATTATTTTTAGAATTGTAAAATAAGAAACTATTGAGATGTGAGCTCATATAGCGCGGCGTAAATAATTTTATGATTCGTTTAAGAGGTTTTCGAGGCAATGACACTCATTTATTATTGTATTACGATACCGGTATGTGTTGCTGATGTTGATATTGTCAATTGTGTAATCTAATTTTTTTCTCGACTGCAGGGGAGGGCGGTTTCGCACTTAGGACAACTATGGGGCCAGCTTTTCACTTTCTTTTTTCACAATTACACTCAACAACTAACTATGAAATATTCAGTTAGCGTATAGCACTCGCACTTGACTACAGTTGTTACTTATTTCCACAGTCCGATTTCTTCTGTTCTCTTTACTCTCTAAAAACCCACCAGTTTCTCACAATTCTTAAAAATTATATAAAACTATTTATGATTGGTTGACACATGCCAATAGTATGAGCTCTTTCAGAATCAGGTGCAGTGTTTGGGTGCAAGTTAACTTGAAACCACCCTCAAATATTAAGATTTTTTCTTTCCACCCTCACTCTTGACCTTTGACATTGACCAGATGGTCTACCCTTAGATCTGACCCCCAAGAAATACACTAAATTTTATAGGTTTAGAACTAACAAGCACCGAATCTTATTTCTTTGACTCTTCATTGCCGCAGGACATGGCTTTTAAACTTCACTATTACTTCAAAAGACCAAAACTGAAGTTAAACACGTGTAGTGATTAAAATTGACAAGTTGATAAATTTGGAAAAGACATTAAATATCAAGATCCCACTGTCCTGCGGTATGTTGTGTTCAGGATGATGCATTCAGTTCAGAACATTCCTGGAGGAATGATGTGCATTTCCTTTTGCTCAGTTTTCAAAGTGCAGTGAAAATGTTTTGCGTATAGTGTATATAGCTATAGTGTATTATGCTATAGTGCATAGTGTATAGCTATTTGCGTATAATCTGTTACCTACCATCTAACAATTCTATATTTTATTATATTTAATACTAAATGTGGGGGTGAGAATCACAGTCACATTCTTGAACAATAATGGGTAAAAGCTGTTTACTCATACGTGACTGATTGAATCTTTTCTCAAGAGAAAGAAGATGGTAATGTCACACATCTGAATAAACCATCAACATCATCAGATAACTCAGAAGATTTTTGTATTTTGTATTATGTATTATGTAATTATGTATGTATACATACATACATACATAATTACACAGTAAGTGACAAAAACCTACTATGAACAGATCACGTTTTTACTTTCGAGTAAACTCGTATGAATGAAGTAAAGTAATTGTGATGCAACTGTTTATTATAAAGGCTGTATCGTTAAATTTATTATGACAGACTATAAAATGTGTTGAGTGGTTATGGCAAAGATATTATTAAAACTCGGTTATGGCTTCGAACCTTCCAAACCTAATGCGTATTGCGTACTATAGCGTAGTTTGTTGCCAGGTCCGGCGCAGCGGGACAAGAAAAAACTTCCTCGAAAACCAAGCTAAAAACTAAAAATACCATTTCACTAATAAGATCGCGTCCAATAAATCTGAAAAAATTCACAAAACTTCATGGATATATACACTTTATTTTCCACCCAAAAAAATAATAGGTCATCGCGAGAAATTTTTCTCAAACGATTAAAATACAAAATAAGTGCGGTCAAAATGAGTGCAAAATAAATGCAGTTTCAAAAATGCATACAATCAAAACAAAAACATTTTGGCTAATGACACCTGCACCAATGTCTTCGCCAATATGTTTTTGGTATCCTGTATTTTTTTCATAATTTTATACTTTCGTAGATAACGCATTGTATGTTTGAAATGACCGGATTCCCTGGACGTCCATAATTTTTTGTTTTTATTTTTTTGGGGTGACTTCCGGTGAAGTTTTTTTGGGTTTTTTTGAATGGTGGATGTGTTAGGGGGTGAAGAACATTTGTGCAAATTTTCAGCTTATTATAAGACCGATGTGACAAACTTCTTTATTTGACGAGATAGAGGTTTGTTACTGCTCGGCTAATACTGTTCATTATTGATTGAAACATACTTTTCAAATATTTGCCGCCTTCCATTACAACAGCCAATGGAAAGAGAACTTCACTTAGTATAGACAAATTCTCCAACAGAGAAATGTCTCTTGATATTTCATTAAAAAAAAAAAAGCTCCAGAAAATTCTCTACCAGATAAATTTGTCTTGATATTTAGTAGAAAAATCACCATTGGAGAAATTTCTCCGAAAAAAAATCTCGAGAAATTTACCAATTCTTGAACTTTCATGTTTGCAATGTTTAAAACTTAAAAATTTGGCCACTCGGCCTTGGTCTTTGAATTTTCAAGCTTTATACCTACAATCACCACACTTTACAGGGATTGGAAACGGTCTGTGCATTGTGACGTCATTCCCCTAAGACCAATGCTAAATGAAGGCGGCCCTGGGTGTGGGCCGTCGATTTGCACCCAATTACTTCCTGCCCCCATTTACTTCCGGCCGCTGACACGCGAAATTTTAAAATAGTACGCTTTTGGAGTGTTTACATTTGATTCACACAATTGCCGCCAGGTTTGAAAGAGCTTCTCAAACTTGCCGCTGCTAGTTATAATGGCGCATTGTCGACCGTTTGAATTCTGTTCTGGCGGGAGATAAAGACATGTGTCACGAGAGCGACATCACAGCCGCTTGTTCTATGCTTGTTGTGTTCATTGGGACCAGACCCATGGCCAGCTAGTCAGACCGTTTCCAATCCCTGTAAAGTGTGGTGATCGTAGTTTATACAATGCAATCGTAAACGGTTTAAAACTTGAATTCTCAAGAACATTACAAATCAAAGAGAACCTAACGCACATCTGATGCTCACTCCACTAAATAATGCCATTTGAGTATATTATAAGTTCTGGTTAGAGATGGGCCGATACCGATACTCGCGATACCACCGATACCATGGGTATCGGAGTATCGCGATACTTCAATTTTTTGGCCATATTTAGCGATACTTTTGAACCAATACTTTTGAATTTTCCCGCTTTTCACAAACACTGTTTCCCCATTGGCTGTTGCTCAACACACCATTATAGAAGCTAAAACACCATTGGCATATGTACAATGAGCATCGACCAATCAGAGCGCCGCTTTGAGCTAGGTTTCCTGCAGTTCTTTCAACTTCTTTCATGGCGTATTCCACTATTTTGTTAGTTATAACTTATTTTTAATGTGATGTGTTCGAAACGGAATAAAAGTGGTGTCTGGAACCAATTTACTATAAAACATGATTTCAAACTAAATTTTGTTGTATAATGCATTTGTCCATTTGTTTGTGCATTTGTTTTGTTGAGTACATACATAGTAAAAATGAGTACTTACTTTGGTGTACCTAACCCTGAAATATCACAAATAAATGTGTAAGCAAACTGAAGGTATTGTGAATTATGATTGAATTGGGATTTGGTGCACATAATCTATAAAAATTAAGGTAACAAAAGTATCGGCGATAGTATCGGTATCGTAAATCAATAAGTAGGTATCGGTTCAAGTATCGGTATCGGTGAAAATGTGGTATCGACCCATCTCTAGTTCTGGAACAACCTCAACATAATCGTTTCAGGCCGGTCATACTTTTTTCCCTGCCATTGGGCTGTTTCGAGCGGTTTTAGAGGGAAATACTAAATATAAATGTCCATATTTGGCAAACGGTTTATGAATATCGAAAAAGCAAGACCGACACACTTGTATTGAACCTTTATCTACATTTTCATCTCTAACTGTCAAAACTTTGCTCCTACTATATGGTCAGCATTTGTCGGGCTAGAAAACGCTTCGTCGCTCATCCGTCGCTCACACGGAGCGTTTTCGTGCCCGATAAATGCTGACCACATACAGTTCGTTCAAATCTTCTTACCAATGACTATGGTGGCGCCGCCACTTGCAAAAATGATGTACTACGCTAGCACCAACACAACAAAATGAAAATCAGCTAGAACTTAGGCAGCACATCAAGTTAGCAGATTTACTTTGGAAAGTTTAGGTTGGTAAAGTGTGAATTCAGGCGTAGGCTCTGGATGGTGCTGCTTCGTTACACCCTAGCGGCGTTGTAAGCGTAAATTAAACAGACTGTAGTACCTAGTAGCAAAGTTATGACAGTAAGCGATGAAAATGTAGATAAAGTTCAATAAATGTCATGTCGGTCTTGGTTTTCCACATTCATAATTTGGCATTAACTGGCATTTGCCAAAAATATGGAATAATTTGTATTTCCCTATAAAACTGCTCCAAACCACCCGATGGCGGGAAAAAAGGTATGCCCACTCTTAACATTTTGGGGTTACCAGAGATACTACAGTTTGTTCCTAAGGCAAACACACTCATTGTTCTCGTTTTATAAGGTATCCTAAAATCATTTGCTCTTATTGTATCCTCGACCATTTATTGCACATCCCTTGTTCGAGGTCGTTTACAACCTTGTAGCTCTTAGCTCGCTTAGGGTGTGGAATATTATTACACAATAGTATGTATTTTTACAATAGGGTCAGGTCCATTGTAAGTGTCACTAATACATCATAAAACGAGAACAATGAGTGTGTCTGCTTTAGGAACAAAGTATAATGTACTACAATGTGTGGCATTTTTCTGTATAAAGTTAGAAATGTCCCAGTACTCTGTGATTTTAAACATTCTTTTCTAAGAACACTTTGTAGAACCGAGGGCTCTAAAGGTAGCTTAGCGAGTCGAAGACACCAGAAATACCATGATATTGGAGGAGAAAGTGTTCCGAGTCCACTTTTTTCAAAAACATTTACAAAAATATACAGAAAAAATGGCTTGATAATGTGAAGAAGTTTACTAAAATCACCATAAGTTTAATGTAGGTACAAGTTTAATGTCTAGCTATTAGTGATGCCATCGGGTACCCGGGTACCCGGGTCAGAACCGGGTAATGGGAGACCCGGGTTACACTCACAACCCGCGAGTAGTAAAAAAAAAAAAAAAAAAAAAATTTTTTTTTTTTTTTTTTTTTTTTGATTAAATTTTGTTTTTTGTTGCGCTAATTGAGCAGGGGAGTATACAATCAAGCCATTCCTCTCTCCAACGGGAATCATCACTCTAATTTACCCCTCCAACACCACTCTGGTCCCCACTCAGACAGTGCGGCACCATTTGCTGCAGTCCTATTTTCAATTGTGCTATTTCCATTGCGCAACAATACCTACAAACTCAAAAGGTATACTGTTTATTCTTCCATCATCTTAAAATCAAAAAAAATAAAATCAAAAAAAAAAAAAAAATTAAAGATGGCGGGTACCCGCCCGGGTACTGCTGGCGGGTACCCGGGTACAAAAATTACTACCCGATGGCATCACTACTAGCTATGGTCTACTTTTGTTTAAGAAAATAGTGTGATATGAAAATACATTATGTTCAAACTGTACTAAACTCATACTGAAATAATAGAGGGTGTAACACATCACTCAATTCATGTACTTTTCATTCTAAGTAATTGACTAGTGTAGTTCTCCTCCCGACATCATCAACACAAAACAGATCTTTCATAATGAGAAATAAAATGGCCGACAAAGTTTCCACGGATTTTTTTAGCAATTGGCAGCGAGCCTGACTGGTGAGGTCCTAATAAACCGTGCAGGACGCGCGACCTAGTGGCCGGAATGTGGGTATCTCGCCCCTTTTCGTCATTCCTCGGTGGTTTTTGAGTGGACATAATGGACGATGGTACCAATCATTTCTTCTTTATATACCAATTCCAAAGCATTTTGCTAGGCGATGAGTAGAGAAAGTTTCCGAAGTATTCATTCGACTCAAATATTTTCGAAATTTTGGAATATTGCACACCCCTATTATAATTGTAATAATTTTGAAAGATTTGTCGTGTTTGGTTTAGGTTGTACGCATCATCCGAAACCAACCGCCGGCCGCACTGGACAAGAACCGACGCAAGCGCCGTCCGACGATAAAGTGCGTCCTCTTCTGAACGTCGTCGCGCCAATCCCCAGTGACCAACACAAACTCTCGTGCACGACACGCAGTCTCCGTCAATGTGATAACGTACGTGATCAATGTTCAAGCATCTCACGTTACGTGACATCGAAATATAATTATAGATTGTTCGCTGTGTTTTTAATTGGCCACCACATAGGTATAGATGTCGCGTGATTCAACGTGGTAAGTAGTCAGCTTATGTGACAATAACTATGTAGATAACTTATATGTAAGTAGTGGATTTGATGGCATATTGAATTTATATTGCAGGCGATGTTTGGAAACGAGCAGGGAATAGTACAGAATTGTTGACAAGAATTTTACCTGTTGGTTGTTGATATAAAAGAAATTTTAAAGTTTTGTAAGAGTTTGATAATTTTACTGTCGTTGTTTAACAGATCATGCAGTTACTATTTCTGCATCGCATTGTTTATACAAGCAGTTTACTGTCGAGTTCATTATTGTATGAATATAACGAATGAGACATTGTATTTAGGTACACTTGTACAAGTCGGTACTTGTGAAGTGAAGAAATTAATCTAAAAATATACCTACGCTTTACATTTGTTTGACAATGCAAAGCTGCAAGACCGACTTCTTAAGTAAGCAATAACTACCTACCTAATCAAAATAAAATATACTTCTCCAAACTTTTCAATGTGAGAAAGTAGTAGGTAGCTATACGTAGGTACAATACACCTAATACAATACCTTAAACCTAAGCTTAGGTGCATAGATATGTGTTATTATTGGGATGATTCAGTAAGTCTATGGATATTCGTCGAGATGAAGCCAGATTTTTAAATTAATTTGAATTGAAATGCATAAGATATGGCAAACATCTTTTTTACATTTTCATACAATATAATTTAAGAAGATGAAAACTATTTCATCTCAATTCCGTGAACTCTACAAATTCTACAATCTGTAAACGATATATATATTTTTTTTTACAAAATAACTGTTTTACATTACCAAGTCCAAAATAAGTTAATAATTGGTTCAGCTTGACATTATATCGATAGTACCTATATACAACGATTTAATTGTCGAATGCAAACAGATTGAATTTATCTGTATTGCAAACTAAACTGCCTATATGTATTATGTAGGTGTAGGCTAGTGTCTTGATTTTTTAACATACTTGGGTAGTTTTCCTTAACAATGTCAGTTTTACCAGTTCATTGTTGACCAAATGATTGTACCTATGTACAGTGTTTTGTGCCCCAATACAACTTGCATTGTGGAAGCTTGAAGTTGACTTCTACTTTTGAAGCACAAAATGTGATGAATATGTAGAGGGTAAAACATTTGAAATGTTGATTCCTTTTTTGGAAACAGCTATGAGTGGGTCAAGGAAATAAAATGTTTGTTATAAATTATATTTTTGTGAATAATGCATATTTTGTTTTCTTATATTATTCACATCATAAATAAATTTTTTTTAAATTCTTTATTTACAAAATACATATATTTAATGGTACATGCTGCCCATCAGGGTTTAATGAAGAAAAAATATTACAGTAAAATAAACAATTGTGATACCTCACTAGCTAGAAAGTATAGAAAGTAAAGTCTTAGAAAGTATACTTACCGATAAATTGCTTTTTATTTCAAAAACCTGGCGACCACTTATTTGAAAAATATTGTTAGTGTTCTTACTGTACTTTTGCACTTATAAAAGTAAAACAGATGGGATACCAGAGGTACAAATTTTATTGCCACTTAAAAAAACTTGTTTTTATCTCATCGCATTGGTTTCTGGAGTTTCTTATTTGTTTTTATAATAGGTACTAGGTTTTCCAACAGAGGAGTCATTTTTACTTGGAAACCTCTTGGAATAATTTTGTAAGACTGCCAAGTATTTAATTAATGAATTTACGAATTAAAGTACCTGAATTTAAGGGTATATTAATTATTAATAATGATATTTTTCTTCTAATATCAAATAATTGACAAAATAGTACACACTTTTGAAATGTCAACTGGCAAGCTGGCGGAAAGTGCAATTTTACATTCCAGGAAAAGAAGGGTTACCTTTCAGTCGCATCTGCCTGTGTGTAGCTACAATAATTCGGTTTGCACTGAGGCGTTCACAAATGATCGCTCTCAATGTTTAATATGACACTTTAATAATGAAAACGCTTCCCTGAATTTAATAGTGAACTGTGTAAACAAGACACACTTTCCGTCCATTTTCAACTCCCTGGACAATGCAGAAATTCAAATAGTAATAATTATAATAATCTTTCTCCCGATTCCAAAAGTTGGAATCGGGGGGTGGCGAGGCCACCATTTACTAGGGCCTTGTCTCCTAAGCTAGCTGGCCAGGCTTGGCTCTTCCTCTTCGTTCTTCTTCTCTACCAGTTTTTTCCACTTCTTCCTGTCTTCCCACCACCTTCCTTCTTCCACTTCTTCCCACTTCTCCAGTCTCTCTTGTACATCTTCTGCTACCAGCTCTCTCCACTTTTCCCTCGGTCTTCCCACTCTCCTTTTATCACTTTTCGCAGCTTCGAACTCCCGATGCGGTATTCTCTCCCTCTGCATTCTCTTCATGTGGCCAAACCACCAAATATTAAACACATTTCTCTGTGTTATTCTTAGATATAGAACAATCCAAATTTTTTCACCAAGAATCTTCTTACCTAGTGGAGCAGTCGCTCCACGCCAGCCAAGCCGTACGGCGCGCGCATACTCATTTAAAAAGGCTGGAGCAAACCCACTTTTACTGTAGGCATCAAAGTGGCATTTTAGGCCTACTGGATCTTAAAATTGGGGAATCTCACATTGTTGCGAAATATCTTAATTTCGAGCTATGGCCCACCCTACAACATATACCAAATTTGGGAACAATAGGTTACGCCCTTTGCGAGCTAGAGGGCCGTGAAAAAGTGTTTTAGGGCGGTTTTAATCTTAGTAGTAGTCTCCTGGAATTCAAATCCGGTAAACAGGCCACAGCCTAAACGGCTGAACCGATTGATCTTACATTTTTACCACGTGTGCACTTTTGGCGTCTCATTTGCCCTCCACCCCTTGACTTTTTTTGTGCCGCCATTTTGAAACCGGAAGTGACATCATATCTCGACAACGCCTAAACCGATTGGAACGAAAATAGCGCCAAACGCCTCGGACGGTCAACTATATGGATTATCAATAGCAACAGACTAAAATTTATGTTAACGAAACCGGAAATGACGTCATGAAATTTGAAAAACATCGATTGGCATTTCGGCAACAAATTTGATCCGATTATTTTGATATTTTTGTAACGTATGTACTTTTGATATCTCATTTGACTTGTTATAAAACCAACCAGAAGCCGCCATTTTGAAACCGGAAGTGACATCATATCTCAATATCTCAATAAAAGATTTGAACAGAACCAGCGCTAAACAATTTAGACGGTCAACTTTATGTATTATCTATCATCAATAATATTTGCAGTTTCCCATACCAAAACCAGAAATGACGTCACACTTTTTAAAAATCTCACAAATTTACATTTTGATGCAATAAATATACTGTTTCAGACAGCTTATAATAAAATGTAATCATTAGGGCTGTGCGAGTTTGATATTTTAAGGTCGAGTCGAGTTCGAGTCGAGTCAGTGAGATGAATCGAGTTTTTCGAGTCGAGTTCGAGTCATGTTCAGCAAATGTTCACCTATGTACTATTAGGTCATAAAATTATTATTCGACCATCACAAAATGAATAGAAATATTTACATTAATCATACATCATCTATACATTGTAGGGCTGCTAATTCATGTAATTTCTTATAATAAGATAAGATGTATATAGGTAAATAATTTTGATTCTCATACTACTGGGGTTTGAAGTGCTGCTACTAGAAATTTGTAGCTTGGAATGACAAGTAAAGATCTAAGCTTTAACAGCTACTGTATTTTGGGGGAAAAAATCCATGCATTCTGCAACTAGAAATACTACTAGGTAGGTACTAGGCACTACATAGAATGTAAAGGCCAAAGACCCTAGAACTTCCTTCTGGCCAAAATTCTGGGTTTTTGCATTCCTAGAAGTATTGTCAGAAGCATAGACGAGTTATGTCACTTATCAGCAGGAATATCATATTTCCCAAATCTCAACAATTGTCAATTTCATCCAACAATGCGTCATTATTATTTCATTGTGTGACATTTTAACAGAAATTCATGTGTTCTTGTGAGTTGAGGAGTGGATTATTGATGGAAGAAGTAGGTAGAGGTCTGTTAAGGATGTAGGCAGGATAGATATAATCTTAAAAAAAAAAAAAAAAAAAAAAAAAAAAAATGAAAACACGAAAAAGTCGAGTTTAACCCTTTTTGACTCGATTCACCCCCCAAACTCGACTCGAACTCGAAATTTCGAGTACTCGCACACCCCTAGTAATCATGTTTAAATTATAATTCAATGAGTCAGTGATTTCAGCAGCTATTTTGAAACCGGAAGAAACGCCATATCTCGAAAACTGATTGACAGATCGGTATGAACAGATCGGTATGACAGATGGGTATGTTGCCATATCTCGGAATTTGGTTGACCGATTGGAATGAAACCATTGCTATTCCTGATGAAAATAACCAAATTGTAAAGGGTGATTTTTTTTAAGGATTTAGTAATTGTTCATTTAATTGTCCCAAGTTGTAAGAATAAACTAAAAAAAGGAGTGATATCCCCATAAGAACACTTCGTGTAAAAATAACAGCCAAGTCTCTTCAACTAAAAAAAATATGAAATCTAAAAATTCAGCACTGAAAAGTAGTGATATCAAAAAATTAGCCAAGTCAAAACTTTATTTGAAAATCAACAAATACTTGGCACATTGTTTTTTTAGGGCATTATAGGTGTACTATGTATATGGATATTTTATATATATTTCATAATTGGCCTATACTTCCAAGCTATTTATATACACGATGCGCCAAGTATTTTTTGATTTTCAAATAAAGTTTTGACTTGGCTAATTTTTTGATATCATTACTTTTCACTTTTCAGTGCAGAATTTTTAGATTTCAAATTTTTTATTTTAGTTGAGAATTGGCGGTTATTTTTACACGAAGTGTTTTTATGGGGATATCATTTACACAGCACAAAAAGACCCCAAATCGCTGATATTCTAAATATTTTGTTATGTTTGTACTGCCGTATTTAATTTTACATCTGTCAATTTTTGACATACGATTTGATAGGTACGGCCTTTTTACATGCTGTTTCACTCGATTCCAGGATGTCATAATAATAACTAGGAAAACGCTCAGTGTAACGCGTTGATGAGCGAGCACTGGTATGTGCAAATTCACGAACCAGAAATGCGTAAACAACGCACAGAAAACATATACATCCATATTGAATTGATTATGATATATATCTCTATGATGATATCAACTTATATGATGATATGCTTTTCATCGAAACTTTAAAATAGCATCTAAGCACCTGGTTAACATAAAGCAAATCAGAATCAATTCAATTGGCACTGGAAAACATTCATTTCGATACTTCATTACTGACAGATATAAAAAATGTCAATAAGTTCATACGTTCTTAACTGATTGGGATGAAATTTTGTAAAATAAGAGACAATGTTGGTCTTAATGATCATGCAAAATATGAGTTTGATCACAATTATCGAAGACCGTTTTAATTTTTCAGCCTATCTGGAGATATTTATTTAAATTTTAACCAATGAATGGATTTCAAAAAAATTAGGTTCTTGAAACAGAAAAGGTTGTCTCTACATGTGTGCAAAATTTCAGCTCGATCGAAGAAAAACTGACCTGTATAGCCAAAATATGAGTTTGATCAGTTTTATCGAAGACCATTGTCATTTTTCAACCTACCATCAGGAGATGTTTATTTAAATTTTAGCCAAAGAATGGATTTCAAAAAATTTTGGGGTCTGCAAATAGAAAAGGTTGTCTCTACATTTGTGCAAAATTTCAGCTCGATCGAAGAAAAACTGACCTGTATAGCCAAAATATGAGTTTGATCAGTTTTATCGAAGACCATTGTCATTTTTCTACCTACCATCAGGAGATGTTTATTTAAATTTTAGCCAAAGAATGGATTTCAAAAAATTTTGGGGTCTGCAAATAGAAAAGGTTGTCCCCACATGTGTGCAAAATTTCAGCTCGATCGAAGAAAAACTCTGATCTTTATATCGTCAGGTAACAGAAAAAAAAATAACCAAAAAAAAACAGAGGTCCGTGCCAAAAGAGCCAAAAGGAGCCGCTCGCTTCGCTCGCTCAAAAAATTGAGAGCTTTCAAATTAAATATGGCTCACAAACGTACCTAATATTATAGTAGGTATAATATCGGCGATTTGCAGCCTTTTTGTGCTGTGTAAATGATATGGGAAGATCCATGTTGAGAAAGAGGAATATTTTATTATTGTTAGAATTACGGAATGTCTACTTGAATATGGGCAGAAAATGAGTCTTTTCGCAGCCACTTTTCAATTCAGGGATGCGTTTATATTTTTGTATCATGAAACATTGAGAGTTTTCATTTGTGAACAAACCAGTCCAAACAGAATTATTGTAGCTAATCACACCAGCCAGATATGTGAATGAAAGTTAATCCTTCTTTTGAATGGACAGTAAAAGGCGTTTTCCGCCGGCTTGCCTGTTGTCAAAGCAAGCCGGCTTTTTTTTTAGATCAAAATGCAAACTGGCCTTGAGCTCGTCATATGCTCTCTGCCATAATCACGGTCGTTAAGGTTTTTCGTATTGGAAACCTTTTAAAGTGTTCTTTCCCGAAGTTTGCAATTGAACCTGAATCCTCGCATGTAAATGTAAATGTTATCGTCACACCAGACATTAACCTATCTAGTAATTCATTTACGAGTTCTCCAAACTTGCCCTGATTATAATCTACCTCAAATTAATATAATTTCAGTATTATTCTTCTACTGGTAACTATAGAGATGTTAATTTTCTGGGAAATTATAAATCTGTAAATTTTCTGCCTTTTTTAATATTATGTTATATGTAGGTACTCTCTACAATTGTTCTGGCATACATAAGGTCACTTTTACACTACCAAATATTTGAGTTGAGATTAGTCATACATTTTAACATAGAATTTAATGATTGAAAGGTCGTCATAAAATAGTATTATTAACCGCACAATTTCCGAAACCACCAGAATTTTGAAACCGCCGGTTTCAATAATTAATTTAATAGGCTCTTGCATTTGTGTGGGTAGGTTTTCCTACCTCCTTTACCCACTGTATTTTGGAAAAGGAAAATAAAGATTATTATTAGAGGCACTTGAAAATGGTGTTCACGAAATCGCGAAATTTTTTTAAGTAGGTTTTTCCATAATTTCTGGGCATAGTTTTGCATACTGATAACAAATACAGTGGAACCTCTATAATACGTTTCTCAATAACACGTTTTTCTCGTTAATGCGTTCATAAATTTAGTCCATTGAAGTAAATAACTAAGATTAGTACGTTTTTGCGTCGCCATTTATTAAAAAAAAAGTTCGTGGCAAGAGCTAATGTTTTTACATTGTGCAGTAGCGGCTGGAGCAAGGAATGTGGGTGGGGGAAACTGGTCGACCTTGAGTAGGGGGAAGCAATGCAGCCACTTGTTCTCTGCCTGCCTGCCGTGGGTTAATTACCTGTTTGCAGCCCTTAGTTTTGCTTGTGCTTAGTTTTGCAGTTTTATTATGATCATTATCAATTACCATTCCATCCTCAGCTGTCAGTCCAGAACCCAACCCCTCCTCTTATGTCCCATGTTGCGTGAGGAATTCAATGGCTTATCTACTGTCAAGTGTCAAGTATTGGTGCTTGAAATATGCAAGATACATCTTTTTAATGGTTTTAAGTGGACATATGGATTTTTATGGATTTTTCAGGCTTTCTACAAGGATATTAATTTGTATGTGGCAGCCCCTAAACAAATAATTTTTTTTTAACAAGTGATATTTTCCAAATCTGAGCACTTTTATATCAAGTTTCAATATTGCGTTTCTCGCGGTAATACGTTTTTTTCTCTGGTCTCTTGAAAAACGTACTAAAGAGGTTCCACTGTATGCATTAATTAAATCGCGAAATATCGCGATTTTTTTTCATTTCACCACTATTTGAACAAATTGGCTTAAAACGCGAAATTGTCACCGAAATCCAGTGGTTATAATAATAAAAAACACTTTATAGTTTATTTGAAAGAAAAACACAATTTTTAAAACTTATTTTAAATGAGTGGAAATTGTTTTGAGCTATTTCATTGTCCTGAGAGAATTGTAGAATTTAGCCTGCTCCCCCCCTCCCCCCCCCCACTACTAGCCAGCTTTTGGAGCAAGAATGTCAGGGAGAAATTGGTACCTATTAATTTTTAAAAATGTGATCTCAATACCTATGGATTGAGAACCTCTAGAACAGAGTTATCCATTTTTCATGTGATAAAATCAACTAATATCAGTGTCAATAATAGTTTTCTTCAAAATTTGGGAGTATGTGTAAATTTTAACAAAATAAAACGAAATTAACACCGAAATTTGACTTTATGCACCGCTTTTAAACCCAATATTAGCATCCAGTAATCACCGACATTCTGATTTTCAAAACACCATTTTCAAGTGCCCCTAATTATTATTAACCGCACATCTAAACTTGCTCTTGAACAGTATTGGCGGGGAAAACATTATTTTGAAAAATTAAGATAATTCTGTTGCTTACTGCACTTTTATGCCGTACTCAGTTAGAGTACAAATGACAGAAATTACATTTCCTATTGTTAAATTAAAAATAATAGCAAAAAAAGTCAGAAAATTTTCCGATTTGCATCTCTAAGGGTGGTTACACAAACGCCAAAACAACAAAGTCTAAATTTATGTCATTCACCATTCTAAGTCTTTACTGACCGGGAATAGTCTGTATTTTAACCTAATGTTTAGGTCTACATAATGTAGTAGGCAGGTACCTAGTTCGTTTCCCCTTCGAAGTTATTCATTCAGCGGGAATTTGGGCAAACTTGCAGAACTTGTTTAAATATCATGACGGACAGTTATTATATCCGTTGTGACTGATTCAGAAAGTTGTCATTGCTTTACTTCTGGAACCATCACAAGAATTACTGAACTCATAGTACCTACCTAATTTTTTTTATATCATTACCTACGTATTATTCATTCATTCAGTTTTATTCAAATTGTGTCACAAAGTCAGGAAATATAAGGAACAAATTCAGCAATTCAGCATTAATTTTTGAATTAATAAATTATGTACCAAGCTGAAAACATACAAAATGGAGAAATTCTGGAATACTACTATCAAATTAGCTCATAAGTGAACATATTTTAAAGCATTCTTTATTCTTTTCTTGACTTGGACTTCCTTCGTAGCTTGTGCAACTTATAGCTTGCTTTATGTTAGAGGCTCCTCTAGGATCATGCATGTGATGACAATTATAGAAATGTAATAATAATACGTACATAGGTATATAATACCTATGTTATATATAATATAATAATAATAATAATAATAATGTACATAATAAAGTGTGTAATGATCATTTATGTATTGAATTATATTTCAGGGCACCATGGTTAGGATATTTTTATAACAGTCATATATTATCATTTGGGTACCTTACCTACTAGTAGTACATCTAAATACCTATTAGGTACCTAGTACATATAACAAAGAAACTGATTGTATAAGAAATCGACAAGCTATTTTGTTGGGCTCGACATTCTCATTTTTAGTAGCAAAATCAGTACCACAAAAGTTGCAAATGGAATCTTTGGTACCACCTTCTTAATATAGGCTAAGGTATGTATTATTTGTAATGACAACGAAGTAAGAAACAGTGTATATTAGTATTGTATTTTAATGTTAACCATAAACTGTGAAGAGGTACTATCATAGAGGTAAGAAGGGTTGGCTCTATGGTACCTCTATGGTACTATTGTACATTTATCGTGATTGAATTTGCACAGTGATTCACAATCGCTTCTAATGACTAAATGTAGACTATTGATTTGTCAAATTCTTTGGTATTTCTTTGGCTCCATTTTTATGTATTTTCAGTTTAAATAACTGTGAAGTCGAATCATAATGCATACTTGATCCATGCTAGAACTTGTGCTTTACGGTTAACAACACTCCTGTTTCGTTGTTTTTCAATTAATCCACTGGACCCTTAATTAATATTATTATTTTTCACTCAAACAGGGCTACACCACTGATACCGTCAGGCTAGTTGTAATGGCGACGATGCTAACTCTTAATGATTCAACTTTTTAAAACAAATATTTTGGGCCTTTTTTCGGACTGGTCCAGAGTGGTGTAAGCATTAAAAAATCATGATATTATGAAATGGTTCTGGAATATGAGTAGTGAGTACTTTTTATTTATACTTCGATTTGTTTTTTAAGTATTTTATTGATATACGCTTCCTATTAAATAATGCTTTTTTTATTGTACCAGATTTTGTAACTGCACTTCTGTATGTCAAATAAGCAAGGAACTAGATCCATAGACATTTATACTATAAATGTCTATGCTAGATCTATGTAGAAAATTCTAACTAGGTAAAGTTCATTCACGATTAGAATATCACTGACGTTTTAGACGATCACGTCGTTCATTGGTCAGTCACTTGAACACTGGCCTGTCAATGGCAAGACTTTCTTCTTTGTATTATTGAAATTGTATAAATTATGTCAAATACACAATTTTTAATAGTAGTAAAATTATAAAAATTCAATAAAATTGATTTATTTTTATCTACAGCCGTATTATACATATTTTTTGATTATTATATTGATGTTTACATGTTTAGGTTTACGTTCACTTGACTACCATAGTACACGCCGCCATTACGGGTTGCTATTCTAATCGTGAATGAACTTTAGTTGCTTATTTTCTGCTAAATAAGTCACTAGATAATGTAGGTAATTCTAACTCATTGCACATTTCCTATGCTTACGCTGTCATTGCGCTTTATTAACCTGGTGCAGAAACAAAATATGAAACCTGTTACTGTAGCATGCAATAAACTACATACATGATTGTATTTCTAAAAAATGCTTTACTAGTAGTAGGTATTAGAATTATGTAAACATAGCTTGAAAAGGGTTCAAGTAACCTGAATATTGTATAATTGTGCTGTAGGTATCTCATACAAGTAACTTTGTAAAGGGCAAGGATATGCCAAATTTTGTTTCCGAGATCGAATTGTGTATGGTTTTTAACTATGTGCAAAAATGTTGTATACCTAACTAAACTTTTTAAGTAATTTACAAAATATTTTTGAAATAATTTATTTTTATTTAAAGAGTTGATGTTTTTCAGTGGCGGTTCATGGGTTTTGAAAATGGTGGGGCTACTAATTTGAAAACAGAAACAGAGACGTGGGAGACTGAGTTCGGGATGTACATTGTTTGCTATCGTTCTGAAAGGGTTGAACATTCTGCGTCTGATGAGGACCACGTTTAATGTCTAGTATTTGCAGGGACGAGATCGGTAAAATATTGTACATTTAATCTAAATCATTGTATCACACTCGATACTACGCAATATCGTGCGCATGTCACCTCAAAATACCTCCAAGCTGTCAACCATGATGTGCCGCCTATCACTCTTAATTGCGCAGTAAGTGAGAGGCAAGTTCAGCCGTGAATGCATCTCGGCTCCGATGCTTGGTGACGTCAGCAATAGTATAGACTCTTCGCATGCGAGTGAACGGCTAGTCAGCAGTGTGCGGGAATTTTAAAAGCAGCCGGGCATGCCCAGAGAGGCAATCCCTTCCCTATGTTTGTATTGTTGGTGGGACTTAGCCCTAGTAGCCCTTGTGAATGAACTGCCACTGATGTTCATATACAACTCAAAAGAATCAAAACAAAACATAGCATAATGATGTAATTCTAATAATGTTAATTAATAAAAAAATAACATCATGCTAGGGATTATGGAATATAATATTTGATAGATAATTGAAATGCACAATTTACAGTCATCAATTTTGCTTTGTTAATGAATTTAATTTGAAGTTTTACAATGAACTGAATTGTGCCATATGCTATCGAAGTGCAAATAATCTTAGCCAGGAGAAAGGACATCAAAATTCCAAAATCATGTGTTGCATTTGAAACCAAATTGAAAGCATTTTTGGCTCGAAATAATGGAGTATAGGTGAAAGATCTCATTGGTTGTTGTTGCCATAGGTGATTTTTTGTCAGATTTAGATTTTAATTGATGTTAAATTAGTATGAATCAGCATCTCCTACCAATTTATAGTGACCTCTTGATGACATCTAATTTATTGTTGAAATACTACATGACATAAGTAGGTACACCCAACAAATCTTAATACAATATTTGAACGAAACGGATTGACTGCTGGTCAGGTTCCTTGACAATCAATCCTTGTTATTATCAATGATATCAGAGCTCAACGACTAGAGTTATATGATGTGTTAGCATGTAGACTTCACCGGATTATCATCACATCGCTTTCACCCAATCTATTTGTTCCAAATACCATTTTATCATTTGTTGGGTGTACCTATCCTTCAGAAGACTTAACTCATTTCGTTTCATATTGTAACCATGTTTAAAAAAAACTAAGGTTTTGTAATTAAAGGTGGCCTAATTGGTATACCTATACCTATTATTGTGTCTTATTGAACCTTTATTCTTCCTTGTATTTTAATTTGGTTAGGCCCGGAATAACCAAAGGTAAATTGTACTGGATTAACTAACTTTTGGATTAAATTCAATTGTTTCACTCATTTTGAGGTATCTGATTAGCTGTGCCGCCAATTTAGTCCAATATTTAGTTAATCCGGCTCAGATTAACTTTGGTTATACCGGCCCTTAGCCAACATTTCCGGACGCCAGAATTGCCTCATGGCATACTAATGTATAGAGGGATCCATCATGTAAAATATAACAATTATTGAGGGAGCAACTCCTTGTGACTCTTTTGCTTTTTTTCGTTCACATTGTTGGCGTTTATACAGGTCACACCATTGCTCTGATCAAGCAGAAATTTTGCATATGTACAGACCACTTCGAGTCGAGTAGGTATGCAGGCTATTTTTTTCAAATCCGTTTGATAGGTTCAAATTTTAAAAGATTGTCTTCTGATTAGTTGCTCCGATCAATTTGAAATTTTGTCAAGTTATTACGACCAACAATGACTCAAATTTTACAAAGTTTCAGTCAAAATGCTTCGATTTGGTTCAATTTTGCCATGACCAACTAGAGCCGTTCGCTGTGTAAAATGGCGCCCTGGGCAATTTTCTTCAGTATTTTTGGTTACAAAAAGAAACTATACATAAAACCCCAGAAATTTTTTGTTTTCCTGACATCCAGGGAAGGGGGGCAAGGCCCCTCCCCCCCCCCCCCATATGGACGCCCATGCCAGATTCTTTTGGGAAGAAAAACACGATACTTCTTCAAAGATTTTTTTTCTGTAGGTAAGAACTTATTTTTGTGATGTTCTTCTATTTTACTGTTAAATTTTAAAACTATTTAGAAACAATGACAAATCAAAGGGGTCGTAAGCGCCCCCTTGGACTTAAATTAAAGAAATCATATGTTTAAGAAGTAAAACACTTGTTTTCGTGATATTTTCTTACATTTTGACCATACATTTTTAAGGTAGGTACCATCTACCTCTTGACATTTTTTTTGCAATTTAGAATGCCAAGATTTTTTCTGTAAATTCCTTTTTACAAAATTAAAAGAATTGTGAAAAAAAATTAAAAAATTAAAAATCTATTGTTGGGAATTTTTAACAATAGAAATAGTGGTGTTTACTCAAAACGTGATTCAGAAGTCACGGTTAGTCTGACGTGCCCAATTTTTTTTTTTGTATCGAGGTTGATGGTGAATGGTTTGGACTAGAATCAATATTCTATAGTAACTTTTACTGAACTCGTTATCATTGACATGAAAGTGACTTGCGCACGCATACTGTGCGTACTGAAGGCTTAAGCTGGCTTTCCATGCTCCGTCATCTTCCGTCAACGTCCGTCACCGTCCGACGAAAACGACCACGTGAACCGTCTCGACCAATCCCTCGCCGTCCGATATTTTTGGGGATTGCTGTGATTGGTCGAGACGGGTCACATGGTCGTTTTCGTCGGACGGTGACGGACGTTGACGGAAGATGACGGAGCATGGAAAGCCAGCATTACTCGGTGGGGATACGTTAATTGTTTACGCTAGGTGGCGTTTTGCAACTTTTAGTGTCGAATGCCAGTACTGGAGTACATAATAAAATTGTGGCGGGTTGGGGGAAGTGTAGGTCTAGTCTCTTACAGCCTCAGCTCAAAAAAATTGCATCCGCGAGTAGATATTTGCGTTGTCAGTCCTCAACAACACCACAAGACCGTATGCTACTTATCTTATGGACGGAATCCAGTAGACTCGCTGGGCACTTGCGTCGATCAATCTATACATTCTTTTGAGCTTGAGGCTTTACTCGAGAGCTACCAGGCTTGCTACTCTAGAGATGCTACTCCATGTGTTTTAAGGATTCAAGTGGCAGTGTATTGTTGTGAAGAAATTAAAAATTATGAGAACTAAACTATCTGACAATGCCAATGTTCAATTTTTTGTTATAATGATTACAAAATGAGTGAATCAAAGTATTTTTTGACATCGGAGGTTGTCATCCACAACCGTCCCGATGATTTCTGGGTGACTTACAACGGAAAAGTTTACGATTTGACACCACTTGCCCATGAATTCAAAGGAAAGAAAGTCATGCAACCTCTACTGGCCTTTGCGGGGAAAGATATTTCACACATGTTTGATCCAATTACCAAAGACGTAAGTAAAATCAAATAAAATGCTAAATGTATTGATCATCAGCGGAAAAGAAATAATACATGTCTCTTTTTCGGTATAGATATCTCATTTTATTCATCCAATAACGAACGTAAGAGTTCCATACACGCCACATGGCAAAGTACCGCACGTTGGTCCCCAAGTACCAACGACAAAATGGCGTCCTCTTGCAGGATTACCATGGTTGTTGGATTCCAAATACTGCATCGGAAAGTTGAGCGAGAAGAGCAGACCTTTGCGCGTCATCAATGTTTTAACCGGACACTCGGAGACGATAATGGTGAATTCTTTTAGTGAATTATTTGGCAGATAATACCTTGTTTAGTTTTCCTCAATCTCAAATATAAATATGGGGATGTTGACACTTAAATCTGTACCTCAGAGGTAGAGGGGCGGAAGTCCATTTTCTCGATTTTGCGTGGCATTCTTTTGGAATGATGTAATCAAGCTCTATAAATTGCAATTTGATATAAGTTACTTTGAAGCCTTTCTGTTACACAATGACTCATGTCACCGCATTACAAATGATTGGATGGAGGCAATTTGCTGGTTTATGAGCTAATCTAAAAGTATTTCTGTAGTACCTCAGAGGTACAGATTCAAGATTTATGGGACTTGTCCCCTTTTTGTGTATACATTTGTATTAGCTGTAGCTATCTTCCAGAGTTCCCCTGATGAAAGCTGAAATTTACTTTGGATCAATATTAGTTTTTCTTTTTCTTGGTGAAACACTAGAATCATTTAAATGCAGTCTCAAGTGTCTATAACAAGCACAACGACTTGCTCCAGGTCTGCTCCGAGGACAAGTTGTCCAGGATTCTGGAGAGATATCTGCGCCACAACCGACATGCTGGAAGCTACACCTGGAAGCAACATTCCAGAGTTCTGAACATGAACAAGACTCTGGAGCAGAACAAAGTTCTGGATGAGAGGGAGAAGTTCAGGGAACTCGGCTTGTCGGAAGACACTCATGTTCCTGCCCTGATGCTGTATTACAACGACGATCTTACGGAGGACTCAACTACAAAATAGCAGTCATTTTACACGCTCATTTATCATTGTACACTCATGTTTAACATTTATAAAATTATCTAATTACAAAATAACTGCCTTTTAAAATCATTATGACGTAGCCTATGGAGAGAGTGTGGCAAGAATACTGCCGTGTTACGACAAGAAAATATGTAAACGCTATTTTTGTATTTCTTCATATTACTTCGACCCGGGTTACTTCGACCGGAGACTATACTACTTGACTTTTTGTTTGAAAATTGCTGTAATTTAATAATGATAACATTAAAATAGTTGAAAAAATAGGGGTAATGCTCAAAACATCACTCTTAATTAATCAAATTCTTGACAGCTCAAAGATGAAATTTTTTCTTTATCAAAACTATTCATAGCTTGCACGAACTTCTTTTGTTTTATATCAGCAATGCTAAATTATTGAATTGTCCACCCACTACGTTGGCACGTTGACGGGTCAGATTTATAACTTTATTGAGGTAAATCGATGTATTTTTGTAATGTGAGTGATTTCTCTTCGTTCTAAAGTAATCTCCGGAGCCTATGCAATTTCCCAGGTACTCATTAACTATAAAATATCGTCAACAAAGCAGAGAATCACAGCTATTCTGCGTGCCATGAAGATGGCGACGGCTACAATGATATGGCATCACATGCAACCTATGAATTGGGTAAAGATTGTGGCTATAGCAAGGAAACCACCCAGATTTTGGCTGCCAAGGTCGAATGGTAGATCTCAGATGGCGTAGCTTCAAAGTCACAGCATCCTCAGTCGCGGGGTGGGGGAGAACATTTGATCGAAAGGATGATCATAAAGAGATAGGTAGATATAAATAAATATAAAATACGTTGTCTTTAAAAACTTTTTCTTTATTATAATAAAATAACGAAAAATGATCGATGATGAAAAAAGAATATTAAACGAAAGAGGTATTTGTGGTAGTGTCTCTTGTATCTCTTTGTTTTGATTTTCATGATTCCTTATAATACTACATTGTCATCAAGAACTCAATAAAGTATAAAATGCAAATTTCAATATAAACATTACTAAAATGCAGATTATGATGATTGTCCTGATCTCATTTCATACTGAAATAAGAATAATATACCTATATAATTCTACTTATATTTCGAAGTTCATGTAGGAAGTAAATAGGCATCTATATTTATTTTATTCCAATTTCAATGTTATGCTAGTTGAAGCTGAAGTAGGAATTAAGTTATCGGAATTTGGGCTTTCTCGCCATCCGCCTTGTCATGGACAATGAATACGTTTATTTTGGGAAATATTATGGTAAAAAAGACACGGTGAGTTGTAGAATCACATAGTATTGCTTGAGAAAGACACTCATTGATATCATGATTTGTATTTTTAATCGCGCGTTATCGCTAGATTAAGACGTGCTTTAGTGTGTCAAGTTATTGTGACACCCGCCTGACGTGCTCTTGACATTCAATCAATACAATCAGGCATCGAGCTGTCGCGGAGTGATAGATTAGATTAGTCATTTCGTAGAATACAGGTTATTGACCTTGATCAAATGCGTAAAACTAAGCAACGCATAAAAACAGTCTTTCAGAGTCAATAGTTTGTCTCAAATTCGCCTTATTATTCAGCGCGCGACACCACGGTACTTATCACACTTCTGTGTGTGTTTTGTCGGCAGCCCAGGTCAAACCGTTCAGACAATCGATCAGAAATTTTGCACACATAATGTGATCTAAGCGCTTTCGTGTATAGTTTTTTTTAACAGGATACTTTAAAAAAAAAAATTGAACAGTTTGACCGATACGGTCATCGGGACCAACATTTTAGGTGTTTTTGTTAATTTTCAGACTTATTGACATTTTACGGCCATTTTATGCGTCGAGCTTTTCGACGTCTTCGAGCGTTATGATTCTGATAGCAGGCGCGTAGGAACTACTTTCATCATGGGGGGGGGGGGGAAGGGGGGGATTGCGACACTCGGTAGGGGGGCCTGGGAGGCGAAGCCCCCAGTTTTAGCCCCGCATGGCGTTTTTTTTTTTAATTTAACATTTTAAAAGTTATTCTGACGCTCTAAAATGCACGAACGGAAGCAAACTTGCCTCCTATTGTTGCCCCTCAGGGCGATTTTTTAAAGAATTTAAGCAATTTATTGTATTATGAATGGGGTCTGTCTGCTCGAGTGGGGGGATAATCCCCCCCCCCCCTTCCTACGTGCCTGTCTGAGAGAGCAGCAGTCAGACGCGTGGCAGATAACTGATAAGCTATCTTATTAATCTTTTCGTTCTACAGCGCAATATTGAACATGTTATGAACTTGTGAATTTACTAATTATTTCAACGTAATGTATAACGAAATCACTGTACAGGCTACTGAATTGTAAATGTAATCATATAGTAATCCTATCCAACCCTAACATGAACCAGATCCCAGGTTTCGACATATCGTCGTAGCTATACGAACCTGTTTCAACTTGACCTATTCTTTGTGTTCGCTCATTGACGTTTTCGTTTGCTACAGCACCATGTCGTTTGGAAATGAACCTGCGAAATATGAACCAACTACCATGTTTCTTTCGTGAAACGTCTGATTTAGACTTAAACGGACGGTTTTGTTCTCGTACAAATTGATGTTCGTTTGTTGCGAAGAATTCTTTCGATGTCACATGTTTACTTAAAACATCATCTCGCTGTTTAGTTACACATATTCCAACTCGATGTTCTATTTGTGGTCGTTCCTCTGAGTCAATTCCTTGGCCCTGATGCCGAAGAGTAACATTTTGTAGCTGAGAAAAGTACTCGTCGACATCCAACGACCCGGCCTTCAAAGCTCTCCAAAGTGGAGAGTCGTCATCCGACTGCACAGCATGAAGATCTGCGCCGTGACTCAGAAGACACTTGGTCAGAGGTACATTCGCTGTCCTGAAGGCCAAAGCAAGAGGAGAGTCTCCATGTTTGTCGCATGCTTTGACCGCAGCGCCGTTCTGAATGAGGAACTCCGCGGCCTGCACGGAAGCCGCGTAGTGCAAGGGTCGAGAGTCGTTGTCGTCGACCACATCGCAAGACGCGTTTCTCTCGCTCAAGAAGCGCATCACGTCGACATGGCCGCCCTCAGCACTTCTGTGCATCGGACTCACATTGTTGCGTCCGAGGCAGTTGGAAATGTCCAGCTGACGCTCCTCGACGAGATACCTCACAACACCCAGGTCTCCATGACGACAGGATTCCAGCATCAACAGAACGGGACTTGAACTCGGAGCTGTCAAGAACTTAATAAGCTCATTGAATACTTCCTTCTTTACAATTTTCTCTGCTTCTTCCAAGTCCTTTTCCTTGCCTCCAACACTCAGTAAAATACTCGCCAACGACCATGAACCAACCCTTGCGGCGTACTGTAATGGCCGCCATTCCAAGAGTTTGTCTTGCACATTGATGGACGAGGCAAGTGTCTGCACTATGTGTTGTTTGATGTTTGCCGTCGCGGGGTTGTTGTCTGCACTGTAAGCTGCGAGGAGGTGCAGCGGCGTTCTTCTTCCGGCATCCGCTCGTTTCACATTTGATCGGAAGTTTTGACGAGACATTGAAAGTAATTCGTAAGCTTCTTTGAAGTCTGCGTTTATTATAGAGTCCCTAACTTCACATTCTTCAGAGAGTTTAAGATCGAGAAATGTTCTTACAACCTCAAACCTGGGCTCAAATAGCGACTTTCTAAGGAAATTTCTTGATGTTGTGAAATGTTCAGCAATCCAAAGAGCTGCAAAATATTCGGCAAACGTGCGATGAATAAAGTAAGGTTTCTGGTTCTCTACTTTGTCAATGATCCCAGCTTTTTGGATGCCCTGATCTAAAACCCATTGATGAGGCCCTACTTCCGACAATTCCTCAGACGAAAGCAACACACTTAACCCGGCATGCATGTGGGTTTCCAAAATGTGTCTATTCAGTACTTTCTTGTCAGTTTTGATAGCTGCATTTGTTTTATCGTCTTTCCTTTTTTCCTCGGAATAAATTCTCAGCTTTTTCGTTACAAAACTTTCAAACAACTTATACATGTTGATTCTTTTCGGCAGCTGTTGCAGTGAACCGGTTTTCATATACTGGTCGAGATATGTATCGAAATACTCCGCCAACATGCGAGTCTGTTGAGGAATTGCTGAAGTCGGTTCTCCTCCTTTGAATCCACGGAGATAAAGGTCTATCATTCGATTGACAAACTCATTCAAGGGCAAATTGGCATTTGCAAGTTTGTCTTTCCAAAACCGTTTGAAGAAATGCAATTGATCGTCACGCGAGAACGAAGCTAGAGCAATGGACCGCACATTCAAACAAGATTCTAAACTGTCTTTTGCAACGTTGCGAGATGTTACCCATAACGTCTGAATATTGGTTTCTAGAAGATGTTTCAGAAGAGAGCACACAACTTCTTCATAGAAAGGACAGACTTCGTCAACGCCATCTACGAACGCAACTATTTTCCCGGAGTTGAGAACACGATTCTTGAAAATCACTTCTTCTAAAACCGAGCCAGGGGAAGTGGAAAGAGTAAATCGAGTTATGAATTCAATAGCCGTATATTTGTTAATGTTGTTAATATGTAGTTTTGACAAATAATCTGTACAGTCGTTCAAGTTGACCCTTACGACCCAAGTGGATGGATCAGCGAGCTTAGCAGCTTGGGCCAGATATGTGACCAGAGTGGTCTTGCCCATGCCCGGCTCAGCGATCAGAACAACAACCCGGTCTGGCACATCAGCCAGTGACGCAATTGGAACGCTCTTGTTGTCGCGGATCAGAGTTCGGGGAAGGAAATGATCGGTCAACTTTTCCAGGTCTTTACCAACTTTGATATATGAATTCATTACCATTGCCAGTCCTCTGCCTTGTAATTGCTGATTGGTCTCATTCGGATCTTCCCCGACCAATGAGCTCAAAGGTAACGTGTGACCTTGGAATGTAACTGGCCGCGTCAACAACTCGGCTTGGGAATCACATGTCAAGTCACGCCAACGGCAAGTCGCGTAATATTCGAGAAATTCCGGATGTAATGTTTGTGTCAGACTGTCTTGTTCTGTAGAAATCTGGACAACTGCTAGATGACCTTGAGATATAATGGCGTTCATCATCCGTGTGGCAATGTGGTCTCTTTCTTCAGCGGATAATACTTGATCGCAATCAATAACGAGACCTTGACACGAATTATTCTGCCAAACCGCAAACATGTCCTCCTTCCTCTCCAACAATTCCTTAAGACCGGTAAAGATGTAGTTCTTAGCTTGTTGTTGAATCATGGCATGATATACTTGAGATACAATAAGAGATCTTGTTCCTTCTTCAACAATCAGATGCACTCGGGGACCTTCGTTGATAGTTTTGTAAAGCTTTTCGTTTGTCAGGGATTCAAACTTTATGACGCTTTTCTCAATTTCAAGAACCTTTGGGAGTGACAACTGAGCTATTCTGGAGGACATGATCGAAGTCCAAACATCGGACTCTTCAGTGAGCCACGAGCAGCTGGGTTCCTTATCACTCCACCAATCATACACATAATCAAGCAAGAGGGTTTTCAATGAAAGAATCTCCGAAATTTTCCAAACGCTGCATGCTCGTTTTATTTCCTGAGATATCAAGTTGTCCAGATATGCTTCTTTCGTTTGATTTGTAAAAAGGTAAAATGTTTCGAAGAACCTTTGGTATGTTGCCATATCTTGGACCAATGACAAGTCTTTATCATTCAACATCGATTTGAGTTTATCTCTGGACGGGTCGTTTATTAGTTTGGTTCTTTTTGATTCTATGTCTTTGTTTTCTTCAGAAACGTGGAACTTGGATAATGATTGTTTAAGCGTATCAACTACTTTGTCGGAGGAGTAATGTGCAATTTCCTTTTTCAAATCTACTAAAAGTTGTTTGAAATCGGCAATTTCCTTCATGTGAGAATAAATAGAAGACGACGGAGAGAAATGTAGAACAGACCCAGTACTGTTTGTACTGAACATTTTGTTCATGGCAACATTTGCGTAGTTTTCAAAATCATTAAATTCTTCGAGCGGCGGTGAATTTGTGTACAAGACAAATCGAAACTCATCAAACTCACCATTCCAAGACCAATCATTCTCAGGCAATACGTATTCGGCTCTGACTTTTGCAAATGATTCACAATACTTGGCCAATCCAAACTCAGTGTTCTTGAGACTAAGAAGATGACTGCGACCTACTTTCAGATTTTCTTTGTGCTTGAGTTGAATGAGCGTTGTAGACCACTTGTCCTGACCTGGCAGCTTGGTTCGGATGATGATGTCGTCGAAGGCGCCTGCGGCAGCCATGTTGGTTGCTAGGAAGAACGGCTGGTTGTTGTTGATGGCACGCATGAAGATCAGTGACAACATCTTGACCTCGAACCGTTGTCCTTCCATGGTCGCCCTTCCGGAAGTCGTCTTGTACTTCTTCGGGCCAACTTCTGCAGATGACTCAATAGCTCTGTTGAAAAATACAAACTACTTGAAAAGAAGTAAATTCTTCTTTCTTGGCCATGTTTGGTTATGTAATTGGAAGAATTCTATTTTTTAAGATTTCACAAACTTTTTACCATTTATTACTTAATCTCAATATTTCGCCCAAGTCTTCAGGAGAAAACAGTCTTTGAGTCAAAAAGTGGGAACAATGAAGAAGAACAGCGATACAAGTGAGAAGCAGTGAGAACTATTAATTCAGGCGGTTTTGTTTTTCACTGAAGAAGCTTACAGATGAGTGGGCGAGATATTGTCAATCGTTGTTGATAAATAAATAATGAAAAATAGTTTTTTTTTTATTATTACTTGAATCTTGGAGGAAACCTTTGTCTAGGGGTTGGCGGGGAAATTATGGGACAGACGGCCCCCTTTTTTTCCTTTCTAAATTATATGTGAAGGAAGTAATTGAGGAGCTTCTAGTCCGGTATCAATAGGTCGTAATGTTTTATTTGATGTATGATATTTTATGTACTTGACTATGTAAAATAATTGGAAATAAAAACTGAAAACTGAAAACTTTTAGTTATAGGAGTGTAGGCCCACCTACACTACTCCTACAGTACTCCTACTGTATAGGAGTGTCCCTTGGGTCTTCGAGTGTCTATATCGCGTTGGTGCCAAAGGCGCATGCGCATAGGAGGCTGCCGTGGGGTTGTGGGGGTGGAGCATCTAGTGACATCATTGGCAGCCAAACGACTAGTGCAGGCCAGTGCAAACATTTTGGCTAAAGGGCCGCAAATTAAATATGTCCGAAATTAAATATGATAGCAGCGGACCTCAAAAAATACAAATATCCGGAGACATTTCGGAGCCAACGGTCTCGACGTAGACCCGGGTCGGGGATAGGACGCCACAGAAGACGCGGGTCCGGGGCGTAGTCCAGGGAAAATCACATATTATTGATTGAATTTGGTGCGCTTTTATTCGTTTTCGCACCGATTTTTATATTCCTTTTAATTTTGAAATGCATGTACCTATATGCAAGGCTGTTGAACGTATTGATCTGAGAATACATTTGGGGAGCATTCAGATATTTATTAAAAATCACTGAAGATAGGGGGTTTGTGGACACAGCCCACGAGTAAATTTTCAATCAAATACATATGTTTTGGTGCAATTTTGAGACACATTACGTCCAGTATTTAAGAAATACTTTCCTCAATTAAAAATGAATTAACTACAATGAAATACCACATGTGCCACCATTTGTAAAAAAAAATACATTTCGTATTTCTCTTCCTAAGCTTGCTACTTTTTGCTTGCCTTTTTGCATAAGTTGACTTTTTATCCTATTCTCCTCAATTTCTATAATACCAAATAAAAAATGCATCGAAGAACAAACAATAAATTAAAATTAAAATAAAGCTATTTCTCTTGTCAGCCCCGCTATTTGGGGCGAAGTTGTGACAAGGGCGGTGGAAGGTGGATCAATGTAATATCTCCAAATGAATTGATGAAATAGGCCCGGTACCTGTTAGCATAACTTCAGATTTCGCCCCCCCCCCCATGACATTTTTAGGTCCCCCCTACATTTTTAATTGCATACCGTAAAAATCTCAGAAATCTATATAAAGAAATATATATTAAAAATATAAATCAGAAACAGAAATATAAATTGTTATATTAGGCTCATTTTTGGGCTCATTTTTCGACCCTAATTTTGACAAATTTTCATTTGCTATTGTAAGTATATAATCCCCATAAAAAAACACTTCGTGTACAAATACCAGCCAAGTCTCTTCTACTAAAAAAAATATATGAAATCTAAAAATTCTGCACTGAAAAGTAATGATATCAAAAAATTTGCCAAGTCAAAACTTTATTTGAAAATCAAAAAATACTTGGCGCATCGTGTATATTAATAGCTTAGAAGTATAGGCCAGATATAAAATATACATAAAATATACAAACATATAGTATACCTAAAATGCCCTAAAAATATATATAAAAATATATAAAAAAATATAGAGCATATAAATTTCCATAAATTATCTAACAACTGCAATTTTAATTTTGAAATTCTGTAATATTCCAAATTTATAGGTTTGGACGAAGTTCGTCCAGTGTCAAACTGACCAAATTACGATAAGTCGTCCAATCTATAGCCAAATCAGTAGCCAGGTAGAATATAAGACGCATAGATAATAAAAACTATATCCCCTCCCCCATCCCTTTTCCTGCAACATTGAAGTGAAGTCGTATTATTATCACTATCAGTATAATTATTAATTCGTATTACCACGAAGCATTTTCCTGACAGCCATAAAACTACAATAAATTGAATTGAATTGCCTGTGAGATGTGCAACCCAAATGACTTGAAAGAAATAGTGCTTACGTATAGTAATTCTTGGAATGTGTGTACATGACTTGTCTACCCTAGTCGAGTCAAAGGTCAAACGTGACTGAGCCGCAATTTCTATAGCATCAGCAGTTTGAAAACTTGCAGAACATCACGCACGCACTCGTCTATGCAGAATAGTGTATTTAATTTTCTGTGGGGGTGGGTTTTTAATTAGGGGAAGTTCGCGAATGGGGTAAGAAAGTACCTTGGCCCTACGATGTGCGCAGGACCCCATAGAAACTCTATACCAAAATTGGTTGAGATCGGTCAAATGGTGCAGGAGTATATGAAGAACATACATACATACAGACACACACCTATACAGACATTCTACATTCAATAGATAGATAGATTGATTTGATTAGAAGCTCTAACCTGTCATCGGTATCGCATGATCCGCTCTGCAAAAGAGAAAACAACATTACAAATAATATTCAGATAATTTTGAGCTATGATATCACATCACAAGTAATTGACAGGTTGCTCTTTTAAAACCCCATCTTTCATAAAATAAGAAAGTCAGTGCAGGTAGCTACTTAATCTAGAGGACCGGTTGCTCCATCCAGTCAAGTCGTAGGTACTGTACACTATCCACCCTCACTCAACATACCGTAAATGCCTATAAAAACTGAGGAGCAGACCAACAACTTTTACTGTAAGCAACAACATAGCATTTTCAACCTACTGGGCAGTATACATTTACCTTAATTTGTTGAATTTGCTTTTCCCTTTCTCTCACTTCCTTTTCTAGTTCCTGAATTTTCTGATACACCTCGAGCTTTTCTCTCGCTTCCTTCTTGATACGATCATCCCAATCCTGTTTCTGCTTAGCTTGATCTGCAACTGACTTCATCACGAACCTTCTCTTGGACTGTTCGTATGTGTAATCAGATATCCTCTTATTCTCCGCCTTCAGAGCGTCAATCTGCTGCTCAAGCTGCTTGATCTTCTGTTGCATCTCAGTCACAATCGCAGGACTCGGCGTCGTCTCGCTCTCTTCCGCTAGCGGTGGATGCGCCGAGACTTTCCTCCGGCCTGACCACGGTCCTGGATTCGATTCCACCCCGCCGATGACCAACAGTGCTGCTAGCAGAAGCAGGGGCATTACCTGGAACTAAGATTCAGAAGTATATAATTGTGTAATGTATTCTTATTGTTTATTCATCTCGTTTTGACGGAATTCATTTTGGCAGCGAAATGAATTCCGTCGAAACAGTTGCGTAACTACCGGGTGGCTAGTTACGCCCCGCAGGGCGATTTTTGGATTTTGGTTACTATGAAATCAATTTTGTGCCGGTATGAGGTGTATTATGTTGAAATATCAATATTTTTTTTAAATATTGCACTTTGGGGTGGTGAGACGAATATTCAAAGGAATTTTTTGGTTTTTTGACACTTTGAAATCAATTTTTTTTAGTTTTTTGATTACGAAATGTAACTGTACGTAAAACCCCAGAACATTTTTATGTTTTCCTGACATCCAGGGGGGGGGGGGGGCAAGCGCCCCCCCTTGCCCCTCCCTGCGGACGCCCATGCGAGCACTTTCTATTTGCGAGGTGTGGGCTTAGAGGAATTAGTAAATTCCACTTATTCCTCTAAGGTGTGAGCGAGCGAGGAAATGTCTAGCGAAGCAAAATAAGCATAATGTGTCAACTTTCGACATGACTATCAGTTTGTTTGTTTCACTAGGTTTCGCGAAGTGTAGCTTTTGCCTTGCTAGGTTTTTCTTTATTATCAAACATCCTACCTTGCCGATTTTCTTATATTAAGTATTAAAAATGCATCACTCTCTTCAAGTCCTCGCGTTATGTGTGTGGCTTGTAATTTATTTTTGACAGTCTGTATTCTGTAACATCAGCAAGACTCAAGTGCAGCGCGATCGCTTTCTATAGGCTCAAGCTAATAAAAATATAATCTGCAGAGCACGATGCCCCCTTTCTATTTAGTTCATAGAACATTCAACAGCAAGGAAGTGAGTTTTGATAATGTGATAGCTAGACATTTTGCAAAAGTAAAGGTGCGTAAGAAATTCTTCCTTAAATGAACGGTGAGTTTGAAAACTATAATTCAATTTATTCAAATCTAACTAAAATATATTCTAATGGATGAGTGTGTGGCCACGGGGGGGATGGGGGGGGGGGGGCAAAGAATATTTTACCAGGGCCCCATCAATCTCTAGTTACGCCGCACTGGATTAAAAAAGAAATATCGAAAAAGAACAATAGAACCCTGCCCCGCTATTCTATGAAATAACTGTAGCAAGCTCGTGGCAAAATCTCATTGCTAACAAAATTGCTACCGCTTTGCAGCTCAATCGTGGTATCCAAAACACCAGCCGTTGGGGTCATCCGTACGGAATGATCCTAAAACACTCCCTCAACCATAAATATTTAAAATCCAGTAAGATTCGAGTTTTGTTTCCTACCTTGAAACCAAGTGGATCGCTGTGTCGGTACGCCGTGTGTCGTCCGCCACTGGCACCGCCCCCGCTCCAGCCGCCTATCACCGCACGCCACTGTTGCACACATACTCCCATTGTCACCTACACACTACAGGCCGCATTTGCCCATCCGTTCACTCATTTCCACTGGGGCAGAAGAATTGAACAACATGGGAAGAGTTGTGAGGCGCACTAAATACAATGTTTAGTTTTATTCTGATAAATTCATTGTTAGTGACCTTGCTGCAGATTTAGATAGCGAAATCTTTGAAGTTTATCTAAGTACCTATAGGTTGGAATTTGAATTTCAAGCCACATCATTTGTTATCTTTCTTATCGACCTGTCAACATGAAGTGTGACAAGCATGTGTTATATAACTGTGTCTACTTGTTATGTACAAACACTGTTAATGTTGATCTATAGATTATGCGACACAGCGCTAATCTGAAAATCCCGAATAAATTATGTAATTGAGCGAGCGAAGCGAGCGTCTCCATTTGGCTCTTTAGGGCACTTTCTCTGATTTGGTTTTTCCAGACGCTACAGGCCACATTGTTTTTCCGATCGAGCTTAAATTTTACCCACATACTAATATCATTCTAACTTAGTTTGGGATTGGTTTTGAGAGCTGCCCTCTGATTGGTTCAAATATTAAAACAAATATCTTCTGATTGGTTGATTCAATCAATTTGAAATTTTGCGATGAAATTCAGAACCACATTTTATTAACTTTTACAAAATTTCAGCATAATCCTACTATCGTTTTTTTAAAATCTCCCTATGGGTCGAACATCAAAATGTTCCGCCGAAATTCAAATTTTGCATGGTGGTGCAATTGCGCGAGCGGTTTTGCTGCTTTTTGTAGACACTTTTTTGGATACGATTGGAGACTAAATGGGTTGACAAAATGATTTAAAATTTTAATCGTGATTAGAAAAAAAACAGACTTAGGGTTATCCCTTGCTACATTTTTAATTTTTTGTTTCGTTAATTAGTAATAATTAGTGAATTTTTGGTGATAAAATAGCTATTTTCTTGTCTCGCTGGGCGCCGTATAAAATTAATTTTTGAAAATATGTTAAGTGATAACCCTAAGTTTGTCTTTCATCTAATCATGATTAAAATTTGCGATCAATTAGTTAACGGGTATGGTCTCCAATCGTATCGGAAATTTCATCGTTTTACGCGGTTTTGTTGAATTACCGGTGCCTAATTAACAAGGCACCAAGCAAAAATGAAAAATTGCTACTAATATACAATCAGACTGATCATGTGAACATCCTATCAAAGTTACACCCACTTATGAAACAATTTGTCTCGCTCAATTTTCTAAAGCAGCCGAGCGCTTGTATCATCAATTTTCCCCTTTTTTTCAAACTTTTTCAGCCCAATCAGAAGAGAATGTATGTACTTTTTGGCATTTTTAACTGTTTTGAAATAGAGTGTCAGAAGAGATTATCGAAATGGGAATTCCAGCGCGGCTAAGATCCGATTTTCTTGATGCTCCAGTGTAGTTCCAATTAAAATCAGGTTCTTTTATGTTAATTGAGTGGATCGTATTTCAATTCATTATGGGTGTGTTGAATAATCCAAGGCATTCAATGAATATTGACACAAATCCACCAACAAAATACTCTGTGCCCCCTTAAATAAAATTCAGGGCCCCAAATTTGCGAATAGTGTCGAAAAAATCGACAGTGGCACTTAGAGGGTTAAGATCTAGTAGGCCGAAAATGCCACTTTGATGCTTACAGTAAAAGTGGGTTGCTCCAGCCTTTTTTATATGAGAGTGTACGCGCCGTACGACTTGGCTGGCGTGGAGCGACTGCTCCAATAGATATCTATTATAAGTATAGAAAATATAAAATTTCGTTATCCTAACACTGCCTTGAAAATGTATGTATGTATCTACAGGTTGTATCTAGATTCTAGATACATATTTTTGTATCTTGTATCTGTATCTAGATAAAAAAAAAATCTGACCCAACACTGTCCCGCTCAGAAAAACGGCACTAAATCAGCTCTTACTCATAAAGTATAGTAGAAAAACATTATAAATTACAAAGTTATTGCATATTATGAGTACTTCAACTTATGTTAAAGACATCCTATACGTCAAATTACCAAATAGGGAACATGCAAAAATATTTTATTTCTGTTAAAATACAATATTTCAAAATAACAACACATTTGTTGGTAAAACACACTATTTTTAATCTCAAAAGTTTAAATTTTCATTCATAAATATGAAATTAAAAATCAGTGTTAATTCTGGCGGGAAAATGCTATCACGGCGAGTGATGTCATATTTTATTGTAACCATGGCAACATCATTGTTGGTTGATATAAATGACATCACTCGCCGGGATGGCGTTTACCCGCCAAAATTTACACTGATTTTCAATTTCATATTTATGAATGAAAATTTGCACTTTTTAGTGTGAAAATAGAGCGATTTACCAAAAAATATGTTGTTATTTTGTAATATAGTTTTTACAAAATATGTACATTCCCTATTGAATTGTATACATTCTAAGGTTTAAATTTTTTTCAAGATGGCGGACAAAATTTGTTAAAATATATTTTTTTATAATAGGACATGCATTTTTTATATTAAACAAAAAAATCTATGTATTTTCGTGTAGGCTATACAGGAATGAATAACTTTAGGCCCCAGCCCCCGCCAGGGGTCTGGGGGTGGCACCAAAAGGTTTAAGGCTTTGTACCTATATATGCATTTGCCATTTAGTGAGATAAAGTTCGTTTACGTTTAGAATATCAAGCCGTAATGGCGGCCGTGTACTACTGTAGTCTAGCGAATAATTGTATACCTACACATGTAAATATCAATAATCAAAAATATGTATAAGACGATTGTAGATAAAGATAAATCAATTTTATTGAAATTTTCTAATATTTTCTACTATTAAAAAGTGTGTATTTCACATAATTTATACAATTTCAATAATACAAAGAAGAAAGTCTTGCCATTGACAGGGCAGTGTTCATGTGATCGACTAACACGTCAGAAATCTAGTGGAGCGGTCGCTCCACCCAGCCAAGTCGTACGGTACACTCACACTCACTCAACATACTGTAAATGCCTAATAAACTGAGGAGCAGACCAAACACTTTTACTGTAAGCAACAACATGGCATTTTCGGCCTACTGGATCTCAACATTGGAAAATCTCACATTGTTGCGAAATATCTTAATTTCGAGCTATGGCCCACCCCACCCCCTATACCAAATTTGGGAACAACAGGTTATGTCATTTGCGAGCAAGATGGCCGTGAAAACAGTGAAATTACACCCCTTTTAAAAGCTATCTGATGATGATGATGATGATGATGATGATGATGATGATGATGATGATGATGATGATTCAGATATCAGGAAACACTGTTGACAGGGCCACAGCCTAAACGGGTTAACCGATCGATCTGAAATTTTTACCACGTGTGCACTTTTGGCGTCTAAGGTGCCTTTTGCTATAACCGGTTTTATGCCGCCATTTTGGAACCGGAAGTGACGTCATATCTCAAAAACGGCTGAACCGATCGAAACGAAATTTGCGCCAATCGATTCAGACGGTCATCTATATGAAACATCAATAGTCGAAATAGAAATGCACTATTACTTAAACCGGAAATGACGCCATAACAATGCCAAATCTGACTAAAACCATCTCTTATAACAATAAATACATATTCAGAAGGCTTATAATGTTACATAACATTTAGGATACAGATATTAGGTGGCAGTGATGTCAGCCGCCATTTTGAAAACTGGAAGTGATGCGATAACTCGAGAACAGTTGGACCGATTGGAACGATGCTTTCGCAATTCATCATGGAATATAATTTTAAGCTTACATTTAGCACCAAACACAATTCTTCTTAGCAACCAAACCACAAAGGCGTATTTTTTTAAAGGAATTATAGTCATTTGTGAAACAATGTTACAAGTTATAAGAATAAACTGAAAAAAGGAGTGATATCCCCATAAAAAACACTCCGTGTAAAAATACCAGCCAAGTCTCTTTACTTTAAAAAAATTCAACACCGAAAAGAATGATATCAAAAAAGGAGCCAAGTCAATGACATTTCCAAATATTTAATCGTATCTTTGAAATAAAAGTATAAACACCGAGAAATACTTTACAAAAGGACTTGGCGCATCGTTTTTTTAAAGACATCTTTCTATCCTAAAAGTGGAAAGAAATGTACAAGTTTAAGTACTTTTCCTCTTTCTATTAGAGCCATCAAGCTACTCAAGCTATGAATCAAGCTACTTTTAGAAATTGCTATTTTATAGTTTTGTCAATGGCGATAGAAGAAAGATTTCATGTTGTAATAGATAAGTGATATGGTAAAAGAATTAAATAACAAAGAAGTGCGCTCATATATATTCTTATAACACTGTTAATATGGTGATATTAGAAGGGTATCTTTTCATAATATGATCTTGACTCTGAGGGAAATCATGAAACGTTGTCAAATAAATTACTAACTCTCGATAGAACACTATTATATATTTTTCAAGTGTAAAGTGTATAAAGTTAAAAATGTTAAAGAAATTCAATGTGCCGTCACTGTGTACTTCGTGAAATGTACTATTATAAATTGCGGATTAATAGAAATTTATTTCATGATGAGAAGGTATAACGCATGAGACTTAATTAATATGTTGACCACGAAACAATATTACGAAGATATCTATTGTGTATTTATTACAAACATAGGCAACAAGTTTCATGTGTACATATTCAAATAGAAAATTATTTACAGTAGGTATATATAATAAGTTATTGAAAGATGTGTCCCTATTATGATAAAAGTTCTTAATGACGGTTGTATATAAATGGCATATTACGCTTATGAATAGAAAAATGTCTTTAAAAAAACGATGCGCCAAGTCCTTTTGTAAAGTATTTCTCGGTGTTTATACTTTTATTTCAAAGATACGATTAAATATTTGGAAATGTCATTGACTTGGCTCCTTTTTTGATATCACTCCTTTTCGGTGTTGAATTTTTTTAAAGTAAAGAGACTTGGCTGGTATTTTTACACGGAGTGTTTTTTATGGGGTATTCTTAACGTGAACGAACTTTATGTGGCACCTTCCCTTCACGACGATCCTACGGAAAGCCACTTGGCCCTCTACTAATACTGCATGATCAATCTCACACGGAAGTCTGGGGTGCTGACGAGAGCCATGCCGTTCAACACTCCTTCTTTATAACGTAACTCATCAAACCGTGTATAAGTTACTGCTCGACCAGCAAGTGTATCAATCAATACCAGCCGCTTATTATTGAGCTGGGTCATTACATCTCAAATGAACCAAAATTCCCTGTGAAGGATCTGGGGATCATATTCCCATATTCCCTGGGGATTCATACAATTTTATTTAAACATTGTCTACTCAAAACAGTCGATTCTACTTTTTGTTTGATTTCGAGGTCAATAAGGTACAAAATAATATAGAATCGTAAATAGGGAATATGCAAAGATAATTAATGTGGTTAAAATCCAATATTTCAAATAACAGCATATTTGTTGGTAATGCATACTATTTTGTCACTAAAAAGCGCAAATAAATATGAAATTAAAAATCAGTTTAAATTTTGGTGGGGAAACGCCATCCCGGCCAGTGATGTCATTTATTTATATCATCCAACAATGATGTTACCATGGTAACAATAAAATATGTCATCATTTGCCGGGATGGCGTTTCCCGACAAAATTTACACTGATTTTTTATTTCATATTATTGAATGAAAATTTACACTTTTTAGTGTGAAAATTTGCGATTTACCAACATATATGTTGTTATTTTGAATTATAGTTTTTAATAAACTCATTCATATTCCCAGAGAATTTTAAATAGTTAATAGAGTAGGACTATATTTTTCAATAATTGGATTTATGCCAAGAATTTGCTTTAGATAAGTAAAGTAATGGTTGACCTCATTGACTCCAATTCTAGAACTACTATACGTGATGGAATTATTAAAACATTTCTTGATCAGCCTCCAATGTCTCTACTTGAATGGAATGTCATTTACTATTGCAAAATGTCGCTGTCTAAAGATTGTGTTTGTCTTTGTCTTCTGATATTTTACTTATTGTACACAGCGAGTGCCTGTCCGAGATCCGAATCACCGAAATCAATAGGTAGGTACAACATCTTCACTTCATTCTTAGATTTATTTACCTACCTGTAAAGCAGACGTGGGCAAAATACTCTGTTTCAATGTATTTGGAATGCAAGATACTGATACTTTTAATTTTGCTACCTAAAATACAAGATACATTTTAGAGATGTATTTAAATACAAGATACAATACAGTATCTTTAGATACTTCAAAAAAATACTTGTTATATTCTCATCATCCAACAGTAAAACTTGTAGGGACTTATACTTTCTAAATTAAAATTTGTCTTTGTAAGGAAACATACTTAACATTTTCTTGATCGATTCAATACGGCAATGTGTAACTTGTCTGCTCTCTTTGAAATTCTAGGCGCGTAAAATGTATCCTGTACCTACTTTAAATCTTCAAAAAAGATACAAAATACTTTAGAAATGGGTATTTAAAATAATGTGTGAAAAAAATTAAAATAAACATAATGTATTTAGCAACGTCTCAACTACCTTAATAAAACAATTATTTTAAAATCTAATTTATTGGAGACTTCCCTATTGTGTAGAAAACAAATTACAACTAATTACATTTGAATTATTTTCAGTCATAATGAAGCTTTCCTTAAAAATTGGTCAAGATGAATTGACATACCGGTACGAACAATTTCTTGAAACACATAATTATTTTTGTGCTTTGAGCTTTAGGGAATTAAAATACGAGAATGTGTCATTAAAAAATGTTTTCATATCCTCAGGGGCAGAAAAGCAGGCCGTTTCTGTGCATGTGAAGCCAGGTTAGTAACTTTCTTGTCAATATAATCGGAGAAAATGTTTCGATAGATAGAAACTAGAAACTATGAAACTACTTATGACATTTTATGAAATTATGGAAATTTTAGTGAATCTCTCCCTTACGGGGGGGGGGGGGGGGTCATTATATTCGTGGACTCGGTTATCGTAGAGATCTGAATAAGCAAGTCAACCTCGAAGAACATTATAATTGTCAAATTAAGTGTTGCGCAGTCATCAAATTCAATCAAAATCAAGGAACCTCCTCAAACCACTTCAAACCATCTTGAAATAGATTTCAGTGTTTACGGGGCCTGCTGCAATGCATGGCTTTCCATAGAAAAATCTTTTCTAACTGGTTGAGGTGATTTTCATTGATTTTGAAAGAACTTGATGACGGTGCAATAAATACTCAATTGTGTCAATTGCAATTCAAACGAAAACCCTTTGAGTCCACGAATATCACCCCCCCCCCCCTCTCTCTCTCTGAGATTGGTGTTTAGGTAGGCCCAATGAAAATCATTTTCAATGATTGCTTGGAATGTATGGGCCAAAACTCTACCTACATACAGGCTTTAAAACAAAACATATTATCTATACATCGGTACAGGAGACCAATTCTTGAGTTTTCATGTTTTGAAACCATGTGTGTTTTCATTGTTTAAAACGTAAAAAAGTTGAAGGCTAAGCAATAAGTTGTCAACTGTTTAAGTTTTATACAATGAAAACACACTTGGTTTCAAAACATGAAAACTCAAGAATTGGCCTCCTAGGACGCCTAGTCTGGAATTCAGTCACAGCAGCCATTAGGTTTAACATTATTTGCAAGGAATCAGTTTCTACTGGAATTGAGAATTTAAAAGTTTTAGGGCCAGTCTTCAATACTCTGCTAACTTTTAAATGGTTGATTAGGTCTTCTGTATTGTCATGGCAACAACCAATGACTTTCCTAGAATGACTGTGTTGCTTAATTACTGGTTTTAGCAGTGTTTTGAAAAACTGGACAGATTGGAGGTAATAAGATTGGCATTTTATGACCATTACAACAAACAACTTCAAAACTTAGCTTCTGTAATCTGTATGCATGAAAGTCAATGAATCTATACTGACATTGTCAGTGATATTATGTCATTAAGTGATAATTTGTAGATAACATTCATTATGACAGGGGTCGGCAACCTTTTTTGATGAAGAAGCAAATTTCCCAAAAAATTAATAAATTAGATAATAATGGGAGCCGCAGTCGAGGCAATTAATCACCGAAAATAATAAATTTAATTACTAGTTTTATTTGATAATATTTTGATGGAACCCCCCAGTTGATGCCCCGCCCCGCCCCGCCCCGCATGGCATTTTTTTTTGGAATTTCAAAAATTTAAAAGTGTTAATAAAAACTCACAAACTCTTGGACATAACAATGGTATGAATTAAAAATAGATTAAAAACAGTCTCCTTCATCAGGTGCACACTGATGCACTGAAGGAGACAGAAAGGCCTCCGAAATATTGTGTTGTTTTTTAATGTATTTTTAATTCATACCATTTTTATGTCCAAGAGTTTGTGAGTTTTTATTAACATTTGACTTGGTATATTATTCTTCCTCTTATTATTAATTTAAAGGTAATTCTGGAACTCTAAATTGAACAAACTGAATAAAATAATATTCCAATTGTTGCCACGCAGGACGATTTTTTTTCGAATTTTTTCAATTCCAAATTTTTATTTAAATAATAAAGAGCTATTCAAGAACCACATAGGAGCCGCAGGTTGCTGACCCCTGCATTATGAGCTGTCATTTTGGGGCCATTTGAAGAGACAAATTAACAGTAAATACTTAATATCCGTCAGGTTGCATAATCGATATCACAAAGAAGACGAATCTTCCTGAATTTCTACCGCTCCTTCTGAAGAAGAACAGCCACGATTTCGTCATCCCCAATGCCACCGGATCAGTCATCGTCTCTCCGGGAGCAGAAATCCGGCTCCTTTGTACCGGACCAAGAAACTATCTAACAGCTTTCGGATCAGGACAAAAGGACAAGACACTAAGATGCGTCGGAGAAAATATCTTCAGTCTAAGTGACAAAAACTATGCATTCCCTAATCTGGGATGCGACTTATTTCCGGTCCACACGCAAAGAGACAGAAGCAACAATGCACAACGCACAATTGACATCGGTTTCGTTGATACACCAATCGTTACATATGTTGTATTTTTTGACACTAATAAACTGTATACAAAGTGGTCGCGTCAAACTATTGACAAAAACAATGGCGGAAGTCAGGACACGGCTCGGTCGAACAGTTTCATCAAACTCCCATACTTCAAAGGGATCGACACTCTTACGATGTACAGCAGAAGTGGACAACTCAAGAGATTTGCAACATTACTCGGCTCACAGGAATTAGCGGAACGGTATATGAAAGACACTAGCCACTCGTTAGTTCGAGGACACTTATCAGCGAATGCAGACTTCATCTACAACTCCCAAATGAGATCCACTTTTTATCTTACTAATGTCGCTCCGCAGTGGCAGACTTTAAATGGAGGAAACTGGAAGAATCTTGAAGGAAAAGTGAGGAAGTATGCAGCAGTTACTAAACGTGATCTGCGTGTCTATACCGGTACTCACGGAGTAGCTTCGTTGAAAGACGGCAACAACAATGGCATCAAGTTAACACTGCTCGCTGGAGACAAGGTACCGGTGCCGGCTGTATTCTGGAAGGTTATTATCGATGATACTTCATCGGGGAAGAAAGGTATTGCCTTTGTTGCTGTTAATAACCCATACCTAAGTCCAGCTGATGTCATGAAAGAAAGGGATATTCCATGTAAATCTTCTGGAAACATTTGTGGGAATTTCAAATCGTGGTTTCCATGGGACCAGGAGAAGGGGTATATTTTCTGCTGTCGGGTTACGGATTTGTGGAAGGAAGTGCCGAAACCGAATGACGGACTGGAATTAGACGTTTCTAATCTTCTTGATTGGGTAGATCTTAATAAAAACTGAACATATGCTGCATCATTCACAACATAAACGCTTATTTTAAATCAATATAGAAGGCGCTTTAAATCGTAGTTATACCTAGTTGAGGACATAGTCTCATTGACTGTATTTGTAACCAGCAGTCACAGCAATTTGAACTCTAATAATAAGTAATAAAGTATAAACAAATGTTATATTTACTATATATTTAATCTGTAAGCAGCATTGTTGTCCACATTGAGACAAAAGGATAATAATTTTATACACACAAATTATAGTAGGTACCAGCAAACTATAAAATTTGCATATCACATGTAAGGGAATGATGAAATACATTTAAAAAATATATACTCAATTAGGCCTCAATAGACTCTGACATGACCAAAGGAATACAAATATAAATAATGTAGGTATCTTGTAAGCTAAAAGACAAGAAGTATCTACACCAACCTACATGGCAATCATCAAAAAACTGGAACTCTTAAAAAATTTAAAATGACAAATTAGTCATACAGCCTTAGATAAAAGGGACTAATCTATTGATGCATTTTGCTTTTAAGCAGCTTTTAAGTTGTCAAGGTCTATCATATCAAGACGCTTTTTTACAACAAAAAGCTCAGCCATCTTGTTTAGAGACTTCAAGGTAGACTTTTGCCCATTTCAAAGATGATAAACGTTTATTCGCTCGGGTCGCACCCTAACACTCCAAACCTCTTAAAAACAAGAACGGGCCGACCTTGCAAGATCATGAATATGCACAACGAACAACCCGAGCACGAAACTTATGACCAGGGTGACGAGTTCTCAATTCAAGTGTGAAGGTGGTGCAAGAGCTCGGCCGTTCAAATTGAGAGAGAAAAATTGATTCATAAGTTGATTCATTGATTCATATTTTAGCTGCGTGCCTTGTTAATTAGGTGCTTTTATTATTAAAAAAATTAGCAAAACTATTAAATTTCCGATACGATTGGAGACCAAACCCGTCAACCAATTGACCAATGAAGGTGGGCAAAAGTATTACCATGGAAACTCCAGGGATCTTAGAAAATAACAATTTTTCATTCAGACCACGGCAGAGAGATATATATAGATATACACTACACTATAGCAGAGGTATTCTCACTCAACCAATGAACGTGAAGCCTTTTTGACATGAGAAATATTGGAGTATCCCGGCATCGTTAGCGCATATATCAGCACTAGTGGTAAAAATATGAACTAACTGCTAAATTTACCCATTGAGCCGTCGTTGCATTTATATGCTATGCACGATGTTCTTTTGTTTTATATCAGATATTTACAATTAAACTATAAAATAAACTATAAAACTATTAAATATCGTCAAAAAACAGAGCTATTCTTTGTGCCAGCAGGCACATCAAGTGTAAACAATGAATTAGCAGTTGAGCCATCGTCAGAGATTGGTCATCAAGTAGTTCACTCTTCACGCTATCGATGTCGCTCAAATCACGGGGGCCTACCAGATTTCCCCAATCACAGGGTCTAAAAAGGCTTCACTGCGGTCAATGTTATCAGTATAGGAGTGAGACAACCGTCTCTACTATATGAATGAATGTAGTAATGATGTCCATGAATCTTGTTCAGACAATGAAATTCAAAAAGATCAAAGAATTAGCTCACACCTGTTTAATAGTTTAATTTACCACTTGAAATAGTACAATCAATATATTTAAACTCATATAAATCATGTTCAGGGTTGGGTAGTAACTTAACAAAAGTAACGCGTTACCGGTAACGCGTTACTTTTTCAGTAACTTTTATGGTAACTCAATACTTTTTAAACCTGGTAACTTAAAATCGCCTAAGTTCCTTTTTCTACGGAACTTATTGATTTTTATAAGTTACCAAGAAAGTTACTTTAGAACACGTTATACCTTCTCTCCTGAAAGAAAACTTGACATTGTAAACCAAACATTTTACCTGTATCTAAATTTAGCACGCATCAAATCATTTCATTTCCTGCCTACAAAAAAGTAAGCGACAGGGCAAGTTGGACCCCAGGTATAATTTCCACCCCTACTGAACCTTCCCCCACCATGCTACCGAGCTGCAATCTCGCCGAACAACAAGACCTGTCAAAACAAATTGACATGGGTCGATATCCAACCACCTCATTAGTTACAAATATTATTTTGATGCTTTTTTGCTCAAAATGATTTAGTTTTTGTCAGATTATTATACTGCCGTAAAATTGAATGTCATACCTCTTTTAAATTTAAAAAATGGTCAATATTTGACTAAACTACGGAAAAAGGTGTATCACTGCAAATACAGTTGGAAATTCGATTTGTCGCGGTTTATAGCCCATAATAAAGTTGCGTTTGTTTGTTTGTTTGTTTCATGAAGTTATATAAACGATCGACCAGACAGTGAAAAATTGCTAGATTGTATGACGAAACTCCAATTGCATTCATTCAATATTATTGGACAAACATTGATTCTGTTGGATTGGTACTTATCACAATAAATGAACATAGACTATTGAGAAATAGTATTTATTGACAACACTCTTGACAAGTACAATCGTCATGCTTCGGCATGATGGCTGACAACTGGTGCGTCGTATGCAACACAGCTCGTGTACTACACATAGATATAAGAAGTCAGTGGTGCCAACATTACATCTTTAACATCCCCCCACTTATTTTTTTATGAAAGGACACTTGAATAATATAATCATGATTAATACAATGTAAAACAATAGATTAAAACATTGCAATACACAAAGCTTAAGTTCAATGAATAATACTAAATATTAACAATCATATTAATTAGTATCATAATCATCAAATTTCACTGGCTTCCTGATTACCCTTCCTGCTCGAGTAACTTGAGCTGCAACTGGTTTTTCTGATACATTGCATGGAACAGTATTCTCAATCTCATCAGGAATGACATCTGGGCTATCATTTACTACATGTTTATTCTGCGACTTACGCAAAAACTTAGAATTTCTGCGAAGCACTCTACCTCCTGAATCAACAACCATGTATGATCTTGGCTGCTCATGTTTGCATACAACTTGTCCTCGATCCCAACTTTTACCTTTCTTAATCAGCACATCATCTTTATCTTCAAAGGGAGGTCTAGATTTCGCTGTACGGTCATAATACGCTTTCTGAAGAAACTGTTTAGTCTCCAGCCTCTCTTTAACACCGTCTTCCACCTTAGGTGTCAACAAGTTATTCCTAACTGGAAGTCTGGTTCTAATCCTATAGTTGAGGAGCATCTGCGATGGGGACAAGTTTATTCCAGGTAACGGAGTGGATCTGTATTCCATCAAAGCGATTGAGTGATCATCTACAGATGATTTTTTAAGAATGGACTTGATAATTGCTACTGCGGCCTCAGCTTGTCCATTCGACTGCGAATAATGGGGACTCGAGGTCACCAACTGGAAATCCCATAGTTCAGCAAACTTCTTAAATTCAAAACTGTTAAACGGCATATTGTCTGACACGACAATCTCAGGAATGCCATACCTAGCAAAGATATATTTCAATTGGGTAATTACCTCAGATGCTGTTTTACAGGAAAGTGCTGGCATTTCTATCCATTTACTGTAGTAGTCAATGACTGCTAAGTACGACTTGTTATGATACTCTAATATGTCAACACCAATTTTCTGCCATGGGCGCTCAGGCACCTGGTGCGGAATCATCGGTTCTTTTACATTACTTTTCCTGTGAAGTTCACACTTTGAACATTTTGAAACCATCATGTCTATGTCATTTGACATACCTGGCCAGAAGAGAAGTTCTCTGGCTCGTAGCTTACTTTTGTCCCTTCCCCAATGTCCCTCGTGAATAATTTTCAGCATCTCTTTCCGAAGGGAAGCAGGAACAATGAGTCTGTCACGAACAAATATCAATCCCTCTGAGACGTCAATGTCCTCCTTCATGGACCAATAATATCTAGCCTTGTCGGGAACCTGATGTCGGTGGCTAGGCCAACCCTGTTGATGTAAACGAATGACAGCTTGAAGAGTGTCATCTTGTTCGGTTTCCTTACGAAACTCTTCTTTACGCTGGACGGACACTGGAAGATATTTTTCAACTTCATGAACGACAACTAACAATTCAGGATCATCATTAACTGGGTCAGGGAGAGAAGCTCGGGAGAGTGTGTCGGGTAAGTTTAGAAATTTACCAGGAACATAAGACACGGTAATGTCGTACTTTACCAACTTCAGAAGTAGTCGTTGGATTCTGCCCGTTGACTTACAAATCTCTCTACTGCGAATTGTTTCTAGGGGTTTATGATCAGTGAATACCTGAACGTGATGTCCATAGGTCATCTGGTTGAATCTTTCTAGACCGAATGTTATGGCAAGTAATTCCTTCTCGATCTGCGCGAAGTTCTGTTCACTCTTGGTCAGCACTCGAGAAGCATACGCTACTGGATGGTCTTCTTGCAACAAACAAGCACCTAGCCCATCCTTAGAGGCATCTGTCTGAAGGACAATCGGTTTAGTGCTGTCAAACGTAGCTAGCACTGGGGCAGACATAAGCTGTTGTTTGAGCTTTCCCAAAGCAGCATCATGATTGCTATCCCAACACCAGGGTGTGTCTTGCTTAGTCAGTTCTCGCAATGGTGCTGTTAACTTTGACAAATTAGGTACAAATTGTGACACATACTTCACCATGCCCAAAAGTCGAAGAACATCAGATTTACATGATGGGACTGGCATTTCGGCAATGGCTGTCACATAACTTTGATCTACACCACAATGATTTTTGGAAATGATTCTACCAACATACTTCACTTCTGGGATTCTGTATTGAAACTTATCCTGATTGAATTTAACACCAACCTGCCTTGCTCGATTCAGCACTTCGGCAAGCGCTCGATCGTGGTCCTCCTCGGTTTCTCCACAAATAATCAAGTCGTCAAAGTAGACTTCTACTCCGTGGATGTCTCCAAACAGCTTCTCATTGGTCTTTTGGAAGACTTCGGGAGCGGAGCTAATGCCATACGGGAGTCGCTTGAAGCGGTACCTACCGAAAGGAGTTTGAAAAGTGCAAAGATCTGCACTAGCTTCAGTAAGTGGCAAATTCCAGAATCCTTGGCGCATATCTAGAACACTGAAGAGACATTTATTCCTCAATCTAGACAAAATATCATCTGAGGTAGGGATAGGGTGGTGTTCTCGTTTTATTGCCTTGTTCAAGGGTCTCGGGTCAAGGCAGATCCTCAAATCACCATTAGGTTTCTCAACAAGCAATAAACTATTAACCCAGTCAGTGGGTTTTTCAACCTTGTCAATGATAGAATCTCTTTCAAGACTATCTAGAGTCTCTTTTAACTTCTTCTGTAAGCTATAGGGTACTCGTCGGGGTGGACTAATGACAGGTTCAGCATCATTCGTCAAAACTATCTCATGCTGTTTTCCTATTTTGCCTACTCCTGTGAACACATCCTTGAAGGCTTCTACAATATCAGTTTTAGTCTGCCTAGAGCTAACGGAGTTCACTCTCTTAATTAGGTTTAAATCAATACAAGCTTTCAATCCAAGCAAGGGAGTTGACACATCACATACATCAAATTCAACATTCTTAGCTTTCCCTTTACGCGTTATACATTTCAATTTAATGCTACCTATGGGAGTGATTACTACTCCTAAGTCTCCAAAGGGGACTAACTTGTTCTTTGATTTCACCAAATTAAATGAACCTTTCAACGATTGAAATACTTTCTGGGGCAAGATACTGGTCTCGGCAGCAGTATCCAATTTACAGCGCACAGGATGAGAGCCAATGCTTATGGTTTCAAACCAGGCTGTTTGAGTTTTAGTTTTAGTATTACCTGACTTCTTACTCCCTACATTGAGAATGAGTCTGTATTCCCGATTCTGATTGTTTTCGTCCTCACTTTCAACATCATCATCGTCACTCGATGCACTTGACGCTTCGACGTCATTGACGGATTTCTTCTTGTAACCCTTCTTCACTTTTTCACAACATTTCGCAAAATGATTCAAATCGCCGCACTTTGCACAATTCTTTCCATATGCAGGGCAACGACCTCGCTTGTGATCGTAACCACATTTCTTGCAGTCGTAAATCTTCTCGGACGTCTTCTCTTGAGTCTTCTCCTCGGACTTCTTCTTCGTGAAGAACTGCTTCGATTTCACAGCAGCTACGGTGGTCGATGTTCGATTCGATTGTTCGCCGTTGTTCGATTCACGAACTTCTAGAGCTTTTGCTTTACCTTCCTGGTAAATTCGACACAGATTAGCAGCTTTACTAAGATTCAGATTCGTCTCACTTAGCAAACGCTCTTGCAGCTTACTGTCTGCAATACCTAGCACAATCCTGTCTCTAATCAAACTGTCCTCTTGTTGTTCAAACTCACATGATCTAGCAGCATTCTTTAGTTCTGTGAGGAATTGATCAAATGGCTGGGATTCTCTTTGTTTGATTCCAAAAAACTTGAACCGTTCGAAAACAACATTCTTTTGAGGTGTGCAATACTTTTCAAATTCATCTAACACGGTTTTCAGCACATTTTTATCCTCTTCCTTTTCGAATTTAAAGGTGTTAAATGCAGTTAGGGCTTCATCACCAATAAAGCTTAACAAAATTGCTACTTGCGTGTCTTGTTTCTCTGCGTTGGCTTTGGTTGCTTTCATGTAAATCTCAAATTTCTGCCGCCAACGTCGCCATTCTTCACAGACGTTTCCATCCAGTTTGAGCTCGGCTGGTGGTTTGTGTGCTGATGACGCCATCTTGATTCTTGATTTTACACGGCCAAGACGAAATTTCTTTTCGTCTTTACTTACGCGACAACTTCGGTTGTAGATGCTTACTTTTCATTCAGCACGCGTGGTACACTTCTGACACCATGTTGGATTGGTACTTATCACAATAAATGAACATAGACTATTGAGAAATAGTATTTATTGACAACACTCTTGACAAGTACAATCGTCATGCTTCGGCATGATGGCTGACAACTGGTGCGTCGTATGCAACACAGCTCGTGTACTACACATAGATATAAGAAGTCAGTGGTGCCAACATTACATCTTTAACAGATTCTTCAAATCAAAAGTTGTGCATGAATAATTCAAATTATAGACGCAAATTTTAACAACGAATGAAGATGAATGAATCGCCGTGTTTCCAAGCAGTTTGTGTGCAGCGTCCAGACTTGGGTAAATTACTTTTTAAAAGTAGTGAGATTATATCTAGTGGAGCGGTCGCTCCACGCCAGCCAAGTCGTACGGCGCGCGCACACTCTCATATAAAGGCTGGAGCAAACCCACTTTTACTGTAAGCATCAAAGTGGCATTTTCGGCCTACTGGATCTTAAAATTGGAAAATCTCACATTGTTGCGATATATCTTAATTTCGAGCTATGGCCCACCCTACAACATATACCAAATTTGGGAACAATAGGTTACGCCCTTTGCGCGCTAGAGGGCCGTGAAAACAGTGTTTTAGGGCGGTTTTCATAATAATAATCTCAGTAGTAGTAGTCTCCTGGAATTCAAATCCGGTAACATGGCCACAGCCTAAACGGCTGAACCGATTGATCTCACATTTTTACCACGTGTGCACTTTTGGCGTCTGATTTAACCTTCACCCCATTAATTTTTTCTGCCGCCATTTTGAAACCGGAAGTGACGTCATATCTCGTCAACGGCTTGACCGATCGGAACGAAATTTGCGCCAAACGATTCGGACGGTGAACTATATGCATTATCAGTAGCAAAAGACTAAACATTTTGTTAATGAAACCGGAAATGACGTCACGAAATTTGAAATACATCGATTGGCATTTCGGCAACAAAGATTGATCCGATTATTTTGATATTTTTGTAACGTATGTACTTTTGATATCTCATTTGACTTATTATAAAACCAACCGGAAGCCGCCATTTTGAAACCGGAAGTGACATCATATCTCAATAACGGCTAAACAGATTTGGACGAAACCAGCGCTAAACAATTTAGACGGTCAACTTTATGTATTATCATTAATAATATTTGCAGTTTCCCATACCGAAACCGGAAATGACGTCACACATTTTAAAAATCTTACAAATTTACATTTTGATACAATAAATATACTATTTGAGACGGCTTATAATAAAATTTTATCAAGTTTAAATTATAATTCAAGGGTCAGAGATTTCAGCCGCCATTTTTAAACCGGAAGTACCGTCATATCTTGAAAATTGGTTGACTGATCGGTATGAAACTACCGCCAAACGATTCGGAAGGTCATCTCTATGGAATATGAACAGTACAAATAGAATTTTCCTATTTATGAGACCGGAAATGACGTCATTCAAATTTAAAAAATTATTATAATCCCCTCCTATATAATAAATACGTATTCAGAAAGCCTAAAATGATACACATCATTTATAGATATACATTCTATGTGGCAGTGCAGTAAGTTCAGCAGCCATTTTGAAAACCGAAGTGTTTCCATATCTCGGAACTGGGTTGACTGATTGGAATGAAACCTTTGCTATTCTTCGTGAAAGATCATTTAAAGCAATTATTTAGGACCATACGCTGCTATTCATTAGTGGTAACGAAATTGTAAAGGGTGATGATTTTTTAAAAGAATTTAGTAATTGTTCATTTCATATGTGTCACAAGTTGTTAGAATAAACTAAAAAAAGGAGTGATATCCCCATAAAAAACACTTCGTGTAAAAATACCAGCCAAGTCTCTTCAACTAAAAAAAAAATATGAAATCTAAAAATTCTGCACTGAAAAGTAATGATATCAAAAAATTTGCCAAGTCAAAACTTTATTTGAAAATCAAAAAATACTTGGCGCATCGTTTTTTTTAGGGCATTATAGGTATACTATGTATGTATATTTCATGTATAATTTATAATTGGCTTATACTTCCAAGCTATTTATGTACACGATGCGCCAAGATTTTTTTGATTTTCAAATAAAGTTTTGACTTGGCAAATTTTTTGATATCATTACTTTTCAGTGCAGAATTTTTAGATTTCATATTTTTTTTTTAGTTGAAGAGACTTGGCTGGTATTTTTACACGAAGTGTTTTTTATGGGGATTACTTATTACTTGGAAAAAAATGTAATAAAATTACTGGTAAATAACTACTTCAGAAATGTAATGAAATTACTTTACTTTTTAAGAGAAAAAGTAGTGAAATTACTCTCAAAAATTACTTTTTCCAGAAATTTTTAACCAAAGGGAAAATTATTGGATGGGGATACAAATAAGAGTGTTTGAGAAGTCACAATAAGATCAAAGTAATGTTAAGCTGTTTCCGTTTGACAATTCATTACTATTATTTTGTACTTTGAGTGACTAGCGTAGTGGAAATTCAAAAATAAGCCTAGTAAGTGCTGTCATACGTCCATATTTTTGAAAATTGCACACAAAATGGAAAATGTGGGCGAGGCTCACGGTAACGCGTTACAAACGTCAAATTACTCTGATAAAAGTAGTGAGATTATATTACTTATTACTTGGAAAAAAATGTAATGAAATTACTGGCTCGTTACCCAAAAAAGTAATTTCGTTACAGTAATGCGTTACTTTCGTTACGTTACTACCCAAGTCTGGCAGCGTCTGATGATTTTATGTTACAATACACAATTTGAATATCATGTCGAATTTCATTTCGAATTCGCTTTAAGCTTAAGATACAGAAATGCCGCACAACGCGGCTGCCTTCACTATCACGTCTTTCACACCAAGTCCAGGATTCTGCTTACGCAAGTTAGCAATACACTGTCAAAACTAAACGACGCTCTTGGCTTGACACTGGCTTCCCTTTCGATCGAGCACTCAAATATTTGTCGGGCGATTGGTCACGAGCTTAATGGTCTGCCATGGCGAGTGAAAAACACCCACTGATGCAAATTATTGTCGACAATATCGTCCTCGAGTAGAATCTCAACCCCCAAAATTAATGACAGTCAATAAGAGTCGGCTGTACTAAAAGGTAAACATTGGTGATAATATTACCTGAATATCGCTATAACTATCGAGTCATTCAAGATCCGCCGTCACATCCTCATCCCTTAGCAATGATCAGATATTAGACCATCTTGCAAGATAAAACTTTATTTACCACAAATAAACTAATAAATTAGCTGTCAAATTATTACGTTTCTTTGATGATGTATTTGAACATCATGATATTCAAATTGTGTATTGTAACATAAATCATCAGACGCTGCACACAAACTGCTTGGAAACACGGCGATTCATTCATCTTCATTCGTTGTTAAAATTTGAGACTATAATTTGAATTATTCATGCACAACTATTGATTTGAAGAATCAATGTTTGTCCAATAATATTGAATAAATGCAATTGGAGTTGCGTCATACAATCTAGCAATTATTCACTGCCTGGTCAATCGTTTATATAACTTCATGAAACAAACAAACAAACAAACAAACAAACAAACGCAACTTTATTATGGGCTATAAACCGCGACAAATCGAATTTCCAACTGTATTTGCAGTGATACACCTTTTTCCGTAGTTAAGTCAAATATTGACCATTTTTTAAATTTAAAAGAGGTATGACATTCAATTTTTAGGCAGGATAATAATCTGACAAAAACTAAATCATTTTGAGCAAGAACGCAACAAAATAATATTTGTAACTAATGAGGTGGTTGGATATCGACCCATGTCAATTTGTTTTGACAGGTCTTGTTGTTCGGCGAGATTGCAGCTCGGCAGCGTGGTAGCATGGTGGGGGAAGGTTCAGTAGGGGTGGAAATTATACCTGTGGTCCAACTTGCCCTGTCGCTTACTTGTACCTGAGTACGCGCGACCCTAACCAACCCTTCCCCTCTCCCTCCTTTCGTCTTAGCTTGCTCTACATGCGAAATGAAATGGCCATCTATTGGTTCACCCCCCCCCCCCCCCCCAGTCCACATAATGTCAAGTGGTTACGCACCCCGTTGTCATGTTTTAGCTCAAAATTATCAATTTTTATCAGAGTAACTTTCGTAGTAACTTTCACTGAAAAATTTCACTTTCAGTTACCTATATTTTTAGTAACTTTAACTTTAACTAGTTACTTTTTTGGACAAAGTAACGTAACTTTCTAAAGTTACTTTATTTTTGGTAACTTACCCAACCCTGATCATGTTTGATGATATGCTGGACAATTATAACAGAGATACAACGAAACAAATTATATTTTGCCAGGTATGTTGCCTAAGTGTTTTACTTTTTAATGGCTTCTGTCACTGGATTGTTTCGTCAAGTTAAAAAGGCCCTACCTCTCTTATGATAAGTTAATTGAGACTGAACAATATTCAAGTAGATAGTTTAACCCTCTTAGTGCCAAGAGCCGATATATCGGCTCTGAGAGTTTGTGCGAAACTTGCCAAGGGCCGATATATTGGGTAAATTTTAAATTAAATCTCGCGCCTCTCAATGTCTTTGGAATGTTGAACTGCTTGGTCGACTGGGTTGGTAATAGTGTGGTAGTTTAATGAAAAAATGTTTGGTGGCGGTAGTGTACAGATTTCTTACTATTTTGACGCAAAATGACAATTTTTCAATTCAAAATGGCGTCTACTTTTGCTGGCATATATTTTATACATTGTTTCATAGCTTCTGTAGTTTTAATCACAAAAATATGATATTAATAATGAGTGTTGAGAAAATATCAGTAAATCTAAAAAATATATTCACTTTGTTGGGAAAAATTCATTACAAAATTTGTGGCATAATAAACATTTTTTTTATTTTTTTTTATTTTTTTTTATAATCCAAATAAAAAAATAAAACATGTACAATAAGAATAATCATGAACTAAATTTTTGTCCAAGTCCTCATTATACTTTTACCACCATGTAAAAAAAAAAATCAACAGTTTTGGTGAAGTTCAAGCAAAGATATCAACTTTTTACTGTGACTCAACAATTTGTGAAAATATGGCCTGGCATTCTTCGCATATATACGGGAAATAATGCTGGCACTAAGAGGGTTAAAGCATTACTATTATTAATGCCAATTTGTAGATTGTAAAACTGTTACATTCTGTAAGAAACATCTGTTAGCTGTTAACTGACAGTTGTTCAGTTAACACAGCTGTCAGTGACCAAACATTGACTTTTGTTTTATGACGTAGTGGGGGGAGGAGATCTTACATTGGTCAATTGATCTTTTTAATCATGATTAGATAAAAGACAAACATAGGGTTATCACTTGGCACATTTTTTTTTAAATTAAATTATATATGGCACCCGCCTAGGTGGGAAAATATAAATTTTTCACCAAAATTAAATAATTATTACAACCCGTTTTGTCTCCAATCCTATCCAAAAAAGTGCCTGCAACACGCGGCAAAATCGCTCGCGCTTACACCACCTTAAACCTGTTTTTAAAAACAATTGCTTCCATGGGGGTCAAGTATTGAAATTTAAGATATTTTTTGTTGAAGAATGTTTTTTTTTAAATATTAGTAAAAAAATGTTGATTGACAGTTAAAATGAACTGAAACATGGTAAAAATAAACTAAAATCCAATACTACAAACCTACAAACTTCAAACGTACAAAGGCAAATGGCCAAACATTTGCCGCCTCGACCTGGGTTTGACCTCTCACATGATTCAGCGCACGCACCAAGTGAGTATTTGGAAATCTCGAAAATGTAATATAATGGATTAAATTCCATTTGTCTCCAGGTATAGTAATAACTAAATAACTAACAGATAACTGATTTTTGAGTGTTTAACACTTGTGGCCTTGATCAAAATTAATAAATATGGTTTAAAAAAATGTATATTTCTTTTCATTTTCTACTAACTACTTGACAAACTTTATCACAGCAAAACTATTCTAAGAAAAATATCTTGCATATAATACTGTTTAAAGCTCTGCACTACTAAAGCAGACATGAGATCACACAAGCTAAGCTTTCAACAATGAACACAATAATACGTACACACACCCATTACGTAATCATGAGACAATCAAATACATCGTTTCATATTCCGAACAAAAAGCGATTGTCAATGCATAAAACTACAGGTACAGTTTTACACAAGTACACAAGTGAAGTGGAATAGATTCTACAGAAAAGTACTTTACATTTAATGCATTTAGGGCCAGTCTTTCAATACTCTGCTAACTTTTAAACTGTTAATTAGGACTGTATTGTCATGGCAACAACCAATGACATTCCTAGAATTACCACTAACTAACTGCTAAGAGCTAATTGAGACTTTAGCAGAGCATTGAAAGACCGGCCTAACACTCAATTAGGTAAATTGTCAAAAGTTATTTTAGAATTAAAAAGCACAACCAATCAGATTCCCACGACTTCAAAGTATACTTTGGATAGCTTTAATAGTTATACAAATGCATTAATCAAGAATTCAAGTACATTTACATAGATTCTAATCCCCTTCTCTTGTAGTACAATTTGTGGGTCTCACCATTTCATTTAAGACTTTGACTCACCCAAACGCAACCTCCTCAGCCGACCCTAACCCTCCTCGGCATCGGTACGCCATACACAACGTCGAACACGGCGTTTCTCACCAACGCAATCGCTCTCAACATATTCTCCCCCCTGAACATGATCTCCTCGACGACATTGACCCCTCCCACATCCCTCACCGCCTCCTCAAAGTCGGTGTCGTTGACGAAGGCGTACATGTAGCAGCTGGGGGTTGCGGAAGTCACGTGGACGCGATGGAAGGCTTCGGTCGGGACCGGCGAGCTCGAGTCCGAGGTGAGAGTGATGTTCGAGCGGGGTTCGAGCAGTTCGAGTGTCACCTCGCCGGAGAGGACGGTGAGGGTGACGTTGGTGATGCCGGCTGATATGTAGTTCTCCAAGTACAGACCTGAAAGATCACAAATATCAGTTCCTACATTCTGATTAAAAAAATTATTGACATATCTTTTACCTACCTATTAGTTTTTGAACTTTCATGAGAAATTTTGAAGTACTCTGTCATGGGCGCATATAATCCACAGACCACAAGTATTGTCAAGGACCTAGCACAGTTGAAGGAAAGAATCCTATACAAAAGTTCTACCATAAATCAAGCACTTATGTAACTCATTTATGAGAAATATTTTGTAAATGTACCAAGTAACAGCCCAATGTCTATTATATAATCATGACTAAAATTGCAACTCATTTCGTCCACTCATTCCAACCGTTCCAAAAAAGTGTCTGCCACATGCAGCAAAATTGATCGTGCCTCATGACCAAGGAGCACCATTTAGCTCAGGTTTTTCATAGCTTTGTTAGAACCAGTTTGTTTAAATGGTCCTTCAAGTTATGTTGGCAATGTCATAGTTGCTGACATGGAAATAGAGTTCGAAACAACTGTTTAAAATTAAGCAGAGCATTGAAAAACCAGCTCTTACTAAGAACACCTATGAATGTGTATTACCGTATTTACTCGCATATAAGCCGCGGGTATATTCAATTATTCACCACCTAGAAATCCTACTGCGGCTTATATTCGCGTGCGGCTTATATTCGCGCGCAAAAACGATTTTTCCCATTTTGAATGGGAAAAATCTGCGCGGGTGACACTGGAGACGGTTCTGGGGATTGCTTCATCTCCAGATAACCTCAGCCACCACTTGTCAACCCTTGTCAATGTCCTTTAATGACCTGTCGCTCAACTCAAGTGTATAATAGATACAATAAAGCCTGGTGCTATTTTTATTGTACATCCTGCGGCTTATTTTCGCATACAAAGGGGTTTTCAGAAACAGACTTCCAAAAACTGGGGTGCGGCTTATATTCAGGTGCGGCTTATATGCGAGTAAATACGGTACCTGGGAAATCGGCCACGAAGAGAACGTCGCTGCGATTGGACCATGAGAACACCTGTTGCTCAAGGTCAACGATGCGCTCGCGCCAACTGCTGAACTCCGTCAGTAGCGGCATCAGCCACGACACCTGTAGACACGTCCAAGCATCATGATTCCACTCATTCACACTGCTCCGCTAACTTTAACATGAAACTCGGGATTCTTTGCCACACCTCGGGTGTCTTCATATAGTTGCACGATTTCTATTGGTTGCTCTCACGATAGACAGTATCGTGAATACTCTGAATTTGGTACTTTTGGAATAGAACATTTGGAACATTTGGAACAAGAAAATGCTATTACATAAAATAGATATGGATCCGTTCGGAAGAATTTCAATTAATCAGTCATCAACAGTTAGGCAGGCTCAGTTAGGAACAGTGAATCCACCTTTTGCTATAGGACGGGACAATATCAGAATGGCTTTTATGCAAGGGTTGCAACACAGTACAATTCTCTCCCTACCAATGTACGACTCGAGTTAGACTTTATTATATTTAAGAAATAGATCAAAAAGATATTAACTGAGGATGCGTGTGCTTTGCACTGAGAATTGTTACAGTTATATAATCTTACTTATAGTTACCCAGTTCTGTCTGTGTGTCTGTCTGTCTGTCAGGAACGTCGAATCGCGCACTCTCAAAATGGTGGCGTTACATTGCCAAACATGTCTAAAATTATGTCTTTTGCTTTCAGTGAATAAAGAAATAACCGAAACTCACCTTAGACGCACATCTTATCCTTTTGTATTTGTAACAAATCTACTCTAAAATATAATAACTGTCAAATAAATTACATTACATAGAAAACGTCATGCCGCCAACTTCGTTCAAACTGACATATTCAAATTTTCTTCCTCCGAGTTACATCAATCAGGCCGTGAAACTGAAAACCATTAAACCAAAGCCGATCGAACTGTTATTTTATTTTGTTAAATAATGTGCTTTTCTATCGTTTCCTATTAGTAATGTACCTATGTGTCTATTGTTCCTGATTTTAGTATCAAAATTTAAAGGACTCGAGTGAAAGCAGAGCAACGTGAAGAATGTTCTCTCATTGGTTGACAGCTGTCACGTGACCGTACATGCCTCTCTGTTATTCGATCATAAGCGAAAAAACAGATGAGGTGAACGTGATAGTTTGTCCGTGTTTTAGAAGTAGAAGGTCGGAAGTCCATTTCAATTATTCTTGAGGTGAGCTCATAAACCAGTAGGTATTTCTGACTTCATCAAACCATAATTTTGTGAAGGCGACAGGACTCCATGCTGTATTTGTTGACATCAGTCAAATGGTAATTGGAAGAGCTTGATTATATCATTTTAAAAGTGTGCAACGCAAAATTGAGAAAATGGAATTCCACCTTTCTACCTCAGAGAGACAGATATAATGGAACCCAACCCCCACACAATAAGTTATCCTTCTCACTGGGATAGCATACTATATACCTCTATGGATCATGAATTAGTATCACAAATAAAGAATATGTCGTCACAATGCAACAAGGCTGCAATTTTTTTCTTATTTTTTTTACATACTGTGGTGAGCATTTGTAAACTCATTTGAAATAGCTTTTCCATAGTAGTTATGATTACATTGCTTTCCTTCGTTACTCATTTTCGTATTCTGTTGGGCATTTTAGTCATGCTAACGACGTTACGTGTTAACTAAAGTTATTAACGACGCTCACTCTGATGCCAAATATCTCAACTCAATCGGTGCTTCTTAACGCATACCCCACTGGTACGCATTGGTCATGTTTTACATGACGGGTCCCTCTAGTTAATTTAATATTGTTGTTATCTTTTTCATGTTTTAATTTTTCGCATAATAACTTTATCCTCTTTTTTTTATTAGTTTGTACTTACCTATGTAAATTTTTTATTATTATTGAAAATTGTTGTATTATTTATTACATATGTATGTATCTGGCAGCAGGGCACATAGTGTTACGGGGGCTACCCTATTCCTGCTGCCAGCAAATGCACTGTGTGCATTTGGAAAATAATAAATAAATCAAAATAAATAAATCAAATTGGCTACTTTTTCACATTTGGCAACTGAAAATCTATAAAATGCATAATTCCAAGAAACTGGAGCAATTTTGTGTGGAGTCTGTACCTCTTCCCTCCTGATACACCAAGTAGTAGTACTTGGTAAATGGGGTACTTATCTCAGTAAATGTGTTGTGGTTCTTTCTTTTAGTACAAAATGTGGAACAGATTAACTATTTCTAATCGACACTAGGAAACAAAAATAAAATATGGAAAATTCATCAGTTCCAGAAACTTCCGAGGTTAGTTATGTAAATATCTCAAGGCACTTGATCTGAACTTCTTTTTTCCTCGTACACTTTTTTAGCAAGATCAATTGATTGGTTGAAAAATGATCCACGTTTATGATAAACTTATAATTTTGCAATCTTATCAAGATCAATATTTTAATTATAAGAGATACCTAATTTTGCCAATTTTTATACACAGCAGCTTGCACTAAATTATTAGATTTGTCCTCTCATCTGTTTGAAAAGCTGTAGGGCAGCAACTCGCATACATGCCATTGCCGCTAGGCTAGCTTATCAATGCATTACAAAGAGCGTACTGCCAGTTTGACAATAACAATTTCCCCCACCTTGTTCCAAGGCGACCAATCAGCTGTGAGCACGTCGACCCTTGGATCGAACATGCGCTGCTGGAACCTGCCGTTGAGCGAACACCACACGTCGAAGTGTATCGCGATGTCGTGGCCGGCGGTCTTGTTGCGCAGCAGGTTGTCGCGGAGGCATCGCGCGTACTGGTGCATCATGTCTCCATGCTTCTCCCACTTGTCCGTCTCCACCCACGCCTGAGACATCCAATCATCAGCGCGACATCTCTTAAGGTGATACAAGCAAGCGCTCGGCCGTTTTAGAAAATTGAGGGGTAAAAATAAAAATTGTTTCATAAGTGGGTGTAACTTTGATAGGATGTTCACATGATCAGTCTGATTGTATATTAGTAGCACTTTTTCATTTTTGCTTCTTGCATTGCTAATCAGGCACTGGTTATTCAACAAAACCGCTCAAAACTATGACATTTCCGATACGATTGGAGACCAAACCCGTTAATTGATCACAAATTTTAATCATGCTAACATAAAATACACGTTTTTTAAATTAAATTTCATACGGCACCCATTGAGATAAGAAAAAATCGTGGACTTTGACCTTATCAAAGGCCTCTCAAAATTATAAACATGAAATACTCCCTCCATTATATAGAACCCTTATGTTGAATATATTCCCAAAATACATGTACTTGTACATATACTTTATACACAACAATTACAATACAATGACGGTTTAATTTGCATATTCAAACGCACCTCTGGATCTAGGAAGTGCTCCATGCCGGTGGTCTTATCCACGACCTTGATGACAACTAAGACGGTGTGCCACGAGTGCACCATCATGTCCCACGAGTAGCCGTACAGTCCGTTGGTCCAGTTGTTGTAGCCCTGGACATAAACAACATCAGTTTATTAGGCATTTACGGTATGTTGAGTGAGTGTGAGTGTATAGTACGACTTGGCTGGGTGGAGCGACCGCTCCACTAGATTCATCACGTTGTAACGCTTTGTAATAGACAGATGCTCAGAACAAACAGTGGCACTGGGGAGGACAATAAGTTCCGCTCTCAGAAACTTTGACTTGGATAGATGCGCACAAACATAGAGTTGTAACCTGCTTAATTCATAACTTATGCATGAAACATGGCTCATTGTTGATGTTGACAACATCTTACGGCGTTCTGTGTTTCTTTGCATTTGATAGTCTAAATCGACTCACTATACAAAAATATCAACATCGATTAGACACCATTTGTAAATATAAGCTTACCTATCAACAATCAACATTGGGTTCAAACTGGGTTCATCTTTGACTGTCCCCGACCATAGTCATGTCTAGCATGCCAACAATATTGCAAAATTGTAAGTCTTGTCATTATTTTATTTAATTTTAAAGGGGTTTGTTGCCACACTGCTTTGCATTACTAGTCTAATGGCTATGATGACAATGATGATGAAGAATAGGTAAGAGTGGGAAGGAGGCAGCTTGGCATATTAGTAGAGAACCTTCCCTTGATTTGACTCTCGACTGTAGTAAACCGCGCAAAAATCCCGAGTCAGGACGGACGGCCCAAAATCGAACCTGGGCCTCTGGAGTGCATTGCTCGAGCCAGATCTTCTAGTCTTACCTTGGTTATGAAGTGCGAGTACGGCAGGAATGCCTGCACGCCGACGTGAGTGAGCAGTAGTGCCACCACCAGCCTGTGTTTCCACTGCACTCGGGTTGGCAGCGTCGTCTCACAGCACACGGTCGAGCGAGCCGAGTCTGGAAACAAAGTTGGAAACATCAGAGTGATGGCAACTAAACTGCATTCACTTTTAGCTGTCCGACAGGCGTGGTCTCTAATTTTCCAGATAACAGGATTTTTGTCCATCCCTCAGTCGCTGTAAGCGATCGCACGGTCTTCCAAGACCATCGGGTATTCAAAATATTTTACCAGAGAGCTAAATGTGAAATGCAGTGTAGGGTTCAAAGAGAGAATAACCAGACCATTACTATTTGATGCATGTGCTCTATGAAAGCTATTCTGCCAAATGAAAGTAAGTGCAAACTCTATGTCATTACGAGTACGGGAATGTAATAGAATTTACATTTTGGGGCAAGGTCCGGTTTTGAGTGGTATGATAAGACAAGTAGTTATGTTTACGTTTATTTCAAGGAGCGCTATTGGTTAAACTGCCATGGCAATAATATAGTCTTAATCATATGGTTAAAAATTAGCAATGAATTGAAAAACTGGCACTGAGATTTTTAACAGTTTTTAACTTTTCAAAAGACTGCTTTGAAGTGTGGTGAACCTGATGGATTGTTTTGCTTCTAGTACACATCAACCAAGCCATAAGCTTTGAATATATAATCATTACGTAAGGATTATATATTCAAAGCCATAAGTGTTGTATCATCTTCTCTCTTGCATATCTACAGATAGACCAATTTTTAAGGTTTGATAAACTTGAAAATTAAGTACCTACCTTTATAGTACTGAATGAACACAATAATATCCCAAAATTATAGTGCCATTTAAAATTTAAATCAATTGATAAATTTGACACACAAAAATCAAAGTGCAAACCAACTTCATAATTGATGCCACCCCAAAATAATAATATTTTAAGACCCGATTTCAGTTTCTACCTACAATTTCATATCTGATAGATAACTGATCTGTTGCCCTCACGTTTGCTGGTGGTCAAGGTGGGATAAACGCAGGCATCGGTCCGGTGTGGATCAGTATGGACCCCCACCTTGTCCCACAGCTTACGGGGCCAGTCGGTGTGGCAGAAGAGAGGCATCGTCACGAGGCAGACGTATGGGAACATACCTAGACACAAGCGAGACAGATGTGTGAGGAAACACAAGATATTTCACTCGGTAAACCCATGGACCATAGCAGGAGGCTAAACGAACTCTCTGATCAGTGATAGTTACTGTGATTTTTGGCAGTGGCAAGGTAGGAAGATGGTGTAAGTGTGGTGTTATGTAACATAGGTATCCCAAACTCAATTTTACAAATCTGTAGGTACTACAGAGATAAAAGGCCAGAAGTCAATTTTATAGATTTTGCGTTGCGCACACGGAACACACATGGAATGATGGAACCAAGCTCTATCGATTGCCAATTGACTGATGCCAATAAATACAATATTGAAGAATACTTTTACACAATGACTCATGTCACCATTACAAATATTGGATGAATACAGAATGACTGGTTTTTGAGCTAACAATCAGAATAATTTATGGACATTTATGGCCTTCTCTGAGGTCTGCATTTCCATAAAGAAATATTTTATATAATTTTTCAACAAATGCATAGTCATAAATTATAATTCAAAACTAATGTGCTTGTTCTTTGTTTATTTAAAATGGGGGTCTCATAAAGTTTTAAATAAATACATATAAGGTGAGGGTCATAGACTTCTAGGGACAAGCTGTGACAAGAAAGAACATGTGGGGCGGGGGGAGGGGGGAGGGGGAGGGGGAGATCTAAAAACTATGACATGATGAATGTAGATAGAAGGCATCGAATCTACTAAAAAAGGCTACACATCTTGGCATACTACCTACTTAAATGTCTTATCAACAATTTTATTTCTAAAAACGAATATTTATGATCATTAATTAATTTCGGATTCATTTAAAATTTAAATGTTTCAGGTTTATGGGAAAAGAAAGGAATGTCAAAGAAATGAAGTAACATTATAAGACAGACTGACTCACCAATGCTAAAGAGCCTCGAGTTCATCAGATGGAACAAGGCGCAGAAGACGAAAGCGACCGGCCGAGTCTTGTCGAAGAACATCCAGAAGCCAACGGTCAAGTCGAGGAAGAATCCATTGAGATGTATGATCCAATAATCCACTTGTTCTTCCGTCAGTAGCAACCTGTTGAGAAACACATCACATTTTTATTCATTATGTGAAAAATACAATACAAGGGAATAGGATCTAACAGAAATCACTAGAAGCTACTCACAGCCATGCCATGGGTTTTCAGTAAAAAACCAAAAATTAATCAATTTAGCAAAAAAACAGAAATTTCAAATTTGGAAGTCAATATTAAATAATATATAAACATGTTGCTTGTTTCCAATATTACTGGGTCGTCGTGCACGTTTCCCAATTATTCAGTTTCCGTATAAAAAATCATTTTAATCCAGAAAATATTTAAATATGTCTTCTGAGAGGTTAGAGATATAAAACGCTATATTTTAAACTCGTCAGTTTCTCGTTGTTGTAAAATATTAATGCACAAGGCTCATAATACCAGATGGCCCAAAAAAACGCACAATGGGCGAGACTTCGCTGTGACGAAACTACAGTACAAAATTAGCTCAAAATTTCACATAATATAAAAAAACATACTAAGGTTTGATGTGTGAACGTTTCAAAAACATAAATTTTGTAGAAAAAAAATTACAGAGCTGTAATTTTTTTTCTACAAAATTTATGCTAGAATTTGGTTGTTGAAAAATTGATTATACGTAGCACAAATAGCGCGTGTTCAGAAAACGGCCATTGGCCGGGAAGCTGTTTTTTCAAAACTACTAACGTATATCAAGAAAAATATCTAAAATATCTAAAAAAATTTCAAATATTATACACAATATATTGCTATCAATTTTGTAAAAATTTTAATCTATTTGGACCAATGGATAAAAAGTTGTGGTTTCTTGAAGTTGAGCTTAAAAGCAGAATACACGGAAAATAATTTCATAAGTTTTATTACACACGAATCACGATAATTGCAAAAAGTGAAATTATCTCCCGTATTTTCTGCTTTTAAGCTGAACTTCAAGATATCATAACTTTCGTTACATTGATCCAAATGTATTGATTTTTTTTCTCATAATTAAAAGCAATACCTATATATTGGATCAAATTTAAAAATTTCAGCTTGATATCTTTAGTATTTTTGAATAAACAGCATCCCGACCAAGTAACGGTTTCTAAATGCGTGCTATTTGAGCTCCGTATAATTGATTTAGTAACAACCAAATTCTAGCAGCTGTAACTATTTTGCTAAAAATGTTATGATTTTCAAACTGTCACACCAAACCATAGTATGTTGGTTATATTAAATGATGTGCAATTATCAGCCCGATTTGTGTAGTAGTTTCGTCACAGAGATCAGGGTTCACAGTCAACACTTCAGTTTTTATAGGACATTTTAGCCAAAAATATAGGATTTTGTTTCAGAATATACATCAGAAATATAGGATATATAGGACATATTTCCTACTGGATATAGGAAAAGCATGGCTTGGCCTGCAAATTACAATTGATAAATATAAATACTCATCTATGTAGGTACTGTAGGTACTAGAATTGAGGGGGTCGGGACCAGAAAGTGCTAACCCACATTTGAAAAAAATGCCACAACACCACAACTTTCTTGTCTGATTGTCAGAAAGAACTGATTGTCGACTTGAAACAAACACAATTAGTTGAATTATTATGTACACTAACATAATTAGAGTATGGTATCCACCAATCGAGCCCTGAAATGTTCCTAAGTGCCGACAAGAAAGCTGTTGTTGCATTTTTTCCAAATGTTGGTTAGCACTTTCTGGTCCCGACCCCTTCAATTATTGAAGTTTTATTCTTTCTTTCTCCTCGAACACAGCCTATGCCAGGGGTCGGCAACCTTTTTTAGTGAAGGAGCCAATTTCCCAAAAAGTAAATAATTAGATTATAATGGGAGCCGCAGTAGATAATCAAATATAATACACCGAAAATAAGAAATTGAATTAAAGTTTATTTTGATATTGCGTTTTTTTTAAAAGAATTTCAACAATTTTAAAAGTGATTCTGGGACTTTGGAATGAACAAAGCGAATCAAATAACCTTCCAATTGTTGCCCCGCAGGGCGTTATTTCATATTTCAGCAATTTAAAAGTGATTCTGGGACTCTAAAATAAACAAACTGAATCAAATAACCGTCCAATCGTTGCCCCGCAGGGCATTTTTTCGTTATTTAGCAATTTAAAAGTTATTCTGGGACTCTAAAATGAACAAAATAAGAAAATATAGGACATTCAACTACCAATTTGCTTAGAAATAAAGGACAAGGCCAAAAAAATAGGAAATATAGGGCTATAATTCACTATTTCCCAAAATATAGGAATTATAGGAATTATAGTGTAACTGTGCACCCTGAGCGATGTCTCGCCAATTGGGCGTTTATTTTGGGCCAGCCAGTATATATAGGCTCATGATGCGACTGCTCATGTAGATCAGGTAGGTTTGAATCCATAAAACAGGTAGCCTATACAGCTATTTAGTACTCACTGCTCGCAAAATCCCATTCTGGGCCCATGCCAAATAGAGAACAATTTGCAAGTTTGCAAAAAAATACTCAATGAAACATTTCACATAAGATAAAACCTAAGAAAAGTTACATAATATTTAGCTTTCAGAAATATGTAGTATCTACATCCTATAAATGTCCAGATACTTGTGTTTCACTGACTTGAATGGGAGAAACACCCAGTGATTGTTGAGATGCGTCATGGAATATCCCGCGATCCAGTCGGTGTCCAGCTTCTTTAGACCCGCGAAGAAGTAGAGCACAAAGAACTGGAAGCGTAATATCGCGTAATTCCACAGTGGCACGTGGCCATTGCGTGTCACTCGTCCCATCAGACCATCCAAAGACCTTGAACAAACAATTCATCTAGTGGAGCGGTCGCTCCACCCAGCCAAGTCGTACTATACACTCACACTCACTCCACAAACCGTAAATGCCTTATAAACCGAGGAGCTGACCAAACACTTTTACTGTAAGCAACAACATGGCATTTTCGGCCTACTGGATCTTAAAAATGGAAAATATCACATTGTTGCGAAATATCTTAAGGTGCTGCAAGCGCGAGCGATTTTGCTGCTTTTTGTAGACACTTTTTGCGATACGATTGGAGACGAAATGGGTAGACCAAATTATTTGAAATTTTAATCATGATTAGATAAAAGACAAACTTAAGGTTATCCCTTGGTACATTTTTTATTTTTTGCTTCGTTAATTAGTAATAATTAGTGGATTTTTGGTGAAAAATAAGCTATTTTCTTGTCTCTCTGGGTGCCGTATAAAATTAAATTTCAAAAATGTGCTAAGTGACAACCCTAAGTTTGTCTTTCATCTAATCATGATTAAAATTTGAGATCAATGGGTTAACGGGTTTGGTCTCCAATCGTATCGCAAATTTCTGAGTTTTGTGCGGTTTTGTTGAATAACCGGCGCCTAATTAACGATGCAATAATCAAAAATGAAAAAGTGCTACTAATATCCGATCAGACTGATCATGTGAACATCCTGTAAAAGTAACACTCACTTACGAAACAATTTTTCTCTCTCAATTTTCTAAAACGGCCGAGCGCTAGTATCACCTTAATTTCGAGCTATGGCCCACCCAACCCCATAAATCAAATTTGGGAACAACAGGTTATTACATTAGTGAGCTAGAGGGCCGTGAAAACAGTGAAATTGCATCCCTTTTAAAACCTATCTCCATCTGATGATGATGATGATGATGATATCAGGAAACGTCGCTGTCACCGCCACAGCCTAAACGGCTGAACCGGTCGATCTAAAATTTTTACTACATGTGCACTTTAGGCGTCTGAGGTGCCTTTTTATAAAACCAACCGGCAGCCGCCATTTTGAAACCGGAAGTGACGTCATATCTCAAAAACGGCTTGGCCGATCGGAATGAATCTAGCGCCAAATAATTCAGACGGTCATCTATATGGAATACCAATAGCTGAAGTAGAAATGTACTATTACCGAAACCGGAAATGACGTCATAAATATGAATAATCATACTTTAATGACTTCTTACTACTATAAATACTTATTCAGAAGGCTTATAATGATACACAACATTTATAGAAATAAATTCTAGGTGGCAGTAATTTCAGCCGCCATTTTGAAAACCTGGAGTGATGCCATAACTCGAAAACGGCTGGACCGATGGGAACGATGCTTTCGCAATTCTTCATGGTATATCACTTTAAGCGTGTATTTAGCACCAAACACAATTTTTCGTAGTAACCAATTCAGAAATGGCGTGTTTTTTTAAAGGAATTAGTCATTGTTGCTCCGATATGTGTTACAAGTTTAGTAAATAAACTAAAAAAATTAGTGATATCCCCATAAAAAACACTCCGTGTAAAAAACCCAGCCAAGTCTCTTCAACTATAAAAAAAATATAAATAATCTAAAAATTCAGCACTGAAAAGTAGTGATATCAAAAAATGGGCCAAGTCAAAACTTAATTTTAAAAACCAAAATATACTTGGCGCATCGTTTTTAAGGGCATTATAGGTATATTATATATATTTAGGTATATTTAACTTTTGGCATGCTTCTGCACTATTTATATACACGATGCGCCAAGTATATTTTGGTTTTTAAAATTAAGTTTTGACTTGGCCCATTTTTTGATATCACTACTTTTCAGTGCTGAATTTTTAGATTATTTATATTTTTTTTATAGTTGAAGAGACTTGGCTGGGTTTTTTACACGGAGTGTTTTTTATGGGGATAGACTTTACTTGACTAGACCATGTTATTGAGGTGGACATCTTCATTACACACAATTGAATCACTATCAATCTGTAGGTACATTTGGTAAATTTTTTGATAGTATTCTGATTAACTGTTGTAGGTTGCAAAAAAGTGCTAATAATAGGGAAGAATACAAGTTCATTAATTCACAAAATAGCATACAATTAATTAATGCTACTGCTAATATAAATCTCTCCTGATTACTCTAATTAAAGTATGAAATAATTAAACAAATTGAAATAAATAAGTTTGGAGATAGGAATTTTGCTGGTTCAAGGATAGTGATTTGCTGGTTATAGGAAAGTCTGGTAAACACGGAAGGAAGTATCACCAGACAGGGTTAACTTAAAGTCTATGGACCATTGTGCTGTCAAAATTATTTCTTGGCATTTTGTTCATAAATATAAGGGCCAAGGGGTAAGTAATCTGAAACGCTTACAGAATGTGGCCCTCAAGTTGTGCTATTTGTAATGCATTCTGCCAGAGGTACCTGCTGCCCACTGTTACCCGACTCTCCACAAGTACCAACTAGAATGTAATAGAGAAGGGAGAGAAAGCCCGGTAGCCTACTTGGACGAAAGATACCAAGGGGGCAAACGGCTTAACGCCACAGCCAGCGCCTTCAAGAGACTGATCAGGTTGAGGGAGGTCTTCACACTAACTCCCAAACACCCCAGTCTCTCTGGCCCAACGGCAACAACTAGCAAGCCAGTCACCCATCCAACCGCTGACCGCGCTCAATGTTGTTAACCTCGGTAATCTCACGAGAACCAAGGTCAAATACCAGCCGCTATATTAGCAGCATTCTATTGTCGTAAATTATAAAGAATGTAACACTACCTACCAGTAATGGTTGGCACAAGTACAGGCAAGTAGAGAAGCGACAAGGCCAAACAAGTAGGAGTGATTATTCCACGATGATTTGTCCAGCAGGAATATGTACCAGTACGGCACGACGAAGGCAAGACAGCTCAGTCGGTAATGCAGTCCGACTGCAATACCCACAGCTCCTGCAACAATCAGATGCAACACAAAATAAAGTGATGATAGCAACAAGTGTGTGTAGAAATTATATGGATGGGTTGATTTGAGTGATGGGGTGGTAAGGACAAAAAATAAAATCACCTGGAGGCCAATTCTTGAGTTTTCATGTTTTGAAACCGTGTGTTTTCATTGTTTAAAACGTAAAAAAGTTGAAGGCTAAGCAATAGTTGTCAACTGTTTCAAGTTTTATATACAATGAAAACACACATGGTTTCAAAACATGAAAACTCAAGAATTGGCCTCCAGAGAAAGGTACCTACCACCTACTCTCATATTGTTGGCTTAGGTAAGAGCGTTCCATCAGTGGATGATTTTATGATCAGTCCAGTCTGATTGTATAGCATTATTTTTTATTAAATCTGCCTTGTTAAATAGACGCCGGTTTTGCAACAAAAAGGCGCAAAACTATGCTCATCAAGAAACAAGGTGATGTCAAGTTTTAATAGAATATTTTCATGGATGTTCTGATGGTTGTTGCTTGTAAAAAATATTAAAATGTTGTTTTATCAGAGGAAAGAAATAGGTAATGCTTTTACCTAAATTCAAACAATTGTACCTCTTAGTTTCCTACTAAACTAATTAATGAAACTAACATTCAACAATGCAGGTAGGTAGGTATACCTACTACAAAAAAAAATAACTATCTTTTATCAAATCACAATAAAAATTTCAGCTCATTTCGTTCCCCACTTCCTTCCCAATCGTTCACAAAAAATCATAAACGCAACAAAATCGATCAAACTTGAACCACCCAGCAGCCCCTCAACAATAATTATTAATCAACCTCTATTGCAATGAGTACATACCCATCCACATGATGACGTACACAAGGCACATCCACGGCAACGGCAACGGCCGGAGAGCGGAGAACAACGGAAACCTACACTCATCAGGATTGCCCCAACGTACATCAGCGTCGGCCATTCCTCGCTCTTCAGGGATGTCCAAAACCATCATCAAACCTGTATTATGAAGACAATGCATAATAAGTTTTCTGAAATAATTTCCAGGTATTACATCTACTCCAAGCCATATTTGAATGTGGCTTTGCTAGGTATATTTGCAATTAGGTAGGTAAGTAAAGTGAGAGTTTACCTGCATGCAAGGGCTGCATGCAAGGAAGAAAGTGATCAAGTTCAGGAGGGGTCAGGAGGGGGCAGGAGAGGAGGGATTCAGACACATGAAAATGATGAAAAATAAAGCGGAAGGAGTTTGAAAAGTTGGGGAAGAGAAGACAAGAAGGGGAGGATCATGATTAAGATGTTTGGTTTAATTGAGGAAGATGTTGAAGTGAGACGAGAACAGTGGGATACAGTGTAGGAAGGAGAATTGTGAGTAGATAATAGAGATTGTGAAGTAGGAGGAGAGGAAGAATTGTCAGGTCTGGTCCATCGTCTTCGTGTTAAGAGGGCTGAGTAGTGAGGGTGGCCTTGAAGAGTTTTTTAATCGATTTTTATCAATATCTTTTACCAATGTAATTGTTAACAAAATAGGGCTTTGTACGAGTCTTCAGAACAGTTCAATGAAAATAATTTCATAGTTTGGAATAAGTTATTAGTTTTATTTTGTCCAACAGATGTTTAGTGCCATAATTTTACTAATTTTCTGGCACTAAACGTCTGTAGGACAAAGTAAATCTAATAAACCATTACAAGCTATGGAATTATTTTCATTGAACTGGTTGAGCGAGCGAAGCGAGCGTCTCCTTTTGGCTCTTTTGGCACGGACCTCTGTTTTTTTTTTGTTTTTTTTCCGTTTACTGACGCTATACAGGTCAGAGTTTTTCTTCGATCGAGCTGAAATTTTGCACACATGTGGAGACAACCTTTTCTGTTTGCTGACCCCTAATATTTTTGAAAAAAATTGATTGGTTAAAATTTAAATAAACATCTCCTGATGGTAGGTTGAAAAATGAAACTGGTCTTCGATAAATCTGATCAAACTCATATTTTGGCTATACAGGTCAGTGTTTTTCTTTGATCGAGCTGAAATGTTGTACACATGTAAAACCAACCTTCTCTGTTTGCATACCATAATTTTTTTTGAAATCCATTCATTGGTTAAAATTTAAATAAATATCTCCTGATAGGCTGAAAAATTAAAACGGTCTTTGATAATTCTGATCAAACACATATTTTGCATGATCATTAAGACCAATAGGTATTGTCTCTTATTTTACAAAATTTCATCCCAATAAGTAAAGAACGTATGAAGTTATTGACATTTTAATATCTGTCAGTAATGAAGTATCGAAATGAATGTTTTCCAGTGCTAATTGAAAATTGATTCTGATTTGCTTTATGAACCAGGTGCTTAGATGCTATTTTAAAGTTTCGATGAAAAGCATACACTTTTAAGTTGATATCATAATCAATTCAATATGGATGTATATGTTTTCTGTGCGTTGTGTACGCATTTCCGGTTCGAGAATTTGCACGTACCCGTGCTCGCTCATCAACGCGTTACACTGAGCGTTTTCCTAGTAATAGATATTGATAAAAATCGATTAAAAAACTCTTCAAGGTCAAACTCACTACCCAGCCGTCTTAATGGCGTGTTAGCAACCTGCCTACTGAGTCCTGACTCAATGTTATATCAAAGGGAACATGATTATTATTTACCGAATAGAGCTCGAGTAACTCCCAGCGACGACGGGTCAGTGGGTCTGTAAGCCAGACGAACGAAGCTGTCCCAACTTGTCAGTTCAGAAAGCGGAAATCCAATTAATTCCGTTGCATTCCATCGACTAGGTTCACATGTTTTCCTCTCACCTGGTTTGCCCTTCTCATATGTGGACGCAACAGTGAGATGTCCTTTACGCCTACTTGATGGCACAATTTTCGCTTTTGCCATTTCTACAAGGTAAGCTGAAAGTGATGAGATTATACCAGCTGTCAGTAACTTTAAGTTGTAGACTAGGTAGGTAGTATTTATTAAGTCAACTTTGAATTGATTACATCCAAATTTAAAAGCAAACGTAAGAGTAGGTACGAAGCCGAGCCCTAATAAGAGAACGGACAGTTTTGAAAG